>CM035437.1:20225163-20607663 GCA_020310875.1 Ceratopteris richardii | reverse complement strand
GCATTCATGTAGTTATGGAAAATATAATATGTATTTACGTATATTGACAGTACGCGTATACGTGCGTACGTACGCGTATACGTGCGTACGTACGCGTATACGTGCGTACGTACGCGTATACGTGCGTACGTACGCGTATACGTGCGTACGTACGCGTATACGTGCGTACGTACGCGTATACGTGCGTACGTACGCGTGTGTGTGTATGTATGTATGTATGTATGTATGTATGTACGTACATACATAATGCATGCATGCATGCATGCATGCATGTATGTATGTGTGTGTGTGTGTGTATGTATGTATGTATGTATGTATGTATGTATGTATGTATGTATGTGTGTATATGTATGTATGTATGTATGTATGTATGTATGTATGTGTGTGTGTGTGTGTGTGTATGTATGTATGTATGTATGTATGTATGTATGTATGTATGTATGTATGTATGTATGTGTGTGTGTGTATGTGTAAAAATAAATAGAAGAAAAAAAATGAAAAAAATAAATAATAATAATAATAAATCCCAAGGCTATGATGCTTGCACCAGAACATGCAGAAGAATAAATGCAAATTGCACATCCGCCTCAATAACCTCATTGTCACAAAATAAACATTTTTTTACTTGATTATCCTTCACATTGCAAATCGAATAATATGCACGCAGACAACAGAATCTCGTACTGGAATTCTGCAAAATTTTTAATCCAGAGGCAGAACTGAACGTGACATGCCAGGTAAGAGAGCTGCCTATGTACTGGAGTAATGAAAAGTCATCGGCTGAGCATCAACTTTCAGAGCTCGATCCACCACAAGTCTACTGTGAGTCGAACTCATCTGTGCACAGGGAGACGGTTTTCTTTGCAGTACATACTTATTTTCCACCAAAGAGAATTTTCATTTCAATGTTTATAGCAGCACTAGAATAAGTATCCTTGGATCTGCAGCCGATCCTTAAATTAATGCAGTTCACGTCTCATCCTGGAATGACACAAGAAACACGGGTCGCTTCATAAATTGTACGTTGTTTTAGTACTGACTCGATAAGCAATCTATTGTACACGTAGAAGGAGCTGTTTGACTTTCTACTTTCAACGATAGGACATAATTTAAAATCAGAGTGCTCTGCACGCTGCACGTCCGTGAAACGATGTATGATTGCGTCGCAAGATGATGGACATTTCAAAAAAACGTAGACATGGCATGAGGCTAGACACGTTGAACCGAAGGAAAGTTCCCCTCCTTTGTCCCTTAATTTCATATCTTCCGCCCGATCTACTAAGATCAGGAGGCCATCTCGATCAAAGTACATTCTTGCTGTCATGTAAATTTCAGATCTATCAAGTAACCGCAGATACGTTTCTGAAGAACATTCGGAAAAGGGAGAGTTGCATGTAAAGAAGATAGCACTAACCTTTTCCATGCTTGGAGACAATGGAAGCTGCCAGAACCACCTGCAAAACAAAGCATGTTCGCACAGATTAGACAAAATGGGTGTACACTGTCTATCAGGAGGAATGACTGCATTTACCATTGCATAAGCAGGCCGGATCTGTCCCTGTAAATGATGCTGAATAAGTGTCGACGAAGCTATAATAGATTGGAAAGTAGCAAACGACTAGGACAGAGACAACGTGACACTTGGGAGGCACCAATAGGGATAAAGAAGGCGTGCAACACTGCCGCCGAAGAGATCTGATGTCGCAGCGATTTCAATACTGGAGACTGAAATACTTTGGTTGATACGCCGAATAGCACCTAATTTGTGAAGGCTGATTTTTTTACTGTAAAAGAATGAACACGACGGATCCTCACGTGGAAAAAGGTTGCAGGGCTACGTTCACACGACAGCCCAAAAAACGCTCAGGAAATAAAGAAATTGTGCCTCCGTCTTCATTCAGACAAGAACGCGAAAGCAGAGAGCACTGGCTGAGTTGTTTTGAGAAAGCATGAGCAAGCATCATGCAGGACTGGTTTCTTCTTAATTTTCTTTATTTGTCTTTCCAAAGGGACACATGTTTTTATGGATCCAAAAGCGAAATCATTTTTTTTCCCATCCACACTCATGTGGACAAGGAGACTCTTCGAGATAATGTGGAACACATTACCTCTCGTATACATTCCTCAATGAATATGCAAATATGTATCAACGTTTGAGATTATCAAAAGGATCGATAAGCGTACGCTTTCAAACTGATGCTCCTAGTGAAATCGTGGTTTTACAATGGTAATAAAGGAAAGAAGTTCATTCGGGGTTTATGGTGTTCAACTTGAGAAGTTGTCACGGCCGTGAAGTACCTCTCTTTAATTCTCTTATACACTTTTTGTTTATATTATTTAAAGTTGTTTTGTTGGAAAACAAATAGTGGATCTTCTGTCCACAAGGTAATAAAATGGACT
Source organism: Ceratopteris richardii (assembly GCA_020310875.1). Lineage (NCBI taxonomy): Eukaryota > Viridiplantae > Streptophyta > Polypodiopsida > Polypodiales > Pteridaceae > Ceratopteris > Ceratopteris richardii. Next base: position 20,605,263 of record CM035437.1, on the reverse strand, counting down.
TTCGAATTGCGAACCGATGCTCCATTGGGTTGGAAGTCCAATTGACTTGCGCATTGTAGATTATTTTTCCTTCAAAAGCCTTTAAATTGATTGCCTTTACACGATTTTATGCCCCTACTTTGCTAGATACAAAAGGTTTTATGGGAATTATGTTCATTCATTTGATTGATTATCTCGGCTAATTTCTCTCTCATAATTTTATTAGTTCTTTACATTACACTCGTGTTCAAATATTGGCTCTCCTCTCTCTCTCTCTCTCTCTCTCTCTCTCTCTCTCTCTCTCTATATATATATATATATATATATATATATATATATATATATATATATGTGTGTGTGTGTGTGTGTGTGTGTGTGTGTGTGTGTGTGAAAAGAGGAGAATCATACATCGTTGTTCTCAATATGTTTTGTTTGTCATGTTAATGAATCATTAGGTTCATCTCGGAACTTTTTTCAAGGTCCTCTATTTTACTTGTATATACATCCTACATCTTGTTACCTTGATCATCCTTGTTTAACTCTATAAAACTGTATTGATCTAGGAGATAAATAATATGCTATGTACTTAAGTCACTCAAGGATACCCCATAGTATTGATAAGTTCGCTAATGCTATTCAACAATGCACATTGGATGACAATTATCTTTCCTTGACAATGGACGGGTTGCATCCCCGACTGCCGATATATAAAAGCAACCCGTGAAAGCAAAAAGAGAGAGCTGATGGGAATGCAGTAGCTTGGAGTCATCTCGGGTGTGTCTTAACAGAGCTCTATGCAAAGTGAGAATTAATTGTCTCTCGGGTGTCTCTATGCAAAGTGTCATCTCCGGTGTGTCTTACTTTTTTCTAATGGTTGCAATCGAGCACCGTGGCTTGGCTTTGTGAAGTTTTTGTAGTATCTTACTCTATGTGTTTTTGTGGTAGACCATCATCTCTCGATAAAAGTGATTTCCCTTAACTTCTAATGTGTTGTTCTATAATGCTGCAATCTCTATTTAGTGTCCATTAATTCGCAATCTTAATTTTTGTGTATAGTTTTTTGTGTTTTATATTGTTAAGTTGTGCAATAAGAATGGGAGTTTTATTGACGAAATCCTCAAGCCATCGTACTTTACTATCCTTTGCAATTTAAGAGTGAAGGGACCAATCTATGTAAGGAAAAATATAGTGTGTTTAGATATTTATTTGTAGTCTCAACATTGATAAGTTCGCATGTTCACTATATTGAACTTGCAAGTAGTAGAGAAGCATGATCTTGGTAACTAAAAAGGACTTTGATTGTTGAATAGAAATTAAGTGTGTGCAAGGACTTTAGACTACCAATTGAAGGTGAGGGAAGGCGAGAAGATGGACTTACCATCATAAATTTGAATTTGACTAAATTTTAAAGTTGTCTTTTCAAGAAATTGTGTATCACCTACATCAATTAGGCTCCATTGTTTGGTGGGTAGTCCAAGGAGGTAGACAATTTTTTCTGTACTGAGAACATCCCTTTTGATAAGAAGTGTTTGACCTCCCATGGCCCCCCTGTGAAACTAGTCCATTGCGATTGGATTTGACAAAAGCAATTTTTTTTTTTTGAGAGTACAATGAATTGGAAAGACACACACACCCAACCTTGTAATGTAGAGGCACCAATCTTGGGGAATTTTTTGAAGCATCCAACCCTGGGGGACTTGAACCCTGGCCACCTGCCTAGGAGTACAAGACACATCTGTTAAACCACGCCCGTTGGATGACAAAAGGAATTTTTCTGGTGAGATTTGATAATTTAGACTTCAAAACATCTACTTCAAGCTTCGTGAGTTGGTCGACACCCCTTCATTCACAGTCTCATAATCGCACAAAAAATGGTGAGCATACTCATGATGATTAGGAGTACAAAATTGCTTCACTTTGTGGTGCCAAACTTTTGATCTAAGCTCATTTTGGCCTTCAAATGCACTATTATAGTGCCTGTGCATGTAGTTTTTCCCTTTTGTGCCAAACAAATATATATAGGTTTTGACTCGCTAGTACAAGCGCCTTAAAGTCTAGTGTAGGTTTAGTGGAGCTCGAGAGGGTAGTTTTGTTCAATTGTTTGAGATACATTCATTTTTCTGCATCAGGGTATTTTTGTCAATGGCCATGGCTGAAGGCAATGATGTCTTCTGTATGTTGGCTATTGAGGATAAGAGTGGATGGTACCAATTACCCATTATGGGCATATATGATGCATCATGTATTGGTTGTAAAAGGAATGTGGAATATTGTGTAGGGTGTTGAAAAACGACCTACTACACCTGCAAATACAATTATTGAAGGTGATGCAGATGGCATTGAAGATGACGATCTTTCAAATTTTAGTTCGTGTTGTGCTTCTTGTTGCACCCACTACAAAGCAACTTTGTTGGGATGGTAGGGATGCTAAGGCACATGCATTGATATCTTTGTCTATCAAACATGCCACTATCCCTCATATTCGCTCTTGCAAATTAGAAAAGGATGCTTGGGATATACTTAGCACTTTGTACCAGGAAAGAAATAAGGCTCCTCTTACTTACCCCCGAAAACAGTTGGAGAGTGAGCATATGAATGAAGGAGATTCTATGAATAGTTTTTTTTACAAAGATAAAAAATTTGAAGGAACAATTGAATTCTACTGATAAAGTCTTGTGAGATAGATCACTTGTGCAGGTTGTTCTGAATGGTCTTCCATATTGATATTAGATTTTTGCTTCTAATTTTTGTTTGATGATGAAAGACAATCCAAATGCCTTAAGATTTGAGGGGTTAGTCTCTGTTTTTTTGCAAGAAGATTAGTCCAGGCAAAACAGGTCTATTATGCATGTAGCAAATCAAGATTTCTTAGCTAGTCATAAGGGCAAAGCTAATGGAGCTCATCTACGTAGAAATTTGATAATTTTGCACAGTCAAAAAAGGAAGACAAAGATGATAAGAAATCAAAAAAGCAGAAATTGTTTTGTAGATACTGTAAAGGAAATGATCATGTCATAAAGAGTTGTCCAATATTGGCTGCAAAAGAGGCAAAGAAAAAAGAGGCTGAAATGGTTGTTGTAGAGGCCTCTACACCCAAAACAGAGTTTGCTAATCTTGTGCAGGATGAAGAACGGGCATTTACTATTGTTTGTAGTTATGACCCATCTTCTCATGAACAATGTATGTCTGTAGTAGATTCAGATGTTTGCTACTTTGACAGTGGGGCAACCAAACATATTACCTTGCAGCACAGTTTATTGAGTTCACTTGAGCCTTTCCATATAAAGAATACTGTCACATGTGCAAACAACTCCTCTTATCATGTAATTTGAGTTGGTAAGATCATTCTCACTACTGCTGATGGTGGTTCTTTCACATTGTCAAATGTTTTGTTTGTGCTAGGGATCAAGAAAAATTTGCTATTAATCTCAACATTAGTCAGGATCAACTTGCTTATGAAATTTATTGATGACAGATGTACAGTTCATGATCGATCAAATGGTGATGTTATTATTGCTTTTGGCATTTTATGTCGTGGGTTGTATAAGCTCATAGATTATGAATCAATGATTCTCGAGGTATGTCAGATGCAAATTTTTGGTGTGCACTCTTTGGTCATCTGAATTATGCTAATTTGCTACACTTGCAAAAATTTGAAATGTTTGTTCTCTCTACCCAAACTTGAGACACCTTGTAAACATGTTTGTGAAGGCTTTATTTTGGCAAAATGCATCATTCCTCCTTCCCAAAAGATTGTTCAGTTTGAGCTACTTAGAAATTGTAGTTTGTTCAAAGTGATGTTTGCGGTCCTATGTAGACACCCTCTTTTGGGAAGTACCTTTACTTCGTGACTTTTACTGATGATTTTTAAAAGCATGCATGGGTGTATCAATTGAGACCAAAGTCCAAAGTGTTTATGTGCTTCAAATAGTTTTTGGTTTTGGTTTAAAATCTATTAGCATGTAAAATGGGCACCCTCTGTTCTAATCAAGGGGAATACATGTCTTTTGGTTTTAATGCATTTTTGGCTAAATGTGGGATAAAACATCAGTGTACAATGTCGTATACACCTCAACAAAATGGAATTGTTGAAAGAAAAAACAGATCACTCATGGAGATGGTGAGATGTATGGTCAAAATTTAAGCTTTACCACATAACTTCTAGTTTGAGGCTATTATTGTGTAGCTTATGCACTTAACAGGTGTCCCACCAAAATATTCAAGTCTATCACTCCATATGAGGTTTGGCATGGTCACAAGCCATCTGTTGCTCATCTATGTGTCCTTGGTTGTCTAGCAACCTGAACAAGAACGTAGAAAATTGGATGATAAAGCAGTAAAATGTATTTTTGTTGGGTACAATTCTAAAAGCAAAGGCTATTTCCTATATCATCCACATACTAAATGCATTTTGGTTGGTCCTGATGTTGTATTTTTGGATGATGTAATTCATCCACACTTTCATGTACTAAGGAGACATCAGTTAGCTTCAAACACGTGTATGACACTTTGCTACCTCTTTTTATAGGTGGACAGTCAAGTGGTGGTCCAAATGAGGCAATTTCCCATCCTTTATAGGTTTCCATGATGATGCAGATCATTCCATTTATAATGCAGATTTACATGATGCACTTGTTGATGAGAGGATTGACATAGAGGAGGCAAAAACTATGCCTAAATTGCTAGTGTAGACTTTGCGAGACAGCAAATTAGATGCATCTCTATCATATCATACTTGTTCAGTCTCTCATAGTGCTTCTTTTGCATCAGATTGCTATGCTATGGCTTCCTCTAGTCTCTATAATGAGAATGAGCTCGTTTCTTTTGATGAAGTACAAAATTAAAAAAACTGGATGGTTGCCATGCAATGCTATTATGAAGAATTGTACTTGGTCTTTATATGATTTGCCTCCTTATAAAAAGGCCATTGGCAATAGATGGGTATACAAGTTGAAATGTAACCCTGAGGAATAGTTGATAGATACAAAACTAGGCTTGTTGCAAAAGGTTATGCTCAAGAAAGAGGCATTGATTTTGATGAGAACTTTGCACGCACATGTCAAATGACTACCATTCGTAGCATCTGTACACTTGCAGCCCATCATGGTTGGAATGTGCATCAATCGAACATTAAAATTGCATCTGAATGGTGACTTACATGAAGAAGTCTATGTTTTTTAGCCTCGTGGTTTTGTGCATCCATGAAAACAAAGTGTGCAGGTTGAAAAATGCATTATATGGTTTGAAGCAAGAACCAAGTTCTTGGTATGAAAGCATACATGCCTACTTGATTGCACATGGTTTTGAGAACATTCCAATTGAGAGCACCTTATATGTTAAGCGTGCCAATGATGTGCTTCTGATCATTTTGTCTATGTTGATGACATGCTGCTCACTAATCCTAATGAGAAGCATATTGCTGATTTTAAGGCTGATTTGCATGTCGCATTTGATGTCAGATTTGGGGCCTTTGCATCATCATTTGGGCATTCAATTTTTTTGCAAGTTGATGGTGGAATAGCTCTATGTCAAACAAAATATATTGACACATTATTGCAATGTTTTGGCCATGAATATTGCAAACGTATTGCCATTCCTATGGAAAGCAGTTTATTGTTGACTCTTCATGATGATGGAGATGCATTTGATGTTGTTCTCTATCAATAGGTTGTTGGATGCTTGATTTACTTATGCATTACTCAGCTTGAAATTCAATTTGTTGCCTCATATATGAGCAAGTTTATGCATTGCCTAGGTGTCAAGCATTGGAAGGTGGTTATATGCATGTTTTGCTACTTGAGTGGTACCCGACAACTTGGATTCTTTTATCCCAAGGGGGATCACTACCACTAGATTTACATGGCTAATCTGGCTCTAATTGGGCTGGTTGCTATGACACTTATGTGTCCACCAATGGTTTTTGCTTCATGCTTGGTAGCTCATGCATATCTTGGTTGAGCAAGAAGCAGTCTATTGTTGCCACTTCTAGTTGTGAGAATGATTATAGGGCAACTTTCACAGCAACTATTGAGTGTGTGTGGCTCAGATGCCTTTTGGCTGATTTTGGTGTTGGTTAGTCTTCTACCACCACCATCTTCACTGACACTTAGAGCGCATTGGCAGTTGCGAGGGACCCTTTGTTCCAGGCTCGCACTAAGCACATTGAGGTGCACTATCATTATGTCAAGGAGAGGTTCTCTGCTAGAGAGATCGGTTTGGCATATGTGCCCACACAGGAGAACGTTGCAGACCTTTTCACAAAGGCTCTACCTAGGGAGAAGTTTGAAGCTTTCCACAAAGCTTTGGGCTTACTTCCTTTTGTGGATTGATTCCAGATAGCTTGGCACTTCCTTATACATGAGCGCCAGTTCCTTGTTCACTGCATCATTCCCAGGGGGGATGTGTTGATATATTTCAATAATGATGTGTGTGAACACACTTAGGACTGTTGTGGCACTTTTTTCCCTCTTTAGGAGGTTTTTCCCCCCAGCTTGTATATGCCATGCCTATAACCCTAATGGGTTATTTATCTTTGTACATTCACTTGGCAATACACTTAGTATTCTATGTTGTGCCCCAAACTTCTTATTCTTCTCCTTCCTTGTGTTGTTCGTGTGCTTCCGTAGACCTCAAACTCAAGCAAGATTTATTTATTTTTTTAGTAGTAGGAAGGAGAGAAGTGGGTCCCACCCCTAGACCGAATGAAAAAACTCATATACCAACCATTGAATTTCTCCCAAGAAACCTGTACAAAACTACTCTAAACTCGCTCCACCCTTCATCGACTCCAGACTGAACAACACCACAAACTAAAGGAGAAAATTTTGAGCAAGAAAATGACATAACACCCAACCTAGCTTCCACCCTTTTAGAAAAGGCACACGACCCTATGACTCACCATAAAAATCTCGAACAAGACCCTAAAGCTTACCAGAACTCAATAAATCTCAAATCTGGAGAAGAGTCAAAAGACTTCATTCTAGAATTCCTTGATGATATTTTAGAGGCTATTACTCACACTTTTTTTTTAATTAGTTGAGTGGTATTTTGTTTACACTAAGTCCGAATTTCAGTAGTCTTAACTTTGGCATCGAAAACTATCACATTCCACAAATTTCGGCCTTTGGAGACATTTGTATGGTCATGTCACGAGGAAGCATTCTTGGAGGAAATGGAGGAGAGAATAATGAGAAACTTCCTCAAATTTGCATTATTTGTTTGTTGGCCATTACATCGACAACCCCGACATGCAAATATGAATGTTTGAAAATCAATATAGCATTTTGGAAATAGAAATAGAAATCAATATACAAGTGTAGAGTCATTGAGGCTACCCTAACAAAAGAGGGTGTAAAATGATTAATAGAATTCGACCCAACTCATTTTAGTTTTTATTAAGTACTGAAGAGTTAAATTTTTTATTGGCATAGGCAAACTAAGACCATTTCATAATTGTGTCATATTTTGTATGGCATTAGGCGACCGCCTCATCAACCAATCTAGAGTTACACCCATAAAGTTCAAAAGCACATCTAGGTAGTTCTCCATTGGCACTCAACCCTTGCCTGATATGGTGACATGTTTGTTTATTAACTTCGCTTCACTGAGATTGTGCAACATTATGTAGATTTATAGAGTAGGGAAATTACTTTAGATGATATTATACCCATTGCATTTAGAGTTAGAGAGTACGTTGGGAAGGGCATGAAAATGAAGTGTGTAGGTTTATATGGTTTGAAGCAAGCAGCACATGCTTGGTATGAAAAGATACATGCCTTCTTGATTGCACATGGTTTTGAAAACATTCTAACTGAGAGCACCTTATATGTTAAGCGTGAAAATGATGTGCTTCTGATCATTGTTCTCTATGTTGATGACACGCTGCTCAGTGGTCCTAATGAGAAACATATTGCCAATTTCAAGGCTGATTTGCATGCCTAATTTGAGATGTTAGATTTGGGGCATTTGCATCATTATTTGGGCATTTAGTTTATGCAAGTTGATGGCGGAATAGCTTTGTTTCAAACAAAGAAGACTGCTAACCTATTGCAAATCCTATGGAAATAGGATTATGGTTGAGTCTTCATGATGCTAGAGATGCATTTGATGTTGTTATCTATCAACAGGTTGTTGGATGCTTCATTTGCTTATGCATTATTTAGCTAGTTATTCAGTTTTCTATCTCATAGATGATCATATTTATGCATTGTCCAGGTGTCAAGCATTGGCAAGTGGTTAAGTGCATCTTTCCCTACTTGATTGGTATCCGACTACTTGGATTATTTTATCCCAAGGGGGATCACTACCGCCAGATTTACATGCTTTTTCTGACTTTGACTAGGCTAGTTTCTATGACACTCATGTGTCCACCAGTGGTTTTTTCTTCATGCTTTGTAGATCATGCATATCTTGGTTGAGCAAGAAGAAGCCTACTATGGCCACTTCTAGCTGTGAGGCTAGGTATAGGGAAGCTTTCACTTCGACTATTGAGTGTGTGTGGCTTAGATGCCTTATGGCTGATTTGGGTGTTGGGTCAGGTTGTAAAACTCTCAAAAACTCCTTGATACATTTTGAATAATGATTCAATCTAGGGAGTAAAGTTGTAGAGGTTCATGAGGTTTGTGTAGAGCCTTGGAGCATTCAAAGTGGTTATAAAGCCACCTCATGGACATATTCCTTTATACTATCTATGTTTTTGTTACATTCAAGGCATGCATTTGCATTTATATTCATCTTCTTAATAGTGTTTGGATGAAGCATTTAATGCTTGAAATTCAAAGCATATTGGGGCATTTGGAAGACATATACATGTAGAAACTTTTGGTCCCTAGGACTATCTTTTATTACTATTAGCATGCATGTGTGCACATGATCATATTTTTATGGATTAAACATTTGTTTAAACAAGGATTATAATACTTTGCAAATCCACTCTCTATTTGTTATAACTATTTAAAAGTTACTGGACTAAGAAATAAACTTGAAGTTAAGTTGCTCTTAAGAAATGATTTCATCATCATAAAATGGGATAAATGAATGTGGGGATGGAACAATAGGAAATGGATTTGTATGTACTGATCTCCACATCAAGGATGGTCTAAGTTACTTTACACAAGAGTTTTTTATGTTCATCTATCAATCACAGAAGATTTTGGTATCTTCATTAGAGTTTCTTGGCAAGACTATAGAGACTTTGGGGTACATGTAGAAATTCCACATTAAGTGTTTTTTAGAAAACACTTAGCTGTGAAGGTCAATTGGCTATTATGAATAGTAATTATATATTACTAAATCCAAAATGGAAACCAAATAGGAAGAACAAGGAACCATATTACATGTTTCACATTGACCATGGATAAATGATCACACAAATTAGATAGCAAGAAAGAAATTCATAGAGATGACATTAGCTCAAGGAATTAGAGCACAAGTCCTTAGGTAGAAAGACATTTTGGAATGCCATTTGATAAAGGGATCTAGAAAGTACCTATTCTTGGTACTTAAGGATTATGTAAACTTGGAGTCATATTTATGTGAAGCTAGTTTGGTTGTAGGACTAGAGGGATTAATGAGAATCCGCTCCATAACAGCATACAAGAGTTCAATCTTAGTTAAGGGATTTAAACATATGTCTTGTTTGGTAAAATTTTACCTTTATGGATTGAAGATGGGATCCATCGATATGGAATGGTGGAAGTTTTTCCCTTTTGGAAATTTGCATCGATGATTGGGAATAAAAGGAATCATCATCCATAGGGAACTATTTTCATTAGACAAAAAGAGGAGTAGTAGAGTAAAAATATCTCAATTATGGTTTGAGGATTATAGCTATAGATCTAGGTAGGAGTTCATTTAATTCACCCTCCAATTGTGTTTCCTTCATATAAGAGATTTGTTATTCATTCTTAGGGAATAATATTTTGAGAGTTTATGTATATGATGGAACAAAGGGGAAAATGAATTCATTGGTATCGCTTTTAAGGGAAAGGAAAGTGGAAGATATTTCATTTAATGCTCTATTATTTATAAAATTTAGAGAAAGCCTAGATTATTGTTAAATGGAAGAGAGTTTAACTTACTCATAGAGGATGATTTTGTTAGCTTCTCTTGTCGGGAGTATTAGTTACTATGAGACTATAACAAGAATTTAGGATTTCTAAAGGAAATAAATAATAATTACTCCCATATTAATATTATGGAAAAAGTTCATCTTTTATACGGTCTAGAAAAGAGTGGTGCTATCCTATCAAAGAAAATAATGAGATTAGATATTTACAATGGTTAGATTGAATCCAACTTAAAGACTCAAAGATAGAAGCTATTACATCTATTTCTAGTGATGGTCTTTGATTAGATTGAAAGTTCTTGTAATTGGTATAGAGATTCTAGGAGTGGAGTGATGGCTTCACACTTTAAAGTTTTAAGAGAGAGGGATAAATTTGACCAATAGGAGCATAAAACTCTAACTTGGCATTTTTTCACAAGAACGATAGCCTAATATCATTTAGGAAGGTTGTTACTCATCAATTGTTTGAATCTCAAAAGGAATGCTTATGGATTCGACTAGAAAACTTAGGGAAGGCAAATGTTTAGAGTTTTCATATAGTGTGAAAAGAGTTTGTTCCAATGAACTTGGATGATAAACCAAAGACTTCTTGGATAATGGGATGTAGAGTTTTCATTATACTACCAAGAACTTGTGGATGATAAACCAAAGACTTCTTGGATAATGGGATGTAGAGTTTTTATTATACTACCAAGAACTTCTAATACATGAAATAGAATGATGGATTTGCATACATTGTGAGTACACTCAAGGTTTGGGAATGCTAGAGTGGTATGAGGGCAAGTCTATCACTCAATCCAAGAGGGTTTCAGATCATTCTTCCTATGTGACATTGTTCTATTACATAGATGATTGTATGGTTCATTATCTCACAAGGTAAAAGTTAAGATTAGCCAGCTTGACCTTTGATACTTTTCTTTTGCATTGTTACTCCAAAGAGGTTACATCTAGTATTGAAACATCATATTTTATGGATGAAGGTCACTATGAGGATGTTTTGTATTATGCAAGTGATAATTGAGAGTTGGGTATATGTAGGAGATAGTAGAAAATTTAGAGATAATTTCCCACCTTTGAGAGATCTTCCTTAGAGGTTTGTTAAGGGGAAGGGTATTGGAAGCACTACACAAAGATGAATATGTACATGTAGTACATGGGGTTCACTGGGAGCATTTATTTTCATCTCTTCTCATGTCTTATTACACCACTTGAGCACAAAAATGGATGGAATACTTAAAGTGGTTAGCGACACATAATGAGGAGGCTACCTAAGTATAAAAGAGGTTGTAGGGGGTACGCTATAGGCTATATGATGGGTAAGAAAAGAATCAGACATCATCTCATGTGGGAGGACACATGGGCAAGATGCTATGATAAAGGGGCCCATCTAAAGCAAATGGATTTTTTAAACACTTTTTTGCAGTAAATCAATGACTACCATCCATCTATTTCCATTTATAGAATAAGAATATAAGATTGATTGGGATTTACCTCTAAAGTGAATAGCCCTCCTTGCTTTTTCCTTTTTCCACTAGCTTGTAGCGTTCCTTTAAAAAACATCCTTCTTCATTGAACTTCACTTGTTATCCTCTATCCACCATTGAATTGATTGAGATCAAGCTCTTTGTGCTCATTCTAACTTGAAGGACAATGTTCCTTTTGCTTGGCATGAAATTTCCAATGTGTATAGTTTGATCAGGATTCATCCTCTATCTCCAAATGCCCTTTTTTTGTTGGGTTGATAAACATTTGGAAAACACTTATTGTTGCAACTCATATATTTGTTACAACCATTGACCATAAGTTATCAAATACTTTGTCTTTCTCCACTCACATGCATCAGAAAAAAAATATTCTCATGTTTGTGAAGTTTAATAAGTATTTTCAGAGTTACTTTGTCCTTAAAGAGTTGTACATTTGTTTTTGTGTTTTTTAACCTCCTTGGTAGCATTGCGTAGCATAATGTTCACTTTTACCACATGTAAAATCCATCACTACTTGTGTCCCTTGTATTCTCAACTCTTGCTCTTGTTCCTCTTCCGTTGCCTATTTCTCTTGAGTTGAAGCCTCTATTACTTTGATTTTGCCCCCCTTTTTTTGTGTTTGGGTTTGAACAAACCTTCTTTATCCTTGCTCGATCCTTCCTTTCTACCTTTTCCCCTTTAGCTTCTTACATAAAAAGACTTGGGCTTGATTGTGGTTTGTGCTTTCTCCCATCTATATTCATCTTTCTCGTCATTATTAGGAAAATTTATTGCTCTAAATATGGTAGTGTATCCCTTACATAAATTGGAGTGATAAAGGCTTTCCATTTCTTATCATCTCTTTGCCCATTGAGGTCATGCACCACAAGGTCATCTTTAACATGGTTGGTTCGGGAGGATATCTTTTTGTATTTAAATTTATAACATTTCTATTTTCTTTCTGGTAATGTCATATTACTTGATCATTAGAAGATGGTTGGGATACGAAGGTTCATGTTCGTCATGTGAATATAGATGGCTGTATCTTGAGCATGTGTGAAAATAGAAGTTGATAAAATAGAAGGCATTATATTGAGAAGAGGTGGACTAGTCTGAACCAAAACCTAAAAATGGAATGAAATGAAAATGTGGTTTGAATTTGTACAAACTTAATGTTTGTAATATGTCAATTGTACATCAAAGTAAACCAAATTTCCTTTTGTTTTTTGTTGTCTATCATTGTGATGTCTTAGTGTAATGAAGTCTATGCTGCTATACATTGAACTGTAAGCCACAATTTTTGGTCGTGCTTTTGTCTCAAGGTTTGTCATTTTGGTTGCATAAGTGCTGAAATAGATTGTTACAAGAGTTTATATTAAATATGTTACAGAGTAATTCAATGTATTGAGTTCACACAATATCAATGTGTCCATTATTGTACATATAAGTTGAAGTTTGTTTTGATATTTATTCTTGCTTAGAGTGTTTTATGTTTGGGTAGATTTTCTTGAACTCCTAAAATTCAATAGATGATGATAGGGGTAGGACTCTATAGTCATACTTGTGAGTGCAAGTTCAGGGGACGAGGTGATTGAACCCACTGAGCCATAGTAGTAGGAAGAAGCCAATGAGGAGCATCCTAAACCAAGGCCACAAGAGTTAAATTGGACTCCCAAAACCTATCACAAAGCCTTCCATCAGGTTGTGGCCTTTCAAAGACTCCAAGAGTAATTGAGGAGTAAAGTTATTAAAATTTACAACTCCACATGGCCCATTGCCACCTTTGCCTAACTCACAATTAAACCCACTAGGAGAGGTAGATGCCTCTAATGAGGCAAATGGAAGATAAGAGATATTCCAATAGAAAACATGGATGACTTGCCTTACTCATAGTTTTATTCTCTACAAGAAATTGTGCAAAGGATTTATGTTATGATGATATGGTTTTTCACTACAAGTGTGATGTCAAAGGGTATGCACTCAAATAAAAGAAAAAGGTTAGCATGGAGAAGAAATTCACTTGTTGTGATTTTAGAGACTTTATGTAAATTGGGTATTGAACATATTTTAAGAAGATGCATACCTATGTATGAATGGAAATTGCTTTTGTTGGATGCACATGCAAGATAGATGGAAGGTCATTATTCAAAGAAGATAGTAAAAGGAAGATATTGCAGGACTAGCCATGTATTGTCTCTAAGCTATGGACAATCTTTCTTGATAAGCTCTCAAAATCATTCAAAGGTTTTCATGTAAAGGAACTATTAGAACTTATCCAAACTAAGTAATATCTTTGAGCTACATGTCAAAATGTTTTGAATAGGTCATCTAGTTGTCTTGTTCTTGTATTTATTGATTGAGTTTTTTTTCTTATAAAAAGGAAATCAGAAGGAAAATTTTTTTGCTTTGTGGGTCCTAAGTGTGTTCACACATATCACTATCAAAATATATTGAAAAATACCCCTTGAGTAAATGAAGACTCAATATATTGCATAAATAAATGAAGAATCCAACAACCTAATGATAGAGAACATCAAATGCATCTCTAACATCTTGAAGACTCAGTCCATAAACCTATTTCCACAAGAGCAGCAATACGTTTGCAATCTTCAATGCCAAAACACTTGAATAATGTGTGAATGTATTTTGTTTGACACAAAGCTATTCCCCCATCAACTTGCATAAATTAAATGACCATATGATGAAAATGCCCCAAATTTGACATCCCAAAAGAGACATGCAAATCAGTCTTAAATTCATCAATATGCTTCTCATTAGGACTACTGAGTAGCATGCCATCAACATATACTACCACGATCAGAAGCGCATCATCTGCAAGCTTAACATAGAAGGTGCTCCTAGTTGACTGTTCTCAAAACCATGTGCAATCAAGTAAGCATGTATCTTTTCTTACCAAGCACATGGTACTTGCTTCAAACCATATAAAGCCTTTTTCAGCATGCACACTTTGTTTTCATGCCCTTTCTACACAAAACCACGTGACTGAAATACATACACTTTGTCATGTAAGTCACCATTTAGAAATGCAAATTTTAATGTGCAACTAATGTACATTCCAACCACGATGAGCTTCAAGTGCACAGATGCTAAGAACAGTGGTCATTTGGCATGTGGGATCAAAGGTCTCATCAAAATTAATGCTTCTCTCTTGAGCATAACGTTTTGCAACAAGCTCAGCCTTATACCTATCAGACATTCCATCCGGCTTATGTTTTGGCTTGTATACCCATTTAGTTCCAATGGCCTTTTTTCCTGGAGGCAATTCACATAATGACTAAGTACATTCTTCATAATAGCATCATATTTTGATTGCATGGCAACCATCCAATTTTCAAGCATTTGACAATGTGAAAGAACTACCATCACTAGTAGTCAGAATGATCTTCCCAGCTCCCATTATAGGATAAGATGAGTTGTTAACACATGTGACAATATTCCTTATAGGGACATGCTCAAGTGAATTGAAGAAACTACACTATGCAGTAATATGTTTGGTTGCCATACTATCAAAGTATCAAATATCTGAGTCTATTATAGACATACACTACTCATTAGAAGATGGTTCATAGTTGCATACAATAATAAATGCCCATTCTTCATTTTGAACAAGATTAACAGACTCTATTTTAGGTATAGAGGCCTCTGCAACAACCATTCTAGCCTCTTTCTTCTTTGCCTCTTTTGCATCCAATTTTGGAAAAATTTTTATGACATGATCATTTCCATTTCAATATTTGCAAAACTATTTTTGCTTTCCTCTTTTCTTCTCATTTTTATCTTCCTTCTTTGATTGTGCAACATAAGCATATTTTTGCTTACTAGTAGATGAGCTCCATTTACCTTTTCCCTTTTGACTAGCTAGAAAAGCTTGATCTACAACACACATAATGGACCCATTTTTCCTAAACTCATCTTCTTGCAACAAAACACAGAGTGAATTCTTAAATGCTAATGCATTTGGATTGACTTTCAACATCAATCAAAGGGTAGAAGCAAAACTTTGATATGAATTTGAAAGACCATTAAGAACAATCTACACAAGTGAACGATCTAGCAAGACTTCATGAGAAGAAATCATTTGCTCCTTCAAATATTTGATTTAAAAAAAACTATCCATAGAATCTCCTTCATTCATATGCTTACTCTCTAATTGTTTTTGGAGGTTAAGCAACACGAGCCTCATTTCTTGCTTGGTATAAAGTTATAAGTGTATACTAAGCATCCTTTCTTGTTTTGCAAGAGTGAATGTCTGATAGACAAAGCTATCAATGCATGTGACTTAGCATCTATGCCATCCCATTGAGTTTTCTTTGCAGTAGGTGAAGTAGGAACCACAACACAAATAGAAATTTGAAGATCATCATCTTCAATGCCATCTGCATCACCTTTAAGGACTATATTTGCACATGTAGTAGGACGTTTTTCAACACCCTACACAATATTCCACAAGCCTTTTGCTACCAATACATGACACATCATATATGCCCATAATGGGTAATTAATACCATCCAACCTATCATCAATAGCCAACATACATAATACATCATTGCTTTCAATCATGGCCAATGAATAAATACCCTGATGTAGAAAAATGATTGTATCTCAAAAAGTTGAAAAGAACCACCTTGCCGAGCTCTCCTAAACCTATGGAAAACTTCAAGGTGCTTGTATTGGTGAACTAAAACTTGCATATATGTTTGACACAAAAGGATGAAATTTTCTGCACAAGCATTGGTGATAACACATTTGGAGGTCAAAACGAGCTAAGATCCAAATTTTGGTGCTAGAAAGCAAAGAAGTTTTGAACTTCTAATTGCCTCAAGTATGCTCAGAGAAGACCTGCTTTGATACGAACTGTTGGAGTTTGAGGTCTATGAAAGCACATGAACTGCACAAGGAAGAAGAAGAAGCTTGGAGCACAACATAACATAAAATGTATTACCAAGTGAATGTACAAAGATAAGTAACTTCTTAGGGTTATAGGTGTATATATAAGCCAGGGGAAAAGATCTCCTACGGAGGGAAAAAAGTGCCATGACGGTCCTAAGTTTGTTCCACATCTCACTACCAAAATATATTAATAGTTATCACAATGAGGTTTCCATTATGGTATGTAATGAGCCAATCTTTTGTAGCTTTTGATCAACAAGCAAATGGTATGGAAGTACTGGTTGAATGGGATGTTCCTCTTGTAAAGAAATGTAAATTGATTAGTATTAGAGAAAGGATTCCATAGAACACATTCATTTTGCTCCTTTGCATGTGCATTTGTAGTTTCATCAGGTATCCAACCAAAGAAAACTACCATCACATTGTTTCTAATGGTGTGCTGCATATAAATTATGCAGTTCATTGTGAGAATTGTATATCATTCATGGGGGGAAACAAAAATATTGGAGGGAGTTGCTTAAAGATAATTCTAGACTATGGATTTGTAGATTGGCAAAGGATTTAATGGCTTTACTCTTCTCATGTAATGAGATATTGCTATATTTTAGTAGACTATGATGTTAGAATTTTAATGTTTGCCTAAGTAGATATAGTTTGAGATTAATGAGCTTATAAACATTATGCAACCTCTTAAATATAAGCCTTGGATACACATATGGTGATATCCTCAAATGTACTTGCACACATCTCTCAAAGTTTGCTTTCATGATGGTTAGCAACTGATATTCTTTGCACCCCTTGTTGCCCCATACTCTCAAAATTAGAACTTCACTCTAAAAATAAATGAATTTTTTTTTCAAAAAATGTTATTTTCAATTATCTTCTTAAGAATGCTCCTTTTTAAGTGCCTCTTTGAAATATTTTAGCAAGTGGATTGTTCTTAAGATCAGTTCATCGGATTTCAATCCATAAAATAGTAGTTATCAAGTTTGAACATGAATTTTTAATACAAAAAGAAAACAATGTCTCTTAAGGTGCACACATAATAAAAAACAAAAGTAATGTTTAGTTTAATGGGAAGTTTCAATTGCAATGATTCTTCTTTGTGAATAGTATGGAAATATGTTTATTAAAGAGAATATAAAGACAAACAAAAAATAAAGTAAACGATGTTGTATTAGAAAAAGAAACTGGTTAATTTCTCACTTTAAGATGGATAATGTGCATATCTTCCAAAAAGGTAGTGTTAAGATGTAAGGCCTTGGAATGCAGCCCTATGCATGCATACTATAGATACATTTTCCTTGTTGATGCAAGGAGAGTGGATCCTAACATTACTATCAAAGGCTTGATATTAAAGAGTCTTTGAAGGTAGAAATTAATTTACAATCTAATCTATTATGAATAAAAAATACTATACTATGAAAGACTGATAATGAATTCATGCCCAAACTATCACATCTAATGTTATCAAGCAATTTAAGTGTCTAGACTTGTCTTATTCGTGGTTCTTGTCCTTGTGACCAAGTCTTTTTGAGGCTATCAATAGGTTCGCATGATGTAGCGGCTTTAACAATGGTGTTGGACATCGACATAGTGATGATAATGGTTGTAAAAGCAAATGAAGTGACTTGAACTCTTTGGGTAACCCATATGGAAAATTGTCTCTTTGAGAATCTAATATGTCTTTGGTATTCAAACAAGTCAACTTGGGCCGTGTCTAATTTTGTTATTTTCCAAAACTTTTTGTACTGTTTCCTTGGCTCGCTTGCAAATGTGTTTGCTTGGTCGCCTATTAAAAGATTTTTATTAGTGGAGGAATGAGTAGATTCTTAGAGGAAAATGATGCTCTTTTTTGTCAATTTGAAAAGAAGAAAGAACAACATTCTCATAATTGGACAAAAACAAGAGAGATGGAGGAATAATGGTGTCTTGAGATTCTATTCTAGACTAAATGCCTTGTTCTACTCTCAATTCAAGGAGGAAAAATATGTTTCTACCCTCAGTATTTGTTGATAGAAAATATTGGGATAGAAAAAGGATGTTGTCAATTTGGAAAGAAGAACGACAAACAATCTCATAATTGGATGAAAAGATAAGAGAGATGGAGGGGGAAATACCACCATGATCTTCTATTCTAGGCTGAACTTCTTGGTCTTCTCTCTCTTCAAGGAGGAAAAAGATATTTATGCCCTCAATTTCAACTGATAGAATATCTTGGGGCACTCCAACGATAATAAAATGTAGTTTTAGCTAGTGTTTTTTCTCACAATAAAAGACTTGGACCATATTGGAACAAGCGAAATCACTAGAAATCAAGGATAAACCTAGAGTAGGTTCTTGAACCTATCATACTCTTCGTAGGAGATCCATTTCATTTTTCTCAACTCGTGACTAAATGGAGGCATGTTGTTTTATGGATCCTAATTCATATATCCAAGATAGCTAGGGATTCTGCATTCAAAAGTCTTATAATCTTTTTCCAAAGTTAGCGGCACATATTTCCTTCCATATCTTCTATATAACATCTCCATAATGGAGTCTTAGATGTCCATAGAGCATCACATTTGTTAGAATTTTACCAATCTCAAGTGTGGGAACTCATGCTAAATTGGAGTGCCACATCACTCACAATTTTTTGCTAGGATATACAACCACTTTTCCACGAGTTTTCTCAGCTCTTTACTCACCTAATTGATGGAGAAAAGTTGGGATCATTTGGAGGGCATTTTTGAATTCAAATCTACAACTACCTTTTTGAGCATTATATAACCAAACACATGGAGCAAAGTTGTGGCCATCCTCCTCTACCATTTGAGCACTTGTAGGCTCTCTATGTTTACTCCATGACTAAGCTAGCTTCTAGCTAAGCAAGCCCCTTGCTTACTGGAATTTTCTCATAGGAAGTGATCTTTGATCACCCATATCTCTTTGTGTAGTAGTCTGATTCATTTGCAAGATAGCTCATTTTGTTCCTATGATTGTAAGCTTTCTTTTGGATATAATATTACTATCGTGTTCATTATCCTTGATTATATTGAGCTTGAAATCTCTTTGTTCTGATCTCTACATATTCTCAAGTATATGTGTGTTGGAAGGTACACATATGTGCAAGCTACCTGTTTGGACAATTTTTGGTTATGAAGGGAGGTCGATACCTCTAAGATCATCCAAATTGAGTGATCTTTGGATTGTTGGAAAGCGTGTACTGTCTATTTGTACTATGAAAAATTTCATAGGTTTAATCTTCAGGTCCCGATAGGAATTCAATTTTTGGTGAACTATGGTAGTGAACTGTTTGGTCCTAGGAAGGGCGTATCATTCTTTTGTTGCAACTAGGAGTGGATATACTCCATCTGTGGTATCAGAGCTCATCATTGAGCATTGAGGACATCAAGAGGAGGCCTTGAAGTTGAAGCAAATACCAAGAAGATTTGAAGAAGGATTTGAAGCAAGGGGAGCTTCTATCATCATTGAAAGTTCACGACAAGTGAAGACTCTTGTGGGAAGGTAACATATCATTCTTTCTCACATCTATCAAAATCCATGGAGGGATTAAGATCCACTTATAGTCTCATACACAATGGGAGACTATAATACTCAGATTGAGAAGCTTGAAAAGAGCAATTACCAACCTTGGAAGTTTAGAATTTCTAACTTCCTCATGGGAAAGTGTCTTTGGGGGTTGGTTAGTGGTATTGAGGTGAAGCCATACATAGATCCACATACACCTATTGAGAATCAAAGGAGAGTCATTAGAGAATGGGAAGAAAGGGATAGGAGAGTGATCTTCATTCTTTCTCAATACATAAGCAACTCCATGATAGGTCATATCCAAGAGGTAGATACATCTAAGAAGGTTTGGGAGTGTTTAGAAAGGTTGTACTCTACCTCTACAAATGCTAGAAAAATTCAACTCAAGAATGAACTCAAAAACCTTAGAAAGTCATCAAATCAAAGCATTAATGACTGATACTCAAAGTAAAAGAGATCTCGGGTGCACTTCGTTCAATAGGATGTGTTGTAGATGATGATGATGACCTAGTTGACCACACACTTAATGGGCATTCACAACCTCTGTGTATGTAAGGGATTCATTACCAGATTTTGAGCAACTTACTTCTCTTATGGTGACTGAGTAGCTCAACCATGGAGGCAACAAGTCAAAGGGCAGCCAAGACCAACTCTTCTATGCAGGCAAAGGAGGAAGAGGCAAAGGCAATAGAGATGCTTCAAGAGGAAGAGGTAGAAGCAACTACCAACAAGGAAGCCAAAGCTATCAAGGGAGTCAATCGAGCCAAGATGAAGGTCAATCATCAAGAGGAAGAGATAGAGGAGGAAGATATGGAGGTCAAGGCTACTCCAACTCAAATGGATGCTTCAATTGTGGGAAGCAAGGACACTATGGCAAAGATTGTTGGCAAAAGCAAGGTGGAAACAATTACAAAGTGCAAGGTAATTATGCTAACTCCTCAACGAATTTAGAAAATCAGCATTTGTTAGCTATGAAGCATAAAAGTGAACATCAACCACATGATGAGGTGTGGTATATAGATAGTGGTTGTAGTAACCACATGTCATGTAAAGAGGAGTACTTCAACAATCTTCAAGCACCCAAGCAAAGAGGCTTTGCGGAGACAAAAGACAACATAGAGCATGAGACACAAAAAATGGGAGATGTGAATCTTGAAGGCAACCACGAAGCAAGAGGACTATCTCAAGTATTGCATGTTCCTACTATTACAAAGAACTTAATCTCTGTTGGACAGATGATTAAAAAGGGATACCAAGTCAAGTTCAACCACAAAAGATGCTTTATTGAAGACCCAAGGAATGGCTATGAGTTGATAGCCAAAGGAAATAAGGAAGGAAGGATGTTCACTCTTGACATTGGCAAAGGACAAAGCAACAAGGCAATGTTCATCACCTATGGAGACAAGAAGATTGAAGATTTGGATTTGTGGCATAAAAGCTGTGGTCACATCAACATTCAAAGGTTGAAAGACATGGATAAGGCAAGTATTAAGAGGTTTACCACATTTTTCATTACAAATGTTGCATGAGATGTGTGAAGCTTGTCAACTAGGCTAGTCTACTAGGCAGCCCTTCAAGAAGAGTGAATATGTGGCACATGGTGTGTTAGACCTTCTGCACACAGATGTGTGGGGGCCAACCAAAGAGCCCTCTCTTGCAGGTAATAGGTACTTTGTAACTTTCATAGATGACTACTCAAGAAAACTATGGTTGTATTGTATAAAGCAAAAATCAGATGTGTTTGATGTGTTCAAAAGATTCATGGCACAAGCTGAAAAGGAGAAGGTTGCTACATCAAAATTGTAAGGTCAAATGGAGGGGGAAGAATACTTCTCCCATGCCTTTTGTGATTTCTCACAGGAACAAAGGATAAGGAGACAAATCACTTGCAGGTATACTCCCCAACAAACTGGGGTGGCAGAGGAAGAATAGCTATATTGCTGAAATTGCTAGGAGTATGTTAAATGAAATGAATGTGCCTTTAACATATTGGGTAGATGCTGTATCTACTATTGTGTACTTGATGAATAGGTGTCCCACATCAGGGGTACATGACATGACACCTGAGGAGGAATGGAATGGAAGGAAACCAAATCTTTCACGCATTAGAATCTTTGGGCGTATATACTACACACATATGCCACAAGAACTGAGAGGTAAGATTGATGCAAGGGCTGAAAGATGTATGCTTATTGGTTATGCTATGGAGCAAAAAGGTTACAGGTGCAACAACCCTAATACAAAGGAGTTAAAGGTATCTAGAGATGTAGTGTTTGATGAGCTCAAACCATGGTATACTTCCAAAATTCCATTGCAGGATGAAGATATTGAAGAGGCAGAGAGGAGATATGAAGCTAGGTTTCAAGATAGCTTGGAAATCAGTGGTCCAAGCATACAAAGGAGTTGAAGCATGGATTCAACCTATCAATCAGTAAATAAAGGAAAGGCAAGATTGGTAGAGCTTGATGAAGATGGACATGAAGTTGAAGACTTTGAAGAACCTATGTTAGAAGGGGGAGCTACATCAAAAGCAGAGATCAAGGCACCAAGGCAAAGAAGGTTCATTCCACCAAAAGGAGAAGAAAAGAGGTCAACAAGGGTAAAACATCTAATCTCAAGGCTTGTTTATGATCGTTATATTTCTAGGCATTATGCTTTCATGAATAAGGTTATCAAAGATCATGAACCTTCTACCTATGAAGAGGCCAAAGACACAAAGGAGTGGCAAGAAGCTATGGAAGAAGAGTACAAAGCCCTTGAAGACAACAACACATGGAGTTTGTTTCTAAGAAAAGAAGGGATGAAGGTAATTGGCAACAAATGGGTCTATAAAGTGAAGAGAAATTTTGATGTTTCAATTGCTAGGTACAAAGCAAGGCTTGTGGCAAAAGGATTTTCTCAATCCTATGGGATTGACAATGAAGAAACATTCAGCCCAATTGCAAAGATTATCACAATTAGGGCAATCATTGGGGTTTTCATACGTAGGAGGTGGCCAATATATCAATTGGATGTAAAGAATGCTTTTCTTAATGGTGATTTGCAGGAGACAATCTACATGACTCAACCATTAGGGTTTGAGAACCCTAAATATTCATATTTTGTTTGTAAACTTAGAAAACCATTTTATGGTTTAAAGCAAGCTCCTAGGGCATGGAATCAAAGGCTTGTGAAGTATTTGTGCAGGTGTGGATACAAGCCAGGTGATGGAGATCCTTCCTTATACCTCAAGAAGGAAGGAGGATTAGTTGTCTATGTATGCATATATGTAGATGACTTGATTATAATAGGAACTAATGATGCCAGTATCACATGGATCAAGACAAAGCTTGGAAATGAATTCAAGATTTTTTATCTTGGAGTTCTTAAATACTTTCTTGGGATTGAAGTTATTTATGTGGAAAATGGCATTTACCTTGCTCAAAGGAAATACTTGCTAAATGTACTTTATAAGTATGGTATGAGTGGATGTAAGCCACTCACACAACTTGTGGATCCAAACACTAAGTTATGTGCAGGTGAAAGACAACCTCTTGAAGATATTTCAACATATAGAAGCATAATTGGAAGCCTTAATTATGCTACCATCATAAGACCTGACTTGTCTTATGTTGTAGGAGTTCTTTCTCAATTTCTAAATTCACCAACATATGTTCATATGAATACAACCAAGAGAGTGATTAGGTACATCAAGGACACTCAGCCAAGGGTTATACTACCCTTATGGAGATGAATTACAACCTCAAGGCTTTAGTGATGTTGATTGGGATGGTTCAAAGGAGGATAGAAGGAGCACATCTGGCTATGTCTTTATGCTAGGTCAAAGAGTCATTTCATGGATGTCCAAGAAGCAACCTATAGTTGCATTATCATCTACTGAGGCTGAGTACAGAGCTTTAGCACTTGCTACATGTGAGATCATGTGTCTCAAGAAGCTCTTCAAAGACATGGATGTGGAGGTCAAAGAGTTCACTCTATTTGGAGATAACATCTCAAGCATTCATCTAGCAAGCAACCCTATGTTCCATGCAAGAAGCAAGCACATAGAGATCCATTATCACTTCATCAGAGAGAAGGTACTAGCAAAAGAAGTGAACATCAAGTACATCAACACCAATGATCAGCTAGCAGATATCATGACCAAGTTTATGGATGCAAGCAAGTTGGAGAAGTTCAAGATCAACCTCAAATTGAAGGAGATCAATGGAGACTAATACTTGAGCTTGAGGGGGACTGTTAGAATTTTAGCAATCTCAGAACTCATGGGAAGTTGAAGTGCTACATCACTCACATTTTTTGCTAGGATATACAACCACTTTTCCACGAGTTTTCTTAGCTCTCTACTCACCTAATTGATGGAGAAAATTCGGGATCATTTGGAGGGCATTTTTGAATTCAAATATATAACTACCTTTTTGAGCATTATATAAGCAAACACATGGAGCAAAGTCATGACCATCCTCCTCTACCATTTGAGCACTTGTAGGCTCTCATTAGGAGTGTTTACTCCAGGTTTAAGCTAGCCCCTAGCTGAGAAAGCCCTTTGCTTGCTGGAATTTTCTCATAGGAAGTGATCTTTGATCACACATATCTCTTTGTCTAGTAGTCTGATTCATTTGCAAGATAGCTCATTTTGTTCCTATGATTGTAAGCTTTCTTTTGGATATAATCTTAGTACCAAGTGTTCATTATCCTTGAGTATATTGAACTTGAAATCTCTCTGGTTTTATCTCTGCATATTCCCAAGTATATGTGTGTTGGAAGGTACACATAGGTGCAAGCTACCTGTTTGGATAATTTTTTGTCTATCTTTTGAAGGGAGGCTGATACCTCTAATATTATCCAAATTGAATGATCTTTAGCTTGTTGGAAAGCTCATACCATTTGTTTGTACTGTGCAAAATTTCTTTAGTTCAATCTTCAAGTCTAGAGAGGAATTCAATTTTTGGTGGACTATGGTAGTGAACTATTTGGTCCTAGGAAGGGCCTATCATTATTCTGCTGCAACTAGGAGTGGATATACTCCATCAACATTGTCTCCATGAGGAGAGCTTGCTAGTAAGAGATGATGTTCTATCTTAACTAGAGGATTGTTAAGATGTTTATCTAGGATCTTGCACTCTTAATACATGAAAAGAAGAGAAGACTGAGGTCTTCCTCTACTCTAAGACACCTTTTGCACCACAAACTTGTCTTGTATACCTTATGGGGTTTGAAATTTGTCCAAATTATAAGATCTTTAACTTTCCAAATTGAGATTAACTTCTTTGTTTTGATTGAGGGGTGCGACAAGCCTTCAAAGTTGATTTCCCACCTTATAAAGACCATTCAAACGTGCCTTTTTTTATCTAGATTATTTTGGAGATTCATTTCTTTATTGATTCTTGGGCTTATATCATGTTATTTATTATTCTACATTAATTCTCCAGGTAGTAGAATGTTTTTATGCTATAGAAGCCTCAAGCCTTCATTGCGCTAATCTATGATAGGCCAATTTAGAAGATTATTGTCATTATACTCTAGCCTTAGGTCAATGCCCAAGTCTTCTTGTTTGATCCATTATTATTACTTTTTAAAATTCCATATCTTTTTTTGATTTGAAAATCCCTTGTGCCATGGATTTTGTTCCTCAAAACATCCATTACCAAGTTGGTTCATGAGACAAAAACTAAAAAATAATCATTCTTTTTGATGCCAGCTACACCCATCTCCACTTAACTTGGGATACAATATAATTTCAACATGTTCCAAGCTTTCCCCATGAACTCATCAAATTAGAGACTTTGGGGCTCACCAAGGGGGAAAACAAAATAACGATGAGGTAATAGATTTTCTAATAAGGGTACCCAATGAATGATAGATCCTATTTACTCATGAAGATGATTTGGGTCCAGTACTCATTTTGGTAGGAACAACCTTAATGGACCATATTGTGAATCTTAACAAGACTTAACAGACCACTTTAATCCTATTTTCTCTAGCAAAGTGACCACAATGTGAATCTCAAACTTGTTAGAGTTTGAGGTGTGTCAAAGCACACGAACAACACAAGGAAGAAGAAAAAGCTTGGAGCACAACACACAATACTCAATGTATTACCAAGAGAATGTAAAAAGATAAGTGATTCATTAGGGTTATAGGTATATATACAAGTTGAGGTAAAAAAACCTCCTAAAGAGGGAAGAAAGTGCCCCGATAGTTGTAGCATTGTTCACACACATCACTACTGAAATATATCAACAAATCCCCTCGAGAGTGATGCAGTGAACAAGGATCTAACACTCATGTATAAGGAAGTGCCAACCTATGTGGAACCAATCCACAAAAGGAAGTAAGCCCATAGCTTTGTGGAAAGCTTCAAACTTCTCCCTAGGCAGAGCATTTTTGAAAAGGTCTGCAATGTTCTCTTCTGTGGGCACATATGCCAAACTAACCTCTCTAGCAAAAAACCTCTCCCTGACATAATGATAGTGCACCTCAATGTGCTTAGTGTGAGCATGGAGAATAGGGTTCCTCACAATTGCCAATGCACTCTGACTGACAGTGAAGATGGTGGTGGTAGAAGACTAACCAACACACCAAATCAACCATAAGGTATTTGAGCCATGCACTAAAGAGTCACCATGAAAGCTACCTATTGTGTAACTAAATTCCACAAGCAACTATACTGTGAAATAATCAATCAAATAGCAAGACCGCTAGAGAAGAGAGAGCACGTATCCACCTATCCAACTCCACCCATATATATACCTCTAGCCCAAGGGGGTGCATATCCTTGAGATTGGCCAAGTGTCTAGCCAAGTGTCCCTCATGTGGACACTTTCCCAAGGGTGATCACATACCTTCTAATTTCCAAAGGTCTATCACATGCCTTCTAAATCAAATGAGAATTCTTCTCCCGCATACACACAAGGTGGCTCCTAGAGAAGCTTATCCCAAGACTAAGGTTCCCACACCTTAGGATAAATTAAGCTAAAGGTTCCAATTATTCAATTGGGAGCTCATATGAATAAATACTCCAAGGGTTGAAACCAAGGGTTTCACCCAAAGGTTCAAGGCATGTTCCAAGGGTAATTCAAGGGCTAGACCAAGGTAAATATACTTCATATTCTAGACTTTAGAATCCATATATTTGACCGTCTAAACCCATGAATTATACAAAATTCTTCCCCCCTTTAACATTTTTTTCCTAAAAAATGTGTGTAGGTATAATATGTGGAGTATTCCCCCATGCACCATGATCTATACTCTGAACATGTTCATCTCTCTCTTTAGATTTATTTCATGTAATCAGATAAGGGCTACTACCTATCTCAATCTAAAAGGCAAGGAATCAAATCCTTGCCCAAATCACTTTCCCTCAGTCCAATTGAATATACATCTAGGGACTAGTGAACGGGGTGGAATTTGCTGGTGGTTTTAGCTTATTAGTTTCCTTTTGGCACTTTCACAAGCCTCGAGCTCCATAAAATATTACATCTTCATGCATTTTGTACTTTCCTAGAAATGTATAATTCTTAGGAGTATGTAATAGAGATCTTATCTCTATCTTAAAAGGGATAGAAACTAGATTCATCTTCCACTTTCAATAGAAAGGAGAGGAACCTTTAGATGTTCTTAACTTAGTCTTTCATAATCCTTTTTCAACTACAAATATAATTTATTTGTATTTGGTAGGACTTAGCTAAAGGTATGAACTTAGCAAAGTGAGTCTATTGAGTCCTTCCCAAAACATGCTCAATAAAATGAGGAGAAAATATTGTCTTCTCATTCTTTGGCAACTTAGATGGACTTATATTAGTCATCCAACTTTTCTTGAAACATAATGTTCAAGTATTTTGAATGATAGATAGTATACTCAAATCTGAAAGTTTATTTCTACTAGTGGATCCTTGTCTTGATTGTCCTGGATTTTCCCTAGATTAATCCTTAGAACATATCTTTGTTCTTGCATGGGTTAATCCCTTTGGAAAATCTTTGACCTTCAAGAATTTATTGATCCAATCACTAAAATCATTTCTTTAGGAATCAAAATTAGTTGGTAGACCTTTCTTCTACATCTCTACCCAGTTCTTTGTTCATCTTAGCTTTGCAGGTTCTTCCAAAGAGAATTAGTACTAACTATCTTGAATCGAATTTGGTTTGTGACTTAGATAGTTATGTATACCAATCTCAAAGGTCACCAAATTTTTGTGAAGAGGAACAAATTACTTTTTACTTTACCAATTCCTTCAAATCCTCAAACTAATTAAGGAACAATAATCCATCAAGATACCTTCTTGCTAACTCTTCTATCTATTGAGTGGAGTTTAAATGATTCAAGTTTTAACTTCCAAAGTCTTATAAAAAAGAGACCTCCTTTTTGGCATCATTTCCCAGACCCCTCTAGGAACTTAGTCAATGTTCTTGAATCACTTATTCTCATCACCCAAAGATTTAGAAGATGATCTTTTATAGATCATTCTATTCTTCAAGGATCTATATTTGAATGTGCTTGACTTTATGCAAGCTCTTTACTTTTGGAGTTTAACTCAAAAACTCCCTTAAGTTTTTATCCTCATTTGTTCTCACCATCTTCAAGTTGCCTATGCATTCTATTAAATGCATCTTTTCTAAAGAGGATAAATGGTAGCCTTTTTCTAAGGTAAATGTTAACTTTATTCCACTCACCCTCTTGTGAATACCACCAAGTGTATTTGTATGGTTCAAATATGTTAATCTCTTTACCTCTTTATGAACCAAAGACATATTTCTTAATGGTCTTACTTTTAAGGCTTATCTTGATGTTTCCTATCGGATCTTGAGTCTATTTTCTCTCTGGCCATCAGAGAAAATCCTCAATGGGAGTTAGTTCTCAGTGTCCCATACTAGCGAGTTCTTTCTCCAATCTGTAGAACAAAATCTTTAATGTTTCCACATTTTCTATCCCTTTCATGCTCTCTGATTATTCCCTATGAACATGAATTCTATCTTGGAACTCCTTGACATCATATTCATGAGAGAAAAGACTAAGGTTTCTAAATTTCATGCCAATTAATTCAAAGATCTCTTTCAATCGACCTTTAAAATTTCCTTGGTATGATTTATCAAACTATTTAAGGTTTTGATCTCTTTGACCAATGTAGGCCACTTGGCTTATCAAACCATAAAGGGTTCAATATATTTGACCAAGTTAGATCACTTGGCTTTCTCAAAATTCCTCTAGCTAATTTAACATGAGATAAGATCAAGTCTTTTCTCCTTTAGATCCCTTTTTCAATGGTGTTTACCCATGGGATTTACTTGGGATCTTTAACTCATACCTTCATGAATTTATATCCTTGCTTAATTCTTCAACATCCTGTTGATGTTCTTTGAACCTTTAATTGTTCTTCTTTTAGGGATCAACAATTATATGTCATCCCTTTGACTTAAGCAAGTTGTCATGCTTACTGATCCAAACTTTGGATCCATCTTTATCCATTCTTAAGTACCCTACGCTGGATATGCTTCAAGTCTTTGGCTAGCTTATCTTTGCCAATTTGGAATTCTTCAATGAATTCCCTTCTTGCATATCTGGTTCTTAATGTGTTTGAGATTTAACTCAAACATACTTAGATACCTGATAACAAATGTAGTCCTTAACTCTTTTATGAAAGAGTTAAGGAATGTATCTTTTTCTTAGAAGTATCATATTAATGATACTTTTCTTCCCCCCTTTAAAGAGTTTTCATCCTTGAAAACTTTAGGAAATTGATGTTCATTTAATTTCATATGCAAATTGGAGGTTCATTTATGCTCAATCCTTGATTGATCAAGCCATCAAATATCCTTGAGCATAAGCTTCCATTATCCTTAAGTTCATTGTCCCATACCACTGAACCCATGTAAGTGATATTATAAACCTAGATGTCCCATACCATCCGGTTTAGAATCTCATCTTAGTGCAGACAACTTTAGCTCTTACACAAGGATTATTTACTAAGAAGGTTTTTTCCATCTTAGTCTTATCATGGAAACTTTGTTCCTCAAAGTATCATAAAATTCTTTGTAAGTTGTACCCTTAATAAGTCTTCATTTATTCTTGATAAGACTTTGATGACTGAGGATTCATATAAATATTTCTTTAATCCGATGCAACCAAAACTATCCTTCTCTATGTCATACGATAATAGAGCTAATATTTACATACTAGATATTATCTTTTGATATAGTTGTGCATCTATCTTAAAGGAAATAATAATAGGCTGATAATTGACTTAGCCAAATGGTCATATTCTTAACCATATTGGAAAGTTGTTGCTTGTTCATAGGATATATTTTGGAGTGGTGGTTTTTAGGGTATCTTACAACCCTCTACTTTTCTCCATAAATATACTCCTAAATCAACTCTGTTAAAGTTCCAAATGGATCATATCACTTATGAATAAAGGGAGAAAATTATTGGGGAAGAAAAGAACACTTCGAAAGGCTAAAATGGTTATACAATTTTTTCCCTAACATGTCATTTTAAGACATTCTCTTCCTCCTTTTAGTGTGATCATTGTCCTCAATGATCATACATTGAAGTTTTGAAGGTCTATGAAGTTCTTAACATCTTTCATGATTATGAAAGACTAACCCATGATTGTGCATAGGGTTTCATGTAGGCTTCTAGTTTCTCTCTTGAATCCAAATTCTTATTATCACTAAGTAAGAAGAGAAACATTGCTTGGTTTGTAGCCCAATTCCTTGGCCTTGCTAATCAGGCATGCCATGGGTATTTAAGATTCCGTCTTGGAACTCCATTCTATGTATGAATGCATGCTCAACATTTCCAATGCAATAATGAACATTCTATGTTCAAATCTTACCATTCTTCATGTGGTGAGTCCATTCCATGCTAGTGAAAGACCTCTTTCTATTCAATTTATGCCTTAAATGCATCATTCAAATGGATCATTCTGTGCATCATTCATTGTGTATTAGGACTTCACTTGCTTCATTTGAAATGCATGGTAAAACAAAGAAATATGAAAGGACAATTTGAAAGTAACACTTACCTTTATCATAGCTTCGTCCATCCATTATATCCTTGCTTAGGGAGGCTTATGTGTTGGGCTAATTTGTACTTGGAGTTGAAATGTTGGATCATCTTGCTTGACCGATTTTCAAATCTCCTTCCTTTGGGAATTAACATACTTACTTGTAGGCCCATGTATAAATGTGACCGTACCATATTTGGAAGGATGTCCAAAATGCATACTTGCACTCGTTTATGAAACACTTTAATGGCTGCGAGCATCACATATGAAATATGTCAAAGCTCATTCCATGAATGTCATACTCACAAATAGAATGAGTTCTATGCATATTCAATGTATGATGCTCCTTAAATGGATACTTTCTCAAATCCATGATGATAAAAGTACTGTATGTAACTATAAAGCATACATTCTTTCAGTTTCATAATGTATCAAATGCAAAACTCAAAGAAATTTATACTTAGGTTTTGTTGATAGTTGGAGAATCTCCCCTTTTTTTTAATCTGAGACATAATGAATAACGTAGACCAATTCTTCAACATGAGTGGAGATTCAATCCCTTTGATTTACATGCAGCTCGAGTAGTTCCTTATAACTACATGTTGTTGTAGCTTAATTATCAAGCTACACATATAAGAAATAAGATGGGCATTGGCTCAAAATGAAGGGATAAAGCGATGATGG
Organism: Ceratopteris richardii; assembly: GCA_020310875.1. Classification (NCBI taxonomy): domain Eukaryota; kingdom Viridiplantae; phylum Streptophyta; class Polypodiopsida; order Polypodiales; family Pteridaceae; genus Ceratopteris; species Ceratopteris richardii. Next base: position 20,573,623 of record CM035437.1, on the reverse strand, counting down.
GCGCTTCAACAGTCCGAGAGCAAGAAAATGTGGCTTCGTCCACGTCCTGTAGGACAGTTGGTTGAGCTTTGGCTTCTTGAGGCGGAGGTCCAGGGTTCAAGTCCCAAGCTGAACATGTTATGGCTTAGGCTAGTTAAACCCAATTGTAACCATGTCTCATTCAGTTGTAACCTTGTCTAAACCCTGCTTTGTGAGATACGGGGGGTCCCGTGGGTACTATGCCCATTCACTTGTACAGTTGCAATTTCAAAGTTAAAGTCCGGGGGAGTAGGCTTCGGCTGAACCTCCATTTAAAAAAAAAAAAAAAAAAAAAAATGTGGCTTCAAGGTAAAAAGGCTCAGGGCTGCCTTCTTAAAGCGCATTTTTTGCGAACCACACCATGAGCAGCGTGGCTGATCTGCGCTTTCAGATAGATCCTCGTGCCTGCCCGGGTTGTTTGCGGTTCCTCTTCGACATTAGTGAGCACGCTAAGGAGCTCTGATGGGCGTCGTCCATCCACTCTTCTCTTGTGGGGCCATAAAAATCAATACTTTATAGCTTAAATGAGGATCTCGAAAATGTCTCGGAGCGAGAATCCAATCCCTCGTACAGGTTATATGTGAATGAAACTCCATAGAGCTAAAATCCAAAAATTCGAGTCATATCCACCTCGCTCTCATGACCAATGTTGTGTAACTAAATTCCACAAGCAAAATCAATTAACTAGCAAGACCACAAGAGAAGAGAGAGCAAGTATCCACCCATATATATATATATATATATATATATATATATATATATATATATATATATATATATATATATATATATATATATATATATATATATATATATATCACCAATGTTGCGTAACTAAATTCCACAAGCAAAATCAATTAACTAGCAAGACCACTAGAGAAGAGAGAGCAAGTATCCACCCATATATATATATCTCTCGCCCAAGGGGGTGCATGTCCTGATGGAGAGTGTTAATCTCCAAAAGAACAACCTACTCTTGAAGTTAGAACACCTCTATACCAAGAATAAGTCAAAACCTTCACTAAATTAGAGGTCCAATCTCCAAATTATCAAAAGTTGAATAATTCTGTGAAGAAGATGAAACACAGAAAGTCTGCTGCACAATTTCTTCTCATTAATCTATCAAACATGTAAAGTTTTCTATGAAATTTTGTATGGAGTGTCGCCTAGAGATTGCGCACCTCCTCCAAGTTAAAGTTCTTCAAAAGGTTTAGTATAACTTGAGAAATCAACTTCACAAGTTACCTATGTCTGAATCTGTACTTCTGAGAAGTCGATTTAGACACCCCTAACTTCTTAACTTCAATTCTCTCAGTACAAAACCCGTTTAAGCAAAAGCTTCTAGCCACGAGTAGATTACCTTCCAACTTAAAGATTAAGTGCTTACTTGCACAAAACTTTAAACTATGGAGTGAGAACTGACCAAAAGATTAAGATCGAAATTTGCGCTTGTTTCAGAGAACTGTGAACACTCAACACATATGAATGTTCCTACTAACAATTCTCCTAGCCTGTTTGCAATTAGACTCTGAAACTCAGGTCACAGGCTCATTAACTAACAACTTAGATATCCTCAAAAGGATTTCTCAATTGATCAAACACAGACGGAGCAGACACGAAAAGATCGGGCGCAATATTTCTTCATTAACTCAAAAAGTTACAGTTGAGTGATGAGAGGAAACTCAACTAACTTTTCACATGTCTCATGACATCTATCTTCCTCATTCTTGATTTCTATCTATTCTCACATATGCTCTCATATCACGCCTCGACATTTTCATGGTATTTATAGATAAATTTGTACAAGTCTATGACTAATCAAAGACCTAAGTGAACTATGTACATATGTGTACATTCCTCACATACTCTGAATGTATCTTCCTTCCAAGCTTCAAGAATTGAACTCATCCTTCATTCTTTAGTCTTCAAACATTCAATTGGTGATTGATCTGCACCAACAGCTCCCCCTCAATCATCAATTGAGGTTTCTCCTTTCTTCTTTATACCTGCCATGTCTTTAAACTTCTGTAGCTTTGGTCCATCCAAGCTCTTTGTAAGCATATCAGCTATCTGATCTTTTGTTGAAGTATGTATGACTTCAATCTCTTTATCCATCACTTTCTCTCTTAGAAAGTGATACTGAATCTCAATGTGTTTGGTCCTGGCATGAAAAACAGGATTAGCAGCTAAATACAATGAGCTCATGTTATCTCCATATATAATTGGTACCCCATGCACAATGTCAAAACTCTTCATCAAAGTCTTGAGCCAGATTACTTCCTTTGCAGCTTCAACCATGCCTTTATATTCTGCTTCTGTAGAAGATAAAGCAACTGTATGTTGCTTCTTGGAGCACCATGAGATAAGTTTATCTCCCACATAACACATGTATCCAAAGGTTGACCTTCTATCATCTGGATTACCTGCCCAATCTGCATCACTATAAATTTTGATATTTGTATCTGAGGTAAACCCATAATACAAACCTTCATTGAGTGTACCCTTAATGTACCTCAACACTCTTTGACCTGCAATCCAATGCTCTTTCCTAGGACAATGCATGAATTGAGACAAAACTCCTACTACATATGATAAATAAGGTCTGGTTAATGTAGCATAGATAAGACTACCAACCAAACTCTGATATTGTCTCATGTCCTTGAATTCTTCACCTCCAAACTTACTCAATTTGTGATTCCTCCATTGGTGTAGGTGCTACCCTGCAATCATCCATTTTAAACTTGATTAACAAGTTCTTCAAGTACCTTTCTTGGGTCACAAATACTCCATGTTGAGTATATGTAATCTCCATGCCCAAGAAATATGACAAGTCTCCCAAGTCACTTATCTTGAACTCCTTTTCCATTTGCCTCTTGAGTCTCTGTATTCCTTCTTCATCTGTACCTGTAAGAATTATATCATCAACATATATGCACATGTATATGAAACCATTATCACTTGCTTTGACAAGCAAGCTACTATCTGCTTTAGACACCTGAAATCCAAGTTCCTTTAGGAACTTCACAAGTCTATAGTTCCATGCCCTTGGGGCCTGCTTCAAGCCATACAAAGCTCTCTTGAGCTTGCACACATGATCTGGATACCTTTTATCTCTGAACCCTTGAGGTTGCTCCATGAATACATCATCTGAAATATAACCATTCAAAAAAGCATTTTTCACATCAAGTTGACATAACTTCCAACCTTTACATGCAGCAATAGCAATAAGTGTCCTGATGGTTGTCATCTTTGCCACAGGACTATAAGTCTCATCATAGTCAACACCATAAGTCTGAGCAAAACCTTTGACAACAAGTCTAGCTTTGTATCTAGACACACTTCCATCTGCAAACCTTTTTGTCTTGTAGACCCACTTGCATCCAATGATTTTCTGACTATTTGGTTTTGGAACCAAATCCCATGTTTGATTCTCCAATAGTGCATCATATTCTTCCTGCATAGCTTTCTCCCATTTTTCTTTACCTTTTGCCTCTTCATATGTAGAAGGGTCTTCATCTGTATTCACCATATAAGCATAATCTTTTGTGGCCAAAAATGAAGTATCATAGCTATACCTTGTAGGTTGCCACTTATTCCTTGTAGACCTTCTAAGCTCTCCACTTCTTGAGGTTTCTGGTTCTTCATATTCAGGATCAAATCTTGGTGTTTCTTCCACTTCAACCTGCACTTCATTATTCTCTTGTTCATTAAATATCTGAACCTTTGATTTACCTTTCCTTTGGTTTACTTCTTCTTCATCACCTGTATTGATATTGATTGTACCTTCATACCAAGTACTTTGCTCATCAAATGTAACATCTTTAGAAACCATGAATTGTCTTGTAGATGGACTCCACAATCTATAGCCCATCTGTTTATCATCATAACCAATGAAAACATATTTTTCAGCTTTAGGCTCCAACTTGTGCCTTAATTGTGATGGCACATATGCATATGCCACACATCCAAAAACTCTGCAATGATCCAAGGTAGGTCTCTTACCCCACCAAGCCTCATATGGTGTCATACCCTGCAAGGCTTTACATGGTAACCTATTGACCAAATAAGTAGCTGTATTTACAGCCTCAACCCACAAATAATTAGGGCAATTTTTCTCCTTCATCATGGATCTTGCAAACTCAACAAGTGTTCTATTTCTCCTTTCTGCAACACCATTTTGTTGAGGAGAGTACCTGCAAGTAACTTCCCTTTTTATACCTGCATTCCATAAGTAATCACTGAACTCATTAGAGAAATACTCTCCCCCTCCATCTGACCTTAATCTCTTCAACTTATGACCTGTAATTCTTTCTGCATATGCATGATAGTGTTTAAATGTACTAAACACTTCTGACTTATCTTTGATCACATAGATAGTGATCCATCTAGTAGCATCATCAACATAAATCACATAATACCTTGACCCATTTATACTGAAATCTTTTGATGGTCCCCACACATCTGTGTGTACCAACTCAAGCTTCTCTGAGTGCATAAAACCATGCTTGGAGTAAGAAGTCTTATGAGCCTTACCTAATTGACATGCTTCACATTTGTATGTCATATGTTGACCTGCAACATTAGGCAATCCAAGCACTGAACCATTGTTAACCATATCTTTAATACCTCTTTCATTGAAATGTCCAAGCCTCTTGTGCCAAAGATCTAACTCAGAGATCTTATGTCCTCCATATGTGAACATAGCATGACCAATATTGCCTTGAATCTTCAATGTAAATAATCTTCCTTCCTTTTTCCCTGAAACAATCTGTTTATACCCTTGGCTAGGGTCTTCCACATATACTCCATCATTAGTGAACCTTACTTCATATCCCTTTTCAACAATTTGTCCTACACTTATCAAATTCTTAGGAATTGTAGGAACATACAAGACCTTACTCAATAAGGTGCTACCATCCTTGGCCTTCACTGATCCAATTGACTTCACATTGTGCTTTGTGTTGTCACCTGTCTGAACAACATGATTAAAAACATTATTCTCCAAATCAGTCATCAAGGATATATTACCACTCAGGTGATTGCTACACCCTGAGTCAATGTAAAAAACTCTTTGATCTTCATTCTGCCTTTCACAAGTTGCATTCATTATCAATGTTGAATCCTCCTTTTGATCTGAAGCATAATTGTAGTAGGTGTTGTTATATTGTTGACTTTGGAATCCTCTACCTGCATTTCTTCCAAAGTAACTCCTTCCACCTCTACCTCTGAAATTACCTCTTTGATTTCTGCCACCTCTTCCTCTTGCATTATAATTTTGATTATATCCATTATTACTCTGAGTATTGTGCCAACAATCATTAGCTAAGTGATTTGTCTTACCACAAATCCAGCAAGCTTTGCCTCCATCCTTGTTGTTTCTGCCTCTTCCTCTACCTTTGCCACCTCCTCTTCCTCTTAGGAAGTTGGCTTGAGTAGTTGTTCCTTCATCTTCACCTGCTTGTTGTTTTCCTTTGCTATTCTTTTTCTTGTCCTTTGAGTACATTGCATGACCTGTACTCTTGTCACCATCTCCTTTAACATCCTGCTCAAATGTTAGCATATGACCTAGCAATTGATTTAAATCAGAAGTGAAATGGTCAAGTGATAATTCTGTAGACAAAATGAATGGCTTCCATTTGTCATCACCTCTCAAACCTGTAAGGATTTGCCTTACCAATTTATCCTCCTCAATGTCCTCATCAACAGCTCCTAATGCATCTGCAATGTCTTTCATCCTTGTTACATAGTCTGAAATAGATTGAGAGGCCTTCTTCTTAAAGGTTGTAAACTCTGCCCATAAGGATGCCTTCCTTGACTTTGTAGTATTCTGGAAATGTTCCTCCAAAGCATTCCAAATATCAGTTGCACTTTCAAGACCTCGAATATGAGGTAACAAGTAATCATTGACTGCCATATAGATAATGCTCCTAGCTTGAGCATCTTTCTTCATCCAATTTTTCAAATCTGCTAACTCTTCCCTAGTTGGAACACTAGGATCTCTGAACTGTGGCTTCTCTTCTTCTCCTGTGATGTAAGCAATTAAATCTTTGCTCATAAGATGAGCTTCCATCCTCATTGACCATGCAGGATAGTTTTCCCTATCCAATTTCTCTATCTGTAGAGAATCTCCCATCTTGTGTCTACCTGTGTATTGAAACCTTCAAGCTTTATAAACAATATATGTACCTTTACTTCGAATTAGACTCCTTTTGTCCTTTTTGATGTTGTATGGTCTCCTCCTCTTGCTTTGCCTTCAAACTTTCACCTTTTAGTTCTTCAAATGTTGAATTTCTTCAATCTGCAGCAGTCGGGACCTTCCTTTCCTTGATTTGATGTCTCCTGCTCTGATACCACTGATGGAGAGTGTTAATCTCCAAAAGAACAACCTACTCTTGAAGTTAGAACACCTCTATACCAAGAATAAGTCAAAACCTTCACTAAATTAGAGGTCCAATCTCCAAATTATCAAAAGTTGAATAATTCTGTGAAGAAGATGAAACACAGAAAGTCTGCTGCACAATTTCTTCTCATTAATCTATCAAACATGTAAAGTTTTCTATGAAATTTTGTATGGAGTGTCGCCTAGAGATTGCGCACCTCCTCCAAGTTAAAGTTCTTCAAAAGGTTTAGTATAACTTGAGAAATCAACTTCACAAGTTACCTATGTCTGAATCTGTACTTCTGAGAAGTCGATTTAGACACCCCTAACTTCTTAACTTCAATTCTCTCAGTACAAAACCCGTTTAAGCAAAAGCTTCTAGCCACGAGTAGATTACCTTCCAACTTAAAGATTAAGTGCTTACTTGCACAAAAATTTAAACTATGGAGTGAGAACTGACCAAAAGATTAAGATCGAAATTTGCGCTTGTTTCAGAGAACTGTGAACACTCAACACATATGAATGTTCCTACTAACAATTCTCCTAGCCTGTTTGCAATTAGACTCTGAAACTCAGGTCACAAGCTCATTAACAAACAACTTAGATATCCTCAAAAGGATTTCTCAATTGATCAAACACAGACGGAGCAGACACGAAAAGATCGGGCGCAATATTTCTTCATTAACTCAGAAAGTTACAGTTGAGTGATGAGAGGAAACTCAACTAACTTTTCACATGTCTCATGACATCTATCTTCCTCATTCTTGATTTCTATCTATTCTCACATATGCTCTCATATCACGCCTCAACATTTTCATGGTATTTATAGATAAATTTGTACAAGTCTATGACTAATCAAAGACCTAAGTGAACTATGTACATATGTGTACATTCCTCACATACTCTGAATGTATCTTCCTTCCAAGCTTCAAGAATTGAACTCATCCTTCATTCTTTAGTCTTCAAACATTCAATTGGTGATTGATCTGCACCAACATGTCCTTGAGATTGGCCAAGTGTCTAGCCAAGTGTCCCTCATGTGGACACTTTCCCAAGAGTGATCACATGCCTTCTAATTTCCCAAGGTCTATCACATGCCTTCTTAATTAAATTAGGATACTTCTCAAACGTACACACAAGGTGGCTCCTAGAGAAGCTTCTCCCAAGACTAAGGTCCGCACACCTTAGGATAAATCAAGCCTAAGGTTCCAACCATTCAATTGGGAACTCATATGAATAAATACCCCAAGGATTAAAACCAAGGGTTTCACCCAAAGGTTCAATGCATGTTCCAAGGGTAATTCAAGGGCTATACCAAGGTGAATATACATCAGATTCTAACCTTTAGAACCCATATATTTAACCTTCTAAACCCATGAATTATACAACAACTACCCTATACTCAGCCTCATAACTAGAAATGGCCATAGTAGGCTGCTTCTTGCTCAACCAAGATATGCATGACTTACCACGCATGAAGCAAAAACCACTTGGACACATCTGTCATAACAACTAGCCCAAATAGAGTCAGAAAAAGCATATAAATCTAGTGGTAGTGATCCCCCCTTGGGATAAAAAAATCCATCTAGCCAAGTACCACTCAACTAGTGAAAGATGTGCTTAACTGCGTGCCAATGCTTGACACATGGGCAATGCATAAACCTACTCATCTTCGAGGCATCAAACTGAATATTAGGCTGAGTTATGCATAAGTAAATATAGTATGCAACAACATGCTGATAGAGAACAACATCAAATGCATCTCCAACATCATGAAGACTCAACCATAAACCTACTTCCATAGGAGTGGCAAAAGATTGCAATTTTCAAGGCCAAAACACTTGAATAATGTTTCAATATATTTTCTTTGAAAAAAAACTATTACACCATCAACTTGTATAAATTGGATGCCCAAATAATGATGCAAATGACCCAAATTTGACATCTCAAATGAGGCATTCAAATCAGCCTCAAAATCATCAATATGCTTCTCATCGGGACCAATGAGCAGCATGTCATCAACGTAGACAACAATGATTAGAAGCACATCATTTACACGCTTAACATATAAGGTGCTCTCAATTGGACTGTTCTCAAAACATTGTGCAATCAAGTAGGTATTTATCTTTTCATACCAAGCACTTGGTGCTTGCTTCAAACCATATAATGCATTTTTCAACCTGTACAATTTGTTTCCATGCCCTTTTTGAACAAAATCATGGGGCTGAAAAACATACATTTCTTCATGCAAGTCACATCAAAATCATCAAGATCTCATCAAAATCAATGCCTCTTTCTTGAGCATAACCTTTTGCAACAATCCTAGCCTTAGACTTGTCAATTGCTCCATCAAGCTTACACTTCAGCTTGTATACCCACTTAGTGCCAATGGCCTTCTTGCCAGGAAGCAAATCACATAAAGACCACATACCATTCTTCATAATAGCATCATATCCAGTTGCATGGTAGCCATCTAATTTTTTGAATTTTGTGCTTCATCAAACAAAACTAGCTCATTCTCATCACAAAAAGTAGAGGCAGACATAACATAGCAATTTGATGCAAAAGAAGCATTGTGAGAGCCTGTATGAGTACGATATGATAGAGGTGCATCTAATTTGCTACCTCACGAAGTCTACACCAGCCATTTGGGCATAGTCTTTGCATTCTCTAATATAGTTCTCTCATCAACAAGTGCATCATGTAAATCTACATAAGAAATGGAATGATGTTCATCATCAAATGAAACCTATAAAGGTTGAGAAATTGCCTCATTTGGACCAGCACTTGACTATCCACCTATAAAAAGAGGAAGCAAAGTTTCATAAACATCTCTAGAGCTAATAGAAGTCTCCTTGGAAAATGAAAGTAATGGTTGAATTGCATCTTCCACAAAAATGACATAGCAATTAACTAAGATACGTTTAGTCTATGGACGATACAAATGATAGCCTTTGCTATCTGAACTATACCCAACAAAAAATACTTTTCATTGCTTTATCATCCAATTTTTTACATTGTTGTTCAGGCACTAATGCATATGCCAGATAACCAAAAACATGCACATGAGCAACAGATGGCTTAGGAACATGCCACGCCTCATATGGAGTGACAAACTACAATGATTTGGTGGGACACTTGTTAAGTACATATGTTGCATACATAACAGCCTCAAGCCAAACATGAGTGACATGTTATTCCTTTCAACAACTCCATTCTGTTAACGTGCGTATGGCATTGTACACTGAATGTTTCATCCCACGTTCAACCAGAAATGCATTAAAATCATAAAACATATATCCCCCCCCTCGATCAAAATGGAGGGTGCCCATTTTGCATGCTGACAGATTTTCAACCAAAATCAGAAACTGTTTGGAGCACATAAACACTTCAGACTTTTCTTTCAGTGGATATGCCCATGCATGCCTCAAAATCATCAATGAAAGTCATGAAGTAAAGGTAGTTCCCAAAAGAGGGTGTCTGCACAGGACCACAAACATCACTATGAACAAGCAACAATTTCTGAGTAATTCAAACTGAACCATCTTTTGGGAAGAAGGAATACTGCATTTTGCCCAAAATACACCATTCACAAACATGTTTACAAGGTGCCTTAATTTTGGACATAGAGGACATCGTTTTAGATTTTTGCACGTGTAGCGAACTAGAAAAATTCAGATGACCAAAGCGTGCATGCCAAAGCTTTGCACCTGACATAACGTGAGAATCTTGAACTACAAATGTCGAATCATTCATAAATTTTGCATAATCTATGAGCTTACATAGCCCATGACATATAATGCTAGAAGCAATAATGACATGACCATTTGACTAATCAAGAACTGTATATCTGCCATCAACAAATTTCACAACCAAGCCAATCTTGGCTAATGCTCAAACTAATAACAAATTTTTCTTGATCCCTGACACAAATAAAGCATCTAACAATGTCAAAGAACTACCATTAGTAATAGTCAGAATGATCTTACCAACTTCCATGACAGGATAAGAGTTGTTGCCGCATGTGACAGTTCTCCCTATAGGGGTAGGCTCAAGTGCAGTGAAGAAACTTTGCTACAAGGCAACATGTTTGGTTGCCCCACTATCAAAGTACCAAACATCTGAGTTTACTATAGACATACATTGTTCATGAGAAGACGGTTCATAACTGCAAACAATATTAAATGCCCATTCTTCATTCTTGACAAGATTAGCAGACTATGTTTTAGGTGTAGAGGCCTCTGCAACAACCATTCCAACCTCTTTTTTCTTTGCCTCTTTTGTAGCTAGTTTTGGAAAACTCTTTATGACATTATCATTTCCTTTATAGTATTTGCAAAACAATTTCTGCTTTTCTGATTTCTTCTCATCTTTATCTTGCTTTTTTGATGGTTCAAAATTAACACATTTCTGCTTACTAGTAAATGAGCCCCATTTACCTTTGCCCTTCTGACTAGCTAGGAAAGCTTGATTTGCAACATGCATAATGAACCTGTTTTTCCTAAACTGGTCTTCTTGCAACAAAATAGAGACTAAATCCTCAAATGTTAAGGCATTTGGATTGCCTTTCATCATCAATATAAGAGTAGAAGCAAAATTTTGATACGAATCTGGATGACCATTCAAAATAGTATGCACAAGTGATTTGTCTGGCAAGAGTTCATCAACAAAAATCAACTACTCCTTCAAAACTTTGATCTTTGTCAAAAAACTGTCCATGGAATCTCCCTCATTCATGTGCTCACTCTCCAATTGTTTTTGGAGGTAAGCAACAAGAGCCTCATTTCTTGCCTGGCATAAATGGTAAGTGTATCCCAAGCATCCTTTGTTGTTTTGCAAGAGCGAATGTGTGGGATAATGGAATGTTTAATAAATAAAACTATCAATGCATGTGCCTGAGCATCTCTACCATCCCAACAAAGTTTTTCTATAGTAGGTACAACAACAACCACAACACTAACAGGAATTTGAAGATCATCATCTCCAATGCCATCTGCATCACCTTCGATAATTGTATTTGTAGGTGTAATAGGATGTTTTTCAACACCCTACACAATATTCCACAGTCCTTTTGCAACCAATACATGACACCTCATATATTCCCATACAATCCAATCTATCCTCAATAGCCAACATATATACCCCATACAATCCAATCTATCCTCAATAGCCAACATATGGTATTGCTTTCAGCCATGGCCATTAACTAAAATACCTTGATGTAGAAAAATGACTGTATAGCTGAACATAACTTCCCTGTTGAGCTGTGCTAGATCTGTAGCAGACTTTGAGGTGCTTGTGTTGTTGAACCAAAACTTGTATATAATTTTGACACAAACGGATAGAGTTGCCTACACAGGCACTGTGATAGTGTGTTCGAAGGCCAAAATAGAGTTGCCTACACAGGCACTATGATAGTGTGATTTGGACACTAGAGAGTGAAGCTTTTTTGAAATCCTAATCACCTTGAGTATGCTCACCAATTTTCATGGGATTCTAAGATTGTGGTTGGACAGGTGTTGACGATACCATAGATGAAGGGACAACCTACTCTAATACCAATTGTTGAAGTTTGAGGTCCGCAGAAGCACGTGAACAACACAAGGAAGAAGAAGAAGCTTGGAGCACAACACACAATTTTTGGGTGTGTGTGGAAGTGTGAGAGACACACGAGAAACACACACAAGGAGCACAAACGCAGCAAGACACACAGAGAAGACGATGGCTGGAATAGCTCTCTCTATTGATGAAGAACTGAACTGAAGTAAGAGCTGAATAATATCCCTAAGTACAAAGTACCACCACATATGAGAGTATCAAGTATGTGGTAACATGGGGGAAAAAACCTCTAGCCAGCACTAGAGTAAAAAGTGCCCATGTATAGGGAAAAGGTTCACATCAAAGCTACTCGAGGAACACATAAGTGTAACAAACCCCCCTGGAGCGAATGATGTGAACACATACAGGGAGTGACAGATCAGCCCCCACAAGGTAACAAGCCTAAAGCTTTGCGAAAAGCTTCAAACGTTTTCCGTGGAAGAGCTTTGGTGAATATGTCTGCCACATTATCTTGTGTAGGCACATATACAAAATCAATATCTCCTTCATGAAGGTGCTCTCTCACATAGTGATAATGCACCTCAATATGTTTGGTCCATGCATGAAACACTGGGTTTCGTGCAACAACCAAAGCACTCGGACTATCAGTGAGAATATGCATAGCAGCATCAATCTCCATGCAAAGATCCATCAGTAGGCATCTCAACCATATACACTCCATTGTAGCTTTGAAAACTGCCCTATACTGAGCTTCACAACTCAATGTCACCACTGTAGGTTGCTTCTTACTCAACCAAGATATGCATGAGTCTCCAAGGAAAAAGCAATTACCACTAGTGGACACGCGAGTATCATAACAACCAGCCCAATCACTATCTGTAAAAGCATGCAAGCATGGCTGAACATGTCTGCCATAAAAGAGACCTAAGCTCAAAGTGCCTCTGATCTAAACACACGTTTTACCTCTTGCCAATGCTTAGTGCCAGGGCTATGCATGAATCAACTCAACTAGGAAACTGCACACTGTATATCCGCCCTTGTGTTGCATGCATATATAAGACATCCCACAGCTTGCTGATAAAGAGAAGTGTCAAATGCATCACTAGAATCCTCAATTGAGAACTTGAATCCTATCTTAACTGGTGTGGAAACTAGCTTACAATCCTCAAAGTCAAAACGCTGAAGTATTTTTTCAACATACTTTTTTTGATGCATAACAATTTCCCCCCCTCAACAGATACAAACTAGATGCCAAGATAGTAGCTCAAAAGACCAAGATAAGTGACATCAAAAGTATGCTACAAATCAGCCATAAGAATGTCAAGTTTTGCATCGCATGACCCAGTCAAGAGTATGTCATCGACATAAAGAACAAGCACTATAAGATCAGCCCCATTTTTGCGTACATAGAGTGTGCTTTCAATTGAACTACATGTGAAACCAAGAGCAGCCAAGTGCTTATGTATTTTGTCATACCATGCACGTGGAGCTTGCTTGAGACCATACAAGGATTTATGCAAGCGACAAACCATACGCTCTTTCCCTTTCATAGAAAATCGAGGAAGTTGCTTCACATAAACCTCTTCTTGCAAATCACCATCCAAAAAGGTTGTTTTTATGTCCAACTAATGCACTTTCCAACCTCGATGGGCAGCCAATGCAACCACGGTACGAATGGTAGTCATGCGTGAAGTAGGTGCAAAAGTTTCCTCATAGTCAATGCCATATTGTTGCGCATATCATTTGGCAACCAATCTAGCTTTGTAGCGATCAATGCTACCATCAGATTTTCTCTTAGTCTTGTAAACCCACTTTGTACCAATGGCATTCTTTCCTTTTGGCAATTCACATAACTCCCAAGTACCATTCCTATGTATGGAATCCATTTTTGATTGCATAGCACTCATCCATTGTGGATAGTCACATGCATCTTCAAAAGAAAGTGGCTCTTCATTACATGCTGTAGCAACAAGAGAATAATCCACAAAATTACTTGATGCATGGTGAGAGCTTAATCTTATTCTACCAAGTAAAGGTGCACTCAATTTGCTATCCTGCAAAGTTTGTTTTAGCCACTTTGGCATAGATTGTGAACTCTTGATAGACATGTGTTCATTATGTAATACATCTTCAACATGTACATCATGTGTGAGCTGAATTTCATGCTCATTTTCAGCCATATTTTGATGCAGATGTTCAACTATATGTGGCTGGAAATTTCCAGCAGTTTTGACAATTTTTGGCTGAAATTTTTCAGCCCTTTGAGCCTCAGTTGGCTGGTCTACATGGTCATAGTCAAGCGCACCATTTTGGAACAAAGGCATGAGTGTATTGAACACATCTTGTGAGCTAACTATTGGCTGTTTTTTGCATTCAAGTAGAGGGAAAACTGAATTTTCAGCAAATACCACATCTCGACTCACCATAGTTGTGTTCGTCAATGGATGGTACAAACAATATCCCTTACTTTCAGCACTATAACCAACAAATATACATTTCTTTGCCTTGTCATCAAGTTTGTGACGTTGTTGTGATGGCACAAGAGCATATGCCAAACAACCAAACACACACATATGACTAACCATAGGCTTATGACCATTCCAAGCGTCATAAGGAGTGATGAATCTCAATGCTTTTGTAGGGCAGAGATTCAACACATAATTTGCACACATGATCGCTTCCATCCAAAACTTATTAGGAAGATGCTTTCCTTTAACCATACATCATGCCATTTCCAAGAAGATTTCTATTTTTATGCTTAGCAACGCCATTTTGTTGAGGTGTATATGGCACCGTACATTGGTGTGAAATAACTCTTTCACAAAGAAAAGCATTAAACTCATGTGACATGTATTCACCACCACGATCCGTGCGTAGAGTCAAAAGCTTTTATGAAGAAAAATTTTCAGCCATAGCGAAAAATGATTTGAAGCAAGAAAATACCTCATTCTTTGCTTTCATAGGATACACTCATGTATGGCAAGTAGCATCATCAATGAAGGTAACAAAATATACATGCTTCCCAAAAGATGGAGTCTTGAAGGAACCACATACATCACTATGAACAAGCTGCAATTTTCTTGTAGTGTGTGTATGACTATCTTTTGGAAAAGAAGCACGATGCATTTTTCCAAGAATGCAACCTTCACATGCATGTTTTTCAATGGAATCAAGTGTAGGCAAACCAATAACCATGTCCTTCTTTTGCAAGTAAAGCAAACTATTGAAGTTCAAGTGACCAAAACGAGCATGCCAAAGCTCCATTTCAGCCATGGAAGAAGTATGAGCAACCAAGGCATTTGAGGCAGCCCTCTTGTATGTATCCATGCGATACAAACCATTAGATAATGTACCGGACATCACTATAACATCGCCATTGCTAAAATCATGAACCATACACTTGTCATCAACAAAGTGTACATGAAGTCCAGCTTTGGCAATCAACGGATCTGAAATTAAGTTCTTCTTGATATCGGGCACATACAATGCATTTTTCAAGAGAATCACACCTCCATTTGCAGCCGTAAGCTCAATTTCTCCTACTCCAATGATAGGATAAGAGGCATTGTTTGCACACACCACATGTCCTCCTTTGGGTGCATCTTTCAAAGAGGCAAAAAATCTTTTGCATGATGTTATGTGCTTTGAAGCACCACTATTAAAGAACCAATCCGAATCAGCCTCACTCACATCCATACATTTAGAATGCAAAGAAGCATCATAATGACATGTAACAACACATGCCCAAAAATCTTGAGCCATGTTAGCTTCATCATTCTTTACATTTGCTGAATTTTCAGCAATAGACATGCCATATTCCTTCTTCTTTTCATTGCGTTTAGCAAGCTTTCTACACTCATCAATAGTATGACTAGCTTTCCGACGATATTTGCATCTCTTCTTCTTTTGCAAATCAGCATCATTAGAGGAATGAGTGGAAGAGGAAGCTTGAGGCTTTGGTTTTGATGAACCCAAAGTTGAACCATACTTGCTTTTCCCCTTTTGTGAGATAGCAAGTGCTTGCGCTCCCTCAATCAAACCACTCCTATTCACTCTAGATTGCTCTTCTTGCAAACGAAGAGACACAACCTCATCAAATGCATACATATTAGGATTTCCTTTTGCAACCAAACGAAGAGTAGTAGCAAAGCTTTGAAAAGATTTCGGTAATCCTTTCAACAATGTAGAAATGAGTGATGCATCCGGAATGATCTCATCTATGTTTGCCAATTGCTCTTTCCAGTCCTTCATGCACATCCACCAACTCATTTTCAGCCATACATACATCCTCAAGTTGCTTCCTCAAGTATGCAACACGTGCTTCATTACGCACGACATACAAAGCAAGAGTGTCCCATGTCTATCATGATGTAGAACATGACCAAATGTGTGGAACTATATGATGCTTCACAGAAAGCACAATCAAAGCATGAGCTTGAGCATCTTTTCCATCCCATCCAAGCTGCTCCTGTGTAGGTGGAGAAGGAGAAACCACTATACTTGAAGAAGAAGCTCCATATGTGATAGTAGACTGTGAACTAGAAGCACCTGCGGGTCTTCGATCTACATCTACCACTATGTTCCAAAGTTGTTTAGCAACAAGAACATGCTTCATCATGTAAGACCACATCAGATAGTTGGTCCCATCAAGCTTATCTTCAGCTTGAAGCATGCCAAACAAGTCATTGCTACCGGCCATTTCATTAAAGAATAACAATGTGACAAAATCTTCACTTCGACGAAAGCTGAAATGAATGCTGAAATTTCAACTCACAAACCGTCACTTTGATGGCGATTCTGATTGCACGAATGGCTTCAAAATAGGGGTAAAACCCCAGTGCACCTGATGGAAATGTTTCTTGGCTGCTGAAATTCACAGTTCTATGATCCAAAGTAGATTTGCACTGTTAAAAGTGCGCGTGCGCGCCATGACGTGAAAAACCGAAACTTGAGAAGGAGATGAACCTTCTCTGATACCACTATTGGGTGTGTGTAGAAGTGCGAGAGACACACAAGAAGCACACACAAGGATCACAAACGCAGCAAGACACACAGAGAAGACGATGGCTGGAGTAGCTCTCTCTATTGATGATGAATTGAACTGAAGTAAGAGCTGAATAATATCCCTAAGTGCAAAGTACCACCACATATGAGAGTATCAAGTATTTGGTAACATGGGGAAAAACCTCTAGCCAACACTAGAGTAAAAAGTGCCCATGTATAGGGAAAACGTTCACATCAAAGCTACTCGAGGAACACATAAGTGTAACAACAATACTGAATGTATTACCAAGAGAATGTACAAAGATAACTGACCCATATTAGAGTTATAGGCATATATACAAGCCGAGGGAGAAAACCTCCTAAAGAGGGAAAAAAGTGACCCGGTGGTCCTAGTGTGTTCACACTCATCACTACCAAAATATATCAACAAAACCCATCCTCATATCTTTGCAACCCAAAAATATCCCAGTTGATCCTAGGAATACTTCTCATAGTCATATCTCCCATCCACATGTATTCTTGTATAACTAGTAAAATATAAATTAAATAGAAAAAATTTTCTTGAATATTCTATTTAAAATTTATATTCCATGTACTTCAAGGAAACATTCATAAAAAAATAAAACCCTATATTTATTGTGGAGAAAAACTAGTGTCTATACTAAGTAAGCTTTTAATCAAAATTTTGAAAGTAAGAAATGGGAAATAATCCAAAATTTTATTTGTTAATTCAACAAAACAACAAAATAAAAGAGAAGTTAGAATAGGTGATCTTAGAAAAGCTTTTATAAATCAAGAGCCATTAAAACTAGATTAAATAATATAGATTTTAATATTTTTCGTGAAATTTGAAAGGTTTTCTCTTTAATCCATGCTTATTTTTTTACTATATGGACTACATTATTGACAAGAGCTCTACTTATTTTATTTGAAACTTTTTGAGGAAGTTCAATTCATAATTTATTGAAGACTTTGTTACACTACATAAATAATTAATATTGTTGTGAGAGGAAATTAATAATGAAAATAATGTAGTACCCAAATGCCGAGTCCATTATCTACAATCCATCATAAAAAATTATGGTGTGAGATAGCACCTAGTAGATGGAAAGGAAGTTTAAAGGAATTTAATAATCTCAAACAAATAAACGCTAAGCATAATAAGTGATATTATGTCTATCAAGGAAACTTAAATTAGTTATTCCATTTATACACAAAAATTATTCCCTAGAGACTGGTTCATTAATTTTAGTAGGATCATTGAACAAAGAATTATACTATAAAGTTCAACTGATTTTTTGAAAGATATGTTTGAGCAATTAAAAATAGAAGGATAAATATTCACATTCTTTTGTTCTTTTCCAAGTTCCATTACAACAAGATGTAATCTAAAGTTTGACTTAATTGGTAACTAGATCAAAAAATAATGTTATGAGTAGATAAAAACAACAAAAGTTATTTTCACAAATAAAATGAGGAATGCTAAAATATTGTTTGAAGATGAACTTCCATATCTCATATTTAGATATAAGAGCATGAAAAAATGAGGGCGATATTCAAGGGTTTATATGAACTACTTCTTCTTGTTCTTATTCCTTACATTTGACAAAACCCACTTATTTTTTTTACAAAAAATGGAAGCTTGAAATACAAAATTTGAGAAATTTAAATAATATTACTAGACTGCAAGTGAGTGAAATGAACAAACTTAAGGATTGTGTACAATTAATCTAGTATAGTACATTCATGAATTGAATATGGAATTCATAGAATCAAATATTTTAATTTGAAGTATAGGCATGGTACCAATTATTAATAGAGATAAATTTTCTTTTTCCTTGGGCTTAGTATTATATTTTGTGTTAAATGTGGGTCTCATCATCGCCACACAATTTTTAGTTTATGTGGGAGCTATAAATGTTTTAGTTGTGTAGTATGGATGAGTCATACAAGTCTGACTCTAAGAAACAGTCATAGTATATCTCAGTACTCTAGAACCTTGTTCAATCCTTTTTCTCATAATATTTTGTTTTAAATAAAATAAAATGATTTTTATTCAAGTAAAATGCATCAATTAAACTTTTTTAAATTAAATATGTTTGGGCACAATGATCTTAAAGACATTGGGTACTAGTTATCGAAGAAATTTCTAGTACCATGTGAGCTTGCTTCACTTCCTTCTCTTAATTGCTTTAGTGGAAGCAAGAAACTTTCAAGTCACAAACTAATAACCTTGAGGTTGTTACAAGTTGTTATTTTCCTTTTTTCCTCCTTTTATATATGAACCATTACTTTTTATTTTCTTTGACACCAAACCTTTCTTGGATTTTGAGTTTTGCAGAAGCACATGAACAACACAAGGAAGAAGAAGAAGCTTGGAGCACAACACAGTATTGAATGTATTATCAAGTGAATGTACAAAGATAAGTGACCTGTTCAGGTTATAGACATATACACAATCTGAGGAAAAGAACCTCCTTATGAGGGAAAAAAGTGCCTCATCAAAAAAATATCCATAGAATCTCCTTCATTCATATGCATACTCACCAACTATTTATGGAGGTAAGAAACATGAGCATCTTTTGCTCTCTTGCAAGAGCGAATGTGAGGGATAATCGAATGTTTGACAGACAAGGCTATCAATGCACATGCTTGTGCATCTCTGCCATCCCAACAAAGTTGCTCTACAATAGGTGCAACAAGAGCTACAACAAGACTAGCAAGTTGAAAATCATCATCTTCAACACCATCTACATCACCTTCAATAACTATATTTTTAGGTGTAGCACGATGGTTTTCAATACTCTTTACAATATTCCACAACCCTTTTGCTACCAATACATGATGCATCATATATACCAACAATGGGTAACTAGTACCATCCAACTTATCCTCAAAAGCCGACATATAGAATACATCATTGCTTTCATCCATGGCTAGTGACTGAATAACTTGATGTAGAAAATTCATTGTATCTGAAAATGCTGAACAAAAAGACCCTGCTAAGCTATGCTAAACTTGTAGCAGACCAAGCTGCTTGTATTGGTGAACCAAAATATGTATATATATGTGGCACAAAAGGACAAAATTGCCCACATAGTCACTATGATAGTGCACTGAGAGGCCAAAATGAGGTAAAAAAAAATTTGAAGCCACACAACAAAGCTGTTTTGAACTCCTAATTGTCTCGAGTATGCGCAACAATTTTTTTTGTGATTTTGAGACTATGACCAAAGGGGTGTCGAAGATGCCCTAGAGGAAGCGATGAGCTTCTTTGATACCAATTGTTGGAGTTCAAGGTCTATGGAAACATAGAAAAAACACAAGGAAGAAGAAGAAGAAGCTTGGATCACACCCATTACAGTTATACGTGTATATACGAACTAGGGGAAAAAACCTCCTAAAGAGGGAAAAAATTCCCTAGTGTGCATGTGTGTTCACACACATCACTACCAAAATATATCAACAACCTTATCTTTTGAAGTTGAAGGATTCCATATCCATGTATTCCCTAAACAAACAAAGATTGTCCATTCCTTGAAGGGACTTCAATAAGAACTAATTTTAGAGGGAATTTATGAGTGTCCCATTCATGCATACCTTCTATATCGAGGTTAGCACAATTAATGATTTTCAGCGAAGTTTTTAGTCATAACAAGATTTTATTTCCATGGCAATGTTGGTTAAACTACCCATTTAACATATTAGAATAACTAATATGGAACTATTGATCCTTCACTCCTATTTAAGGTTCATTTAACAATGTGAAATCTAATGGCAAGTGAGACTTTGACCCTTTTGCCTCTCATACGGACCAACAAATGTTCTTAAAAAATGTGAACAATGCCTGATATGTAGGAAATTGCCTCAAATTGGATGTTAAATAGAGTCTTGTGACTTAACATATGATAGAGTTGGAGTTTTTGGTGTACTTGTGAAAAAGTCGACAACTACATTGCTACATAGAAACTATAAACGAGACTTCCACCTCATGTGGCTCTTCATCATTCAATTATAGTTAAGAGAGAACTATTCTCAATTGATTACAAGTAGAAAGACAAAAGTTAATTTCTAGAAATCCTTTTTTTTTTCAAATTCATTTAAAAAAAAGGAAGCTCGTCGATAGTCTACTCTCAAACTTTAATTAAAAGAAAGAACAATTGTACAAGTGAATGGGCCTAGCACCCATGGGGCCCCTCGAATCCCACAAAGCAAGGTTGCTTAAAACTTGCTAGAAGACATTACAAATAAGGTGATAACCCTTTCGTCCCCCTCATGTGGGTCCCACTTGCTTTTAATCTTATTGCTCTCAAGGAAAAACACTCTATGATTCTAAAAGGTGGGGGCTTCTTACAATTGGAAGTTCTTTTGTCTAAAAGGAAAAGAGATTTTTTTTGATAACATTCTTTAGGAGGGCTACCAAAGTTGGTGGCACACCTCTCTGTCTAGATCTTCCAAAGGGCCTCACCTCTTGTATCATTCCACAGTGCTGAGGAACACCCAATTGATTCACCCAATAATGCTTGCTTCCAGGTGATTTGTCCCTATAGCAAAATGGTTCCCCCAAGGGACCGCCAAACGGACATTGACTTGGGGCAAGAAAAGAAGAGCATCCAAGTCCGCATTTCCATGAAAGCATCATTTACACCATGGAGGGGCTCCACAAGTTTTGTTAGCTTTTACATTGGTCCAAATTTCCTAGTGGAGGATTTTCCACATAAGAATACCGATTTTTTAACCTGGATGGGGGGATGCCAAAGGGATTGGACCTTGAAATTCCACCTAAGACTCGACCGATCCGGACACCATCTCCTATTAAGCGTGACATGAAAGTCCAAATTCTTCTTGAATCTCAGAATTTTGTCCAGACTGTTGCCGTTGTGCCATCTAAGACCCACCATGTGAGGTGAATGCCGTTGTGCCATCTTCATATTCCACTCTCCTAGCCATGTCAATGTCCTCAAATCTAATCCATTGGCATGCTTCTTGATTCTAGAGATGTTTCCACAAATGGAAACCTCTGTTCCAAAGTTTCCTAGCTTTTTGGAGGTTCCAAGGCTCAACACCTTTTATTCCTTTGATAGGGAACTAGATCAAATCATTTTTTCTAATATCAATTGCCCATTTCCAATTTTTGTTGATCTTGACGGATTGTTTCACCTTGTTCCAACTCTTCCATAGGGAGCAAACTAACCTCAAGCCTTAGGGAGTCACCTGATAGGGGGAGAACAAAAGAGTGAGAAGATCCAAACCCTTCCATCCTGGAAGGCCCACAAGCCTAAGAGCACTCTTGTTTCTAAAAATCAGTTTTTCCCATGGCTTATGCAAGTAGCACATTTAATTTTGGGGACACCCTTTGTTAGGGTTTCCTATCCAAAGAAATTTTCTGCAAATTCTTTCCAATTTGGCAGTCTCTTGGTCGTTCGGTCTCCAAAAGGAAAGAAAGTAAATAATCAAAGAAATAATGAACATGCTAATCACCATAGCTCACCTTGCCAAGCTGATTTGCATACCTTTCCACCATGCCAACTTGTTATTGAGCTTAGAAAGAGCCCATTTCCATTGTTGAACCATTGAAACATCAAATCCATGGAAATACCTGATATTCAGAAGATTTATCCCTTGGGGATCAACTAAAAGCCATGGTCAAACAAAATTTGAGGTGGGATGCCCAATAATGGCCCTGAAAGTGGTTTATTTGGAACTTGATGCCTCATAAAATGTATTTAGGCAACACCAAAAGGTATCAATGCTGGCTAGATCATTATGCACAAAAGCATTCATGCCATTGACAAAGAGTCTCATGATCATATGGTCTTGATCGAGGGGAAGAGAGAGGCCTTGAATAAGACCTAACTGTGGGTGATATTTAACAAGGTGACTAAGATCATCGACAACTATTGCAAAAAGAAGCGGGGCCAAGGAGCATCCTTGCTTGATAGAACATTTTAATTGAATAGCTTGAGAAAGCTGGCCATTGATGTTTATTTGTGTTGTCGCATTTCCCAACAATGTAGAGATCATCTTAATGAGTTTCTGGCCATAGACCAGGTCTTTTAGAGATTGGAGAATGATGTCCCACTCAAGTATGTCATAAGCTTTATCAAAGTCAATCTTAAGGAAGAGAACATCTTGAGCGAATTCTTCAGCAAAAACCAGACTTTCCCAGACATCAATGATAGCCTTGAGGATGGAACTCCCCTTGATGAATCCTTTTTTATCCTCACTGATCTACTTTTATAAGTGACAATCGATTCGGTTAGCAATAAATTTAGCAAGGATCTTGTAACCTGTTCGTAACATCATAATTGGACATCGGTTTTCAATCCTATTTTTGTTGCCTTTATTGTGAATAAGGTTGATAATTTTTTCATTGAGACATTGGGGTAGCACACAAAAAGAAATGACCTTTTGCCACACCAGACATAATAGAGTAGTCACCACATGCTTGATGGTATTGAAAAACTCATTGGTGAGGCCATCAAGCCCTGGGATTTTGCCATTAGGAAGCAAATCAATAACTTCAAGAATCTCATCATATGAAATGGGAGCTTCAAGAAGAGGCTTCATATTTTGTCGAATTCTTTTGATTCTGACTCTAGAGATGGCCACCATGCAATCACACCTATGAGGAGAAAGAGGTATGGAAAACCCCAAAAGCTGGCTAAGGTGATTGACAATCAACATATTATTTTCTTCATCAGTCTTGCACTCAACCCCATTGATGTGCATCATGAAAGGGATCGATTCCTTGGATTGCTTCTTCTTGAGGAGGCCACACATATCTTTAGTAGGTTTGTCTGCCTTTCTTGCCCACCAATCTTTAAAGTATACATGTACCTCTATATCGCAGCATGCTTTTGATTTTCTAGAGCCTTGTCTGGTATTGCAAGTGGCCTTTTTTTACTTCTACCCCAAGAAGCCTTTGTAAGTCCAATAATGCAAAAGAAATTAGAAAAAAAATGATATATCATGAACTCTCACACTTCGTTCTTTGTGCATGGATATCCAAATAATTTGAGGGAGAACATCCTTATGAGAAGCTTTTCCTATATATTCATGCAATCCCAAGCCTCTTATGATATGTAACGAGCTCAATAAGTGACTCTCTTTCTCTCTCCCCTCTCTACAAGGTCTCTATCTACATGTTCTCAACACAATGGCAAAGATTTCACACTTACCAACATATGTGCAGCCTTTTCGAGTGATTTTTTTTTCAAATGAAGGTAAAAGTACACATTTCATCACAAATACTTCACTTTTCTCCATGAATCGAGCTTCATTTCTCCTTCCTAAACTATTCCATATTTAAGAAGTTTTTGAAGAATCTTATGCAAACAGAGACAATACTCAATGGAATAACTTCTTTTGAAGTCCAAGGTTCTTCTATCCTTCCAATCACCCAAAAATTGCCTCTAAAAACCATTAAACAAGCAAGTGTCATCAACAACATTAAGTGGGTAATCAACTTAGATTTTTTTCCTCAATCTCAATACTTACCCGGTTAAGGGCATTTAGAGCAAATACAATCTTAAAATTCTGCCATTGTTAGAGTTGTTAAGCCAACTCTCATACAAACTCCCGGCTTAAATCCTAGTGAGAATAACGGCATATGTTTAAGTGCAAATCTTTTGGTAACTTTATGTACATTATCTTAGAAGCAATGAGAGAGACCCCTCCTACTTGCATGACATTGATTTGACAAGACCTATCTATTGAAAAATAAATCACTCCAATCTGAAACTGTTGCATAAAGAAAATTAAGTATGTGTACCTATAAGACTTGATGTTACCTTATTCCAAAGCTTGTGATGCGTGCATGATACCTCAAATCCTTTCATACCTCTATACTGCTTTGGGATAGCTAATTCTCATAAGAAATGACAAGAAACGTTCAAAGAGGAGGAGAAAATGAGGGAGAAGAAAGGAACACAAATTTAAGAGAACTTCTTTCACTAATGAGCGAAAAGTCTTTACAAAATGAGCTCTCATTGAGCAGCATACCAAAATTTGTGGCCCTTTACACATGAAAATAGCCGATTGTAGTTAGAAAATACTTACTACAAGACTATTTAAATACTACTTATTATTTGGGGTGCTTTGCTCTCACCAAAAGATATCCTAGTAAGAAAATTGAGTCCTTGATGTTCATAAGGATCAAAAAATTGCATACATCGTAAAAAATTATAGTTTGTACACTTGCAACATGGTTACAAAAAATGAGCCAAAAAAATGGTGAGTCTTCATTGTCTTATGCTTTGTGTGCTTCTCACTTTAAAGCTCCAATCATTATTCAAAGTAGCCTTCACATTTGTGTAACAAGGAAAGAGAGAGGAAACATAAATATGAGTTATGACGATCAAAGCATCCACAAGTTTAACACTATACATAGAGAAAACTTTTGATAAAGTGATATTTCTTAATCTAAAAAAATAAACATGAAGATAAACGCATTTTTCATCAATATACAAGAAACATGCATATTTGTGAAGAAAAAAATTCTACTAAAAAATAGAAAATTTTGTGAGATCTCTCATGAACTAGAAAGACATTGACATAATTTATTTCCATATCATATTCATAAATTCTACTAAAAAATAGAAAATTTTGTGAGATCTCTCATGAACTAGAAAGACATTGACATAATTTATTTCCATAACATGATAGATGTATACTATGAATTTTTTCTCCAAGCAACACCATCACTATAGCACAATGGCAAGTACTAATGTGAGGAGATCCACCTCATAATTATCAATATGGGAAGATGTGAGGAGGGTATGATGACCATGAGCAAGTGAAGACACAAGTGCGTGAGTGAGAAGCACACTAGCATGCATACACATACACACACACACATGTGCACACAAGGAAAGGCAAAGAGATGGAGCAATGGAATCCTTAATTAGCCAAAAACAAGATTACAAGCTCTTTTGTTCACTTCAATTCTTGATTTGCCCACCTCAAAAATGAGCTCTCTAGCTCCATGAAGATCCTGATCCTATGGAATGCACTGACTCCGTATCATCTGTGGCTTTATGGATGGGATTCCACTGTATAGAGGGTATGTCTCTATGAGAGTAGTCTTTGAGATTGACTTTAGTTGTAACACCTAAGTGTTGCAAATACAAGGAATTGGTTCCCCAATTTTGTACTACTTGCAATTGTCTCATGAATGGTCTTCCCAAAATCATCTCATAGGCTTGGTTTTTGCTAAGGTGATGGGGATGGTGGTGGTGATGTGTGAGAGTGCATTTGAAATGTGATTTCAATTACTTTGGCTTTCGTTTCTCTCAAGCTTTCTTCAAGTTTGCTCATCTTCTTCGACCATTGTCTCTTCATTCGTTCACGGCTATCCTTCCAAGCTCTTATCCTTTTCTTAGTTATACTTGTTGATATATTTAGGTAGTGATGTGTGTGAGCATATTAGGAATGTCGAGGCACTTTTTTCCCTCTTTAGGAGGTTTTTTTCCCTTGGCTTGTATATACACCTATTGCCCTAATAGGTGACTTATCTTTGTACATTCTAGTGGTAATACATTCAGTATTGTGTGTTGTGCTCCAAGCTTCTTCTTCTTCCTTGTGTTGTTTGTGTGCTTCTACAGACTTTGAACTCCAACAATTGGTATCAAAGCAGGTCACCGCTTCATCTAGGGCATTGTCAACACCTCTCTGGTCATAGTCTCATAATTGCACGAAATTTGATGAGCATACTCTAAGCTCGTTTTGGCCTCCGAATGCACTATCGCAGTGCTTGTGCATGTTATTTTGTCTTTTTGAGCCAAAGATATATACAGGTTTTGGTTTGCCAATATAAGTGTCTTGAAGTCTGCTACAAGTATAGCAAAACTTGTCAGGGTAATTTTGTTCAGCTTTTTCAAATACACTCATTTTTTTGCATCAATTATTTTAGTCAGTGGCCATGGCCAAAAGCAGATAGAGATGCTCAGCCACATGCATTGATAGACTTGTCTATCAAATGTGCCACTATTCCTCACATTCGCTCTTATAGAATAGCTAAGGATGCTTGGGATACACTTACCACATTGTACCAGGCTAGGAATGAGGCTCGTGTTGCTTACCTCCAAAAATAGTTGGAGAGTGACCATATGAATGAAGGTGATTCTATGGACAGTTTTCTAACAAAGATCAAAGATTTGAAGGAACAATTAATTTCTGCTGACAAAGTCTTGCCTAGCAGTTCACTTGTGTAGACTTTTTTGAATGGTCTTCTCGATTTATGCCACAGTTTTGCATCTACTCTTTTAATGATGAAAAGCAATCCAAATGCCTTAACATTTGAGGAGTTCGTCTCTGTTCTATTGTAGGAAGATCAATCTAGACAGAATAGGTCCATTATGCATGTTTTAGATCAAGCTTGCCTGGCTAGTTAGAAGGGCAAAGGTAAATGGAGCTCATCTACTAGTAAGCTGAAATCTGCAAATGCTGCACATTTGAAGAAGGAAGAAAAAAATGAGAAGAAATAAAAAAAAGCAGAAATTCTTTTGTAAGTACTGTAAAGGAAATGATCATGTCATAAAGAACTTTCCAAAATTGGCTGCAAAAGAGGCAAAGAAAAAAGAGGTTAGAATAGTTGTTGCAGAGACCTCTACACCAAAAACAGAGTCTGATAATCTTGTGCAGAATGAAGAATGGGCGTTTACTACTGTTTGCAATTTTGACCCATCTTCTCATGAGTGGTGTATGTCTGTAGTAGATTTAGATGTTTGGTACTTATGGTTTTGAGAATAGTCCAACAGAGAGCACCTTATATGTTAAGCATGCAAATGATGTGCTTCTGATCATTGTTGTGTACGTTGATGACATGCTGCTCACTGGTCGTCATGAGAAGTATATTGCTGATTTTAAGGCTGATTTGCATGCCTCATTTGAGATGTCTGAATTGGGGCATTTGTGTCATTATTTGAGCATCCAATTTATGCAAGTTGATGTCAGAATAGCTTTGTGTCAAACGACATATATTGACACATTATTGCAGTGCTCTGGCCTTGAAGAGTGCAAACCTATTGCCACTCCTATCGAGACATATTTATGATTGAGTCTTCATGATGCTAAAGATGCATTTGATACTGTTCTCTATCAGCAAGCTATTGGATGCTTGATTTACTTATGCATTACTTGCCCATATATTCAATCTTTTGTCTCATAGATGAGCAAGTTTATGCATTGCCCAGGTGTCAAGCATTGGCAAGTGGTTAAGCGCATCTTACTTGAGTGGTACCCAACTACTTGGAATGTTTTATCCTAAGGGGGGATCTTTACCACCAGATTTACATGCTTTTTTTGACTCTGACTGGGTTGGTTGCTATGACACTCATGTGTCCACTAGTGGTTTTTGCTTCATGCTTGGTAGCTCATGTATATCTTGGTTGAGCAAAAAACAACCTACTGTGGCCACTTCCAGTTATGAGGCTGAGTATAGGGTAGCTTTCATAGCTACTGCTGAGTGTGTATGGCTCAGATGCCTTATGGCTGATTTGGGTGTTGGTCAATCTTCTACCAACACCATCTTCACTCACAATCAGAGTGCATTGGCAGTTTCGAGGAACTGTGTGTTCCATGGTCGCAGTAAGCACATTGAGGTGCATTATCATTATGTCAAGTAGAGGTTCTCTGCTGGAGAGATCAAATTGGCATATGTGCCCACACAAGAGAACATTGTAGACCTTTTCATCAAGGCTCTGCCTAGGAAGAAGTTTGAAGCTTTCCGCAAAGATTTGGGCTTACTTCCTTTTGTGGATTGATTCCAAATAGCTTGGCACTTCCTTATACATGAGTGCCATCTCCTTGTTCACCACATCACTTCCAGGGGGGATCTGTTGATATATTAGGTAGTGATGTGTGTGAACACATTAGGACCATCGAGGCACTTTTTTCCCTCTTTAGGAGATTTTTTCCCCCAGCTTGTATATACACCTATTTCCCTAACAAGTGACTTATCTTTGTACATTCTAGTGGTAATACATTCAGTATTGTGTGTTGTGCTCCAAGCTTTGTCTTCTTCCTTGTGTTGTTAGTGTGCTTTCCTAGACTTTGAACTCCAACAATACTCTGAGTCTCACTACCTTGAGAATTATTTTCCTGACCTAGGTCTTGGCTTTGCTGTAATGCCTAAGCTCTAGTGACTACTTGCACTAGGGTAGTGGAAGTTACACTTCCACTAGAATCTACTACTAACCCAATAACATTGATAGGGGTGATCTTTGGCAGATTGTTTGGGTTCTTAGGACACTCCTGTAAAAAGTGCTCCTTCCCATAATCCATGCAAAAACCTTGAATGGTCACTGATTGGGGCTACGTAGGTGCAAGTATAGGGAAATCATGAATGAAGTGATCTCCTTGGCATCAGTAGCATGCTCCTCTAGGTGGGGGGGATCTTATTTGTCTCGGTTGGGGCCTAGAGTTAGGTTTTCCATACATGACATAAGAGTATTTTGGATCCCAACTAGGTTCACTAAGATTTTCGTAAGGGTAAATTTCATCTTGTTCTGGTGACTCCATATAGTAGGCCGGTGGACTATCCGTTTGAGCTGAGTCAAAATTGTGATTATTTGGATCACTTTCTGAAATCAATGGTGATGCTTGCACCAATGCTCTATTCAAATTTTCTTCAACAGCTGCATACTTTACTGGCATCACATTGGCTGGAGGTGGAGGTTGTTTTACTAACACTAGTTGTGGTCTTTGTTGAGCTTAGGCTGGTTGGTAAGGTTGATGGTGCCTAATATACTGCTAGGTATTGATTCTGATATCTCCCTTATGGTGGATATGGTTGTGGATAATTTTGCCTAACCACTTGCTTGTGTTACCGTTAGTGTCCATGTGAAAGGACAAATGGCCACCAGACACTTCTTTGTATACCTATTTTTGAAGCATTTTTTGGGTGTCTTTTGGAGCCATTTTGGAGTACTTTTGCACATAGTTCTCTTCACATAGGCCCAAGAACATCAAGAAGAGTGTTCTTTGTACTTCTCCAACAATGAATATCAACCTTTGGGGCTGTGTCTTCAGCAACACTCGTAAAACTATAGGTTTCTCGAAAGGTTTTCGGTTTTGGTGGGAGCAACCGCTGCAAATTTATGCAGGTTTTTTTAGCCTAAAACATCAGAGTTGACAGACACTTGCAGGTGTTGTTGGCTAGTTTTTGGGCTGTGCATTCAGCCTTTTAGTGTCATTTTATTTCATATATTGAGCATATACATACCATGTATGCTTCTGAGGATATCACTTATGTACGTCCATGTGGTCATTGATATAATGGTTATGTTTTTGCATAAAGCCTTTTATGTTTGATAAAGAGGGTCGTGGTGAGGTTTTTGTAACAGGGAGACACCCAGATGTCGGGGTCTCTTCAGTGATGTAGGTGGAATACTTACCCAACCTCGCCATAGGAGATGTATGATAGTTGTTCATAGGTGCTCAATAAGCCTATTTGGCTTCTATTGGGTAACTGATTATATGCAGTGGAGTCAGTGATTCACTATGCAGGTAAACATGTCAATACTTCTAGTTTTATGATATTTTGACACTAGTCATATGCTCATTTTGCAAAGGATACTCTAGCAAAATTTTTCCAATTTTTGGTTCAATCAAATATACGATGGTCGATTTACTCCTTGATACACTTATTCATTGGTGTTTGGAATCTTCTAGCTCCATTATCATTTGATTCAGTTCTCTACCATCATGGCATCAGAGGTCTCAGGCACATCTGGTGGATCAGGGTCTAGTGCATGTTCCAAGAAGTAGCTATAACTTGCAGGGCAAAGACCATTTTGAGATTCAAAAATTTGATGGCACAAACTTTGCTCTATGGAAGAATCAGATTAAAGATGTGCTGATTCAAAGGAGGCAATGGAAGCCGGTAAATGGAATTTCAAAATAATCCTGCTGACATGGATGGAGATGATTGGGATGAGTTAGATGAAATGGCTAGGTCTACCATTTGCTTGCACGTGGTAGATAATGTTTACTTTATAGTATTAGACTATGAAATTGCAGAGGAGCTTTGGAAGAAGTTATGCAATACATACAAAAAAGAGACGGCATCAAATAAAGTGTATAAAATGAGAAAATTATATGAGCTTCACACGAATGACACAGATAGTGTTGCTACTCATCTAAATGATTTTTATGCTATATTCTCTCAATTATAGGCTCAGAAAATGGATATGGATAATGAAATGAAAGCAGTATTACTGTTATGCACTCTACCATCATCATGGGATATGTTTTGCACAACTATTAGCAATAGTGCACCTGGTGGTAAACTCGTCTATGATGACATATGTGGAGCACTCTTGAGTGAGGAGATTTGTAGAAAATCTATGGTTGGAACTCAGAATGGAGATGCATATAATGGTCGTGATTCTTACCAAGGAAAGAATCAACAACGTGGCAGGAGCAAGAACAAGGAAAAGAATGGTCAATGAAATAAGATTAGAAGTAAATCAAGGAAGAGGGATATCAAATGCCATTATTGTCATAAGAAAGGACATATGCAGAAAGACTATTATGCATTAAAGAATACTAAAGGCAAAGGATAGAATGTTGACGGGCATATTAAACAATTACCTGCACCATCTACTTTGATTGTGAAGATTGAAGAAATTAATGTTATTTCTGATGATGCTGACGTGTTGACACTTGATAATATTGTGCCAACGCCCTTATGGCTGATTCTCTTTCCCACACATGGCTACTAGATTATGGTGCTTCTTTCCATGTGACACCACACAGAGAATGGTTCTCTAATTATGCAGCAAAGTCACTTGGTACCGTGAAACCTGGTGATTCTTACCAATGTGACGTTGTGGGGATCGGAGATGTGGTTGTGTAGTTCATTGATGGTTCAAAATTTACTATGCATATTGTATGCCATGTACCTTAATTATCATGCAGTTTGATGTCAGTTGGTCAACTTGATGACCTTGGTTACAAGGTGGTCTTCTATGCTCAATCCTTTCATATATCAAAGGGCAATATGGTGATTGTAAAAGGAAGCAAAGTTGGCTCACTTTATCCTTTATTTGTATGAGAGAACGAACACTTGTTAGCTGTCACTAAACAACCTATGGCTTGTATTTGGCATGGTCATTTGGGCCATATATCTCATAGTGGAATGGAAAATCTTTCTCGTTCTGGCTACTTACCTGTGCTATCTTTCTCTGATTTTTCATTTTGTGAGCATTAACAATAGAGGATCATGTAAGTGGGAGCATGCCATGAAGAGTGAGTTGGATTCTATTCACAAGAATGGTACTTGGGATTTAGTACCTTTGCCAAAGGAAAGGAAAGCTTTACCATGTAAATGGGTATATAAGCTGAAATTCACATCAGATAGTGCTTCTCCAAAGTGTAAAGCACGAATTGTTGCAAAGGGTTTTAAGCAACAACATGGGGTTGATTTCGAGGAAATCTTCTCTCTATTGGTCAAGATGACTACCCTGCGCATGTTGCTTGGATTCGTTGCAATGGAGCACGACTTAGAGCTAGTCAAATGGATGTGAAAACTGCTTTCTTGCATGGAGATCTTATACATGAGATCTATATGGAACAACCAGAGGGTTATGTAGTTCCTGGCAAGGAAAGTCAAGTTTGTAAACTCAAGAAGAGCTTGTATGGACTTAAACAATCCCCTAGACAATGGTACCAAAAGTTTGATGCTTTTATGAATTCTCAAGGGTATTCTCGAAGCAATGAGGATCATTGTCTCTACACAAAGAGATGCTCAGATGGAAGCTTGATATGCTTGATACTTTATGCCGATGATATGTTGATTGCTGGGAAGTCCTCTTATGACTTGTCAATTCTAAAAAAGAAGCTGAGTCAAAAATTTGATACGAAGGATTTGGGGGATGCCAAACATATTCTTGGCATGTGCATTACTCGTGATAGGAGTAAAAGATGCATATACTTGTCTCAAAGTGAGTACATATCCAAAGTACTTCATAGGTTCAATATGCAGGCTGGAAATGCATTGAGTACACCTTTACCCACATATGTGAAATTGAGCAAGGATGATTGCTCCAAATCAGATGAGGAAAAGGAATTCATGACCAAAATTCCCTATAAGTCTGTTGTTGGTAGTCTCATGTATGCTATGGTAGCTACAAGACTAGACATTGCATTTGTTGGGGGAGGTGTGAGCAGATATATGTCTAATCCTGGCAAGAAACATTGGGAAGTGGTCAAGATGATTTTGAGATATCTGAGTGGAACTAAGTACAAGTGTCTATGGTGAGGTAGAGGGAAATCATCCATTATTGGTTACACAGATTCTGACTATGCTGGTTGTGTAGACACTCGTAAGCCTACATCAGGGTACATTTTTCATTTTGTTGGAGGTGCTATCTCTTGGAGATCCCGTCTTCAAGAATGTACAATTGTTTCCACCACAGAAGTAGAGTATGTTGAAGCAAGTGAGGAAGCATTGTGGCTTTCTCGTCTTGCATGTGATATGGGTTTACATCAGCATGTACCTCGTTTTATCAGTGACAGTCAGAGTGCCATTGCTTTGGCTAAGAATCCGGTCTATCATGCAAAGAACAAGCACATTGAGGTGAGGTATCACTTCATTAGAGATTACTTAGCCACTGAGCGCATTATTCTTGAGAAGGTTCACACTCAAGATAATGCTGCAGATGCTTTGACTAAAGCTCTACCATAAGATAGCTTTCGACACTATTGTCACTTGATGGGGGTTACTTGATTCATGATCTTACACAATCACTTGTATACTCTGTAACATGCCCATCAGGTGGGAGGTATAGTTTGGTATACTTACACTCAAGTATTCTTTATCATTCTTTATTTTTTCTCCCTTAGTTACTTTGGCCATGTTGGCCTTTAGTAAGAGATTGTTACCGTTAGTGTCCATGTGAAGGCCAAATGGCCACCGGACACTTCTTTATATATGTTCTTTAATAAAACATATAGTGGCTTGGTCAATCACAGACTGTAAGTTCGACCACATTTCTAAGACCTAAGAAGTCTGTCTTCATGCTCTCTGTGTACTGTGTTTTTTGTATATTTTGCAACCTTTGTGAGGAGTACTATGTGTAGCCTTAGGAGCTCAGTTTTTAACTCTGAGGATGTCATCATGGAGCTCTCGAGAAGTAGAGCACATCGTGGTGCATTGCCATCAAATTACTCCAGCTTGTTATATGGGCAATCTTGTGCGGTGTGGTTAGTATACCTCCTTTTTATGGTGTAGTATTGGTTGTTAGGGTTCACTTGGGGATGTGCCATGATTGGGCACACATTAGCCATATGGTCTCCTCCACAGGTATAACATCATTTCACTGGGGAAAATCTAGGTGTCTGCTTTCTAGAGACTCCTAACTTCTGGGCTACCTTTTCTGCCAATTCCTTAGTAGAAGTAGGGGGTTTGGATGTGAGGCTGGTAGAACTATTTGAATCTTTGTAAATCTTTGAGAGCTCTAGTTCCTCACTTAGGTTGTCTTCAATGTCTATGCACATGTGTATGCATTGCTCTATGGTTCTCGGTTCCTTTAGATACACATGGGATCTCAATTTAGCACTCAACAATCCATCTAGAAATAATGTCACTTGTTTGGCTGGCATGGGTAGCTTTAGAATCGAGCATCTCTCCAAGTATTGCCTAGATCTTCTTCTTGCAAGTCTCACTGTCTCTTGAGGTGTTTTTTTAAAGCTATGGATCAATGATGATGTCTTGTGCCTTATGTCACTCTTAGAAAACTCTATGATTGATCTATGTTTTTAATTGCCTCTAGTGTAGTAGTTGAAACCATGTAAGAGCCATGTTCTTGAGTTTTAGACCAAAAGTGGTGTATTATGTGAACAAGTCATTAATTTGCTCAGCTCTCAAGACTTGCCTAAATTCTGCTACGTGATCGTATGAGTCTCTTGTACCATCAAAGTAGTTCTTCATGGACTTAACTAATTATGTTGGCCTCAAGACCCTAGGATGTTCTCTAGGCCTTGGCAGAGGGAATTTATCTACATTTCTTTGATTCATTGGGCTTCTATGCCTCTTGTTTTCCATTCTATCCATTTCTATTCCTGTTCTTTCTCTTCCCATTGGGTTAGCAAAGCTTACCTCGGGTCTATCTCTACTCCTGTCCCTCTGAGTTCCATGAGATTGGGATGTTCCAGCTCCTTGGTGACCATAAGAGACATTGGATCTTGGTTAGAGAAAAACAAATTCACCGCTTTGCCTAGGGTATCAGGATCTTTAAATTTATATATTGTCACATTTCCTACTTTGCTAGGTTGATCATTCTTAAACTTATAAAAGGCTTCATCTGTCTCCCTATTCTAGAACAATTCTACACTTTTGTTGTCCTGGGGAATCCAATCTGGCATGAGTATCTTGGTTAAGACCGATTTACCTCTAGGAGTTCTTGGCTCTCCTCCCAAATTCTCACCTATTTCAATCTCTAGAATGACATTTCTGAACTCATTTCTCCTGTCTCATAAGCTAGTAACCACATACATGGTTCCTTGCTTATCAATATATGAACCCTCTTTGAATTTAACCATTGGATGTCCTAGTCCAAAGGGTTGATCAGGATTTTTGAGTTGGACAACTGATTGCCATAGACCATCCTCATAGATGCATGCACCTAATCGATTGGTCCTAATATACTCCAACTGCATCTTATAGGGTCCTTCTAGCGTCTACAAATAGGTTGTGCTTGCATTACCTATCGGTTGTTCCATGTTAAAGGACACTACTATCCTCAAATGATCTAATACTTTGTCGGTCTCTCCCTAGGTCTCTACCTGATCTAAGGTTCATATGCCTTCACCGTTATCCCAATTCTCCCAAGTACAACCTTGTTGCAAAGTTCTTTCATATTAGTCACTTATTCTTTTTACTTCTCTTGTGTTGGAGGTCTTGTCCAATAGAGAACTGTTAGGATTACTTGAGTTTTATCACACCTGAAGTTTGATTGCTCAATTTTATGTCCTTTTACTTTAGATTTTGTCGCCAAACGATACTATTTGTGCTTACACATGGGATCTCAATTTAGCACTCAACAATCCATCTAAAAATAATGTCACTTGTTTGGCTGGCATGGGTAGCTTTAGAATCGAGCATCTCTCCAAGTATTGCCTAGATCTTCTTCTTGCAAGTCTCACTGTCTCTTGAGGTGTTTTTTTAAAGCTATGGATCAATGATGATGTCTTGTGCCTTATGTCACTCTTAGAAAACTCTGTGATTGATCTATGTTTTTAATTGCCTCTAGTGTAGTGGTTGAAACCACGTAAGAGCCATGTTCTTGAGTTTTAGACCAAAAGTGGTGTATTATGTGAACAAGTCATTAATTTGCTCAGCTCTCAAGACTTGCCTAAATTCTGCTACGTGATCGTATGAGTCTCTTGTACCATCAAAGTAGTTCATGGACTTAACCAATTATGTTGGCCTCAAGACCCTAGGGTGTTCTCTAGGCCTTGGCAGAGGGAATTTATCTACATTTCTTTCATTCCTTGGGCTTCTATGCCTCTTGTTTTCCATTCTATCCATTTCTATTCTTGTTCTTTCTCTTCCCATTGGGTTAGCAAAGCTTACCTCGGGTCTATCTCTACTCCTGTCCCTCTGAGTTCCATGAGATTGGGATGTTCTAGCTCCTTGGTGACCATAAGAGACATTGGATCTTGGTTAGAGAAAAACAAATTCACCGCTTTGCCTAGGGTGTCAGGATCTTTAAATTTATATATTGTCACATTTCCTACTTTGCTAGGTTGATCATTCTTAAACCTATAAAAGGCTTCATCTATCTCCCTATTCTAGAACAATTCTACACTTTTGTTGTCCTGGGGAATCCAATCTGGCATGAGTATCTTGGTTAAGACCGATTTACCTCTAGGAGTTCTTAGCTCTCCTCCCAAATTCTCTTGCTCTATGTCACCTATTTCAATCTCTAGAATGACATTTCTGAACTCATTTCTCCTGTCTCATAAGCTAGTAACCACATACATGGTTCCTTGCTTATCAATATATGAACCCTCTTTGAATTTAACCATTGGATGTCCTAGTCCAAAGGGTTGATCAGGATTTTTGAGTTGGACAATTGATTGCCATAGACCATCCTCATAGATGCATGCACCTAATCGATTGGTCCTAATATACTCCAACTGCATCGTATAGGGTCCTTCTAGTGTCTATAAATAGGTTGTGCTTGCATTACCTATCGGTTGTTCCATGTTAAAGGACACTACTATCCTCAAATGATCTAATACTTTGTCGGTCTCTCCCTAGGTCTCTACCTGATCTAAGGTTCATATGCCTTCACCGTTATCCCAATTTTCCCAAGTACAACCTTGTTGCAAAGTTCTTTCATATTAGTCACATTCTTTTTACTTCTCTTGTGTTGGAGGTCTTGTCCAATAGAGCACTGTTAGGATTACTTGAGTTTTATCACACCTGAAGTTTGATTGCTCAATTTTATGTCCTTTTACTTTAGATTTTGTCGCCAAACTATACTATTTGTGCTTACACATGGGATCTCAATTTAACACTCAACAATCCATCTAGAAATAATGTCACTTGTTTGGCTGGCATGGGTAGCTTTAGAATCGAGCATCTCTCCAAGTATTGCCTACATCTTCTTCTTGCAAGTCTCACTGTCTCTTGAGGTGTTTTTTTAAAGCTATGGATCAATGATGATGTCTTGTGCCTTATGTCACTCTTAGAAAACTCTGTGATTGATCTATGTTTTTAATTGCCTCTAGTGTAGTGGTTGAAACCACGTAAGAGCCATGTTCTTGAGTTTTAGACCAAAAGTGGTGTATTATGTGAACAAGTCATTAATTTGCTCAGCTCTCAAGACTTGCCTAAATTATGCTATGTGATCGTATGAGTCTCTTGTACCATCAAAGTAGTTCTTCATGGACTTAACCAATTATGTTGGCCTCAAGACCCTAGGGTGTTCTGTAGGCCTTGGCAGAGGGAATTTATCTACATTTCTTTGATTCCTTGGGCTTCTATGCCTCTTGTTTTCCATTCTATCCATTTCTATTCCTGTTCTTTCTCTTCCCATTGGGTTAGCAAAGCTTACCTCGGGTCTATCTCTACTCCTGTCCCTCTGAGTTCCATGAGATTGGGATGTTCCAGCTCCTTGGTGACCATAAGAGACATTGGATCTTGGTTAGAGAAAAACAAATTCACCGCTTTGCCTAGGGTATCAGGATCTTTAAATTTATATATTGTCACATTTCCTACTTTGCTAGGTTGATCATTCTTAAACCTATAAAAGGCTTCATCTGTCTCCCTATTCTAGAACAATTCTACACTTTTGTTGTCCTGGGGAATCCCATCTGGCATGAGTATCTTGGTTAAGACCGATTTACCTCTAGGAGTTCTTGGCTCTCCTCCCAAATTCTCTTGCTCTATGTCACCTATTTCAATCTCTAGAATGACATTTTTGAACTCATTTCTCCTGTCTCATAAGCTAGTAACCACATACATGGTTCCTTGCTTATCAATATATGAACCCTCTTTGAATTTAACCATTGGATGTCCTAGTCCAAAGGGTTGATCGGGATTTTTGAGTTGGACAACTGATTGCCATAGACCATCCTCATAGATGCATGCACCTAATCGATTGTTCCTAATATACTCCAACTGCATCTTATAGGGTCCTTCTAGTGTCTATAAATAGGTTGTGCTTGCATTACCTATCGGTTGTTCCATGTTAAAGGACACTACTATACTCAAATGATCTAATACTTTGTCGGTCTCTCCCTAGGTCTCTACCTGATCTAAGGTTCATATGCCTTCACCGTTATCCCAATTTTCCCAAGTACAACCTTGTTGCAAAGTTCTTTCGTATTAGTCACTTATTCTTTTTACTTCTCTCGTGTTGGAGGTCTTGTCCAATAGAGCACTGTTAGGATTACTTGAGTTTTATCACACCTGAAGTTTGATTGCTCAATTTTATGTCCTTTTACTTTAGGATTTTGTCGTCAAACTATACTATTTGTGCTTGCACTTGAGTAAGTAGGATTCTTGTACTTGTATCATGCCTAACATAGCCCTAATTAATCAATACCCTAACTGTACTTAACCTAATCTAGGAATTGACTGAGGGGGTTGAGAATGCTCCAATCTCAAGTCGCTTATCCCTTTGATCACACTTGAGTGCTCGAGACACCCATTCTCAAGCTTGCACACACTCTTGCTCTGGATGCCCTTGATTGAATCCTGGTGGACTTGTAAAAGTCCCAAGTTTAGATCACACTTTAATTGACACACAATTATGATTCAAACATTTTCTTTATAAACCCTTTTCCCCCCTTTGTATTGCACAAAAATTCTCTAAAGCTCCCTTGTTTCCTAATCCCACTCTAGAGCTCAAAAAATGAATTTTGTATGAAAAAGTTATGTCAGTTTAGGGTTCTCAGGGTTAAAACAAGCAAATAGGCAAACATGACTTCTTGAAACATTTGCTTGGGGGCCTCACAATGCTCCAATCGCTTGAAATTCTTGACCAAAATTAGCTAAAAAAATAAAAATAAAAAACCCTAAAATTTGGCCAAATTTGTCTGACAATCACGATGAACAAGTTTGTCAATCATGATTGACAGAGTTTTCCATCGTGGCTTGTTTGTCATGACGTACAATGTCAATCGCGATGGACAATGTCAATCACGATGGATCTTTCTGTCATAATGGACACCTATATGTCGTGATGGATACGTGTTTGTCACGATGGACTGGGGGTCCATCGTGATCTGTCTATCACGATGGATAGTTTCGATCATGATGGATGTTTTCTACCACAATGGATTGAATATTTTGGTTTTTTTTGTTGATTTGTGTCAATCGTGGGGCTATGCATCATGGTGGATACGATTTTTGCCGATTTTATGTGTCAATAATGATATTTCTATCCATTGTGATGGACAATGGTGTGTGTCATAATGGACATCCCCGGCTTGCACAAAATGGAGTAGAAATCATCAAAAATTATATTTACAATGGTGTCTAGTGATTAAAATTGCCGTTATAAAAGATTTATCCTTTGAAAAATTATGTGGGACTAATTGCGAGGCCTTCATTGATTGCTCTGCCTGCTTAGTCCTGCTTGACTCTCCCTCTGATCTGATTCTCTCCAAAGGCTTGCTTGTCTTGTAAAGCCACCTTGACTGCCCTGGCTGGTGCCAACAAACACTTAGTTTATCAATTTTTGTGTACCAAAGAAATAAATATCTCACTCAACTTTATGAATTTCATACTAGAGAAATAAAATAAATTTTTAGTCTTCACTCAAGTTTATCAATTTCATGTACTAGAGAAATAAAATATGTGTTTGTTCTTAGATTTTTCACCAATTCTTCTCTTCAACAACTCTTAATTTAGAGAATGAGTAAGTTGATGGGATCTAGCTATTGCTTTTAATATATAAGTGATTTTTAATAACAGCCATGCCTCATCTCACTCTGAGATGCATCCACAACTTAGAGCTTACAAGAACCTTATAGAGGCAGAACAATATTTATTTGTGTTTTCTTTATGAGATCTCAACCTTTTGATTGGAAAAAAGCTCTACATAATTTCTGTGAGAAATAATCACAAATACTTCAATTTTTCTCTCTCTATCTCAGTGTTTCTCTAAATATGGTATTCTATTCAGAAGAAGAAATCTTTATTTTTTAGTAAGATTGTTTTCCCTACTTAACATGGAAAAATATGATTGATCACTCTTATTCCTTATCAAAACTTTGTTTTTAGTTCATTTGCTATTTTATCAAAGTAGGATAGAAGAAAAACGACCTTTTGAGTGCATTTTGCAGCTTGGAAGTTAGAAAGAGAAAGTGTTTTATGCTTCAAACAGATTCATATTACGTGTATGTGCTCCCATCTCTACTCCAAAAGTGAGAATTTGTCCTCATTTGAACAAAACCCGTGTGAGAGAGCTATAGTAAGAGAGGAGAGAGACTAAATTTTTAGAAAATTTGTTGCTCATATAATGAGGCACCAAATCATGTGATAATTGGTATTCAGCTTCCTTGAGGTATGTTCTATTGTTTTTGAAAGATTCATTTGATTTGGATGATTGTGCATGAATTTTTATGCTTACAAAAAAGGTGACTGCCCAGTTTTGGGCACATTCATGTACACCATTGCCGGCCACTAAGCTTCATCTCTTTTTAAGTTTTGCATGGTGCACATTTGAGTGATGTTAGTCTACCATAATTACATGAGCTTTTTTAATTAGCTCAATTTTCTCTTCATCATCAATACAACACAATAACACACCTCTATGATCTTGGTAGTAAAGACTATTGTAATGATATGGAATCTCATGGTTTTCTTAACCATTTGAGGCGCTTTGGGAATGGCTCCATGTTGAGGTCCGTATTTTAATACTAGTGCAATATTTTTAGCCCATT
Source organism: Ceratopteris richardii (assembly GCA_020310875.1). Lineage (NCBI taxonomy): Eukaryota > Viridiplantae > Streptophyta > Polypodiopsida > Polypodiales > Pteridaceae > Ceratopteris > Ceratopteris richardii. Next base: position 20,532,258 of record CM035437.1, on the reverse strand, counting down.
TTGGCACTATCTCCAAATTGAATAAGTAGCCATCAATTATATCATCAACTACATCTATTGATCCCTCTCCATTGGTAATTCTTGTTAGATGGTCGGCTCATATATGCCTATTGCCTTTCTTCATTAGTCATTTGAATCCGAATCCCATAAGCAATAGGGATCATCTAGCCAATCTACCTATCACACATGATTTTTTGACTAAATAACTTTAATGAACTAAAAAAAAAAAAAAAAAACTTTTTTGGCTAAAAGATAGTATCGAAACTTCTTGATGGAATAGATAAAGGCCTTTGCTTTATGGACTTAGCATCTGCCACCATAGATATATTATGTGTAATCAAATGCATGTCTCCACACCTTTTAGGTCCATGTATGTTTAGACAAAAACATCGTATACTCTCTCCAAAGTTGGTGTAATTCTTTCACTTTTATAATCATCACACCATTATTAATGTATGTAAAATGCCCTTCTGCATTTTCTCTTTCCATTGTCACTTTCTTGGTCTAATTTTTGTTGTCATAAACTTAATCTACAAGTGCCTCTCTTTAGCCATAATTATTCCCATCTTTCTATCTTCTACTTCTTGAAATTCTTTGGATTCTCAAACACTTGATTGTACAACTTCGTCCTTCATCTCCTTATTATTTTCTCTTTTTGTTCTCTTGCTTACAGCTGGAATACTAGACACTCTTTTGAATATTCTTGTGGTTGAGGATTTGAAGCAAAAATATGTTCTCAAAAGTTGCAATTATCTCGAACGGGGTTTCCATAATGAGGGAGATATAGTCTAAGATTGAGTCCATCTGATGAATTGGTTGACTCTATCACTTCCTCTAGAATAGTCACCATGAGTAGGTCATATCCTTCAGCATTGAAGCACTTCATCATGTGTTGCTCATGGATTGATACATCTAGGATCGCAAGGATCTAGCTCTAGTCATAAGGTTCAAACTTTTCATCATTAAAGATCCTCTATATAAGCAAGATCCTCTACTCATAAGCATGTTCTTGTGCAATTCTTCCTTTTCTTTCTTTCTCCTTTCTTCTTCTCAAATAGCTACTTGCCATACCTACAAATGTGTGTTGTGATGCATCAAGAAGGATCACTTGATTACATACTATTTATAGATACTTTGTCCACCTTTTTATGGAGTGAACTCCATTGACATGGTGATATGTATCTAAAAGAATAATCTTTTAGGTCAATTTGGTGTTGACCCTTAAGTGTTACAAGTATCACGAGTCATATCCCCAATCTTGAACCACATTAAGTTTAAACATAAAAGGCAGTCTTAAGATAATATCATAGTTACTTGCCTTTTCAAACTAACACATAGCCAACATATGCTCAAAATTAACTTTTCAAGTTGTTAGGATTATGTTCTCCAACAACCCCAAGGGCCTCTTGAGATGATTTTGCATCAATTGCAAATTCTGTATTATTGGTCTCGTAAACCCTTTAAACGAGTAGTCTTCATAATATAAGATCCTCCATATTGCTTATAGTCTATGGAGACGCTTTTGAACATGAAAAAGAATTCCTTAAAAACACCTCTATGCATAAATGCGCATCATTTTCTATTCTCAATCAGTATAGACCCCTTTTTTCATTAGGATTTTGAGAAAAATGTGGTGCTAAAATTATTCCATTCCCTCTTTCTATCTTTTAATTAGAGCCGGTTTGGAAATAACTATCTTCTCTTTGTGTCTCGGTATCTCTTTGAATTTTGTCATGTTGGAATGTCTCTCTCTTTGAGGTAGTGCAAACAATATGCATTATTTTTCTCTTAGACTAGTGGAGATTCTACTTTTGCCCCTCTTTGTTGTCTCTCTCTAAGAGATTCCACCCATTTTCATCACCAACAGTCGTAGATGGATGTGCAATCCTTCTCTTTTATCTTCCTATATCATATTCTCCTCTTTTTTCTCAACGCAATATACTCTCATAGTGAACGACATGTGATACATGCTAGATGTAGAAAACTCCCTCGGTGGTCGCTCCATATTGTCTTTGACCTTGTGACCCATTGGTGCATACAATAGCAAAAAGAATTCATTGGCAGGAATGATCCATTGGCAGATGTTATAGCTTGATTGTGGAGAACTTCATCCAATTTCTCTTAGGTAGATGGCGAGAGAGAAATTCATCTTAGTAACCCCTTTTCGTATATCTTTTTGAGTTAGTAAGTCATCTCGCTTGTGCATGGGCGTTGTGATGCCAAAAGAACTATTTCATCTCTATATCTTTGATGCATAGGAAACTTGCCAAAATAGTTTTTCATTCTCCATAGGTATTGTACAATGCTTTGTCTTCTTCTCTCTTGTTTAGGGAAACATCTTCTCAATGTATTTATGTGCTAGTCTTTTTGCAGATTTGGCCTAACTTCAAATCTTTTGGAGTAGAGGTTTTGAGTAGTTGAAGGTTACTATATTATTTCTCTCTTTTATCATTGAAGACCATTGTGCATAAACTCTAATGAACAATTTTCAACACTATGTGATGTCAATGGTCTCCTGCGTAGTTGCAATGACCTATTCATATGCAAATTTCATTCACCACATCATGATTGTAGATGTAGCACAAAGTATTTTTCTCACTTGGACAACCTGGACATGTCTCTAAGTTGCAATATTTTCTACACGATATTCTGGGTGCATATGTTTCACTTTGAAACTTGTAGAAGCCTCCATGAGTGTGAGAGCATATTGACCTTGCCAAACCATTCATCCAACCTGCATTTTTTTCACCTCAAATATGGCCATTAATCTAATTTTACCTACAATACTAGTAGGAAACATCCCTTATAAGCTATACTCTTTCTCCCTCTTACATGTCCCAAGAAGAAGTATGGGTGATTGAATCTCTTCTATGATTTATCCCATGTGGATGAAGATCACTTGAATTACAACGCAAGATATAGCCAATCCTTTTTTTAGCCGCTTTCTCTCTAATGTGATGTGATTTTACACCAAGCTTTACACCTATTTCTCTTTGAGGAGCTATGATGTCTCTAACACCTAACAAAGACATATTAATATGCTGCACATTTTTCAATGTGTCTCTTGCTCCTTAGAAATGGAAACAAGATGCATATATTTGCATGAACTAAAATGTAGCGTTCAAGAACACTTTTGTTTATGATGATGAGTGTGCTTATGATCAATTACATATAAATGATGAGGAAGATAAATGACAAAGGTTAATGTACGTAATCTTGAAAATATATACAAGAGTGAAGAAAAGCAATGGGATGGGAGGAAGGCCAAAAAGAAAGAAATATGAATCATATGTGAAGGGAGAAAATGATGTGAGGAAGGGAACAAAGAGAATTGCATGAAGACCTTAAAGGAAAGTTTTTGTCCATACATGATCTAAAAAATCTTTATGCATATACTTGATTTCATACTTTGATAGTTCAAGCTTAGTAAAATTTAGAAAGAACATTCATCTAGTTATTTTGTTCTTGCATATAATATTAGAGATTCATGTATCTTTATTTAATGGAATAAGACACAAATTTCAAGAACTAAGGATTAGTCATGATTTTGACTCTTTTATGATTGAGTCTATAGTTTCATGAGGAGATAATATCCAGTTTCAAGAAATTGAATTTAGAGGTCCAATAGGAAACTTTGCTGTCGTGGATAATGGTTGTGAATGTTGCTTATATAGCAAGTTGGATGTTGAATATAACTCTTATTTTGATATGAGTCTAACAAGAGAAATTCATGTCCTAATTTGACACTAAAGGAGACTTCCTTTGTTAGGATTGTACACTTTATTCTACACGGAAATCATTTTTTGTAAAAGAATCCTCTCGATACCACTTGAACAATTTTCACGAACATGCATTGTAATAGCTATGATTAAGTAGTAATCTTTTTTACATTTTGAGAACATGATATCCCAAGTATATTTCTATCTTTAGGAAAGGAGCTTATGAAATTAGTTTTATCTTATGTATGATGAAAGGGAGAAATCTTATATATGAGGTTGAACTTTCTCTTCTAGTTAACCCACACAAAAATGTTTGAGAAATGATTGAAGACTAATGGAAGAATGAATCATATATTGAAATTTCATGGTGCAGTTTGAGTGTTATAACCGCTTTTTGAGCAACATAATTCTCAATGTCAAATAGTCTACCATTCAAGTCAAAGATTTACAAGGAAGGAGCTATACATCTAATTTAGTTCAATGCTCATCAATAATACTATTCATCGTCAAAATAGAGGGATGGCTCTAGAAGACATACAAGAAAGTATAACAAGTAACCTCAAGAACATTTGAGTCCACAATTGAATTGTTCCATCATTACTCTATTTTTCAACACTACTTTCAATCAATTGTTATGTAAATCATAAAAGTTCAAACAAAAATGATATCAAGAGAAATAAGGAGCCTATATAACTAGCAAGCTTGAACGTACTAATAAAGCTATTGTGCATAACAACACAGTAAATGGAAAATGAACCTAGATATGTCTGATTTATTATTCTATCAAACCCATGAATTTAAATATCACCTATGGAAAAAAAGTTAAGGATGATGCCAAGAGGAAAGAATGATTCCTTGATATCAAAGAAGAAAAAGATCAGTCTTCAAAACCTTGTAAGGAAGCATGAAGGAAAAGTAATATATTAGCAATTATAACCATAGAATGGGGAATTTAAATTAATTTGATAAGAATAGGAGGATATAGACGTTCAATAAACTTTTGGATCTCTTAAGAAATATACCATTACAAGTTGGAATGCAAATTATTTGATCCCTCTATGTTACGCATTCACAAAAAATGAAGAAATGCGTTGAGAAGTGTAAGAGCGTGCTGAAGAAATAAGTTGTCACCTAGCCTCTCGATCCATAACCTCACTACTGATGGAGCAAGGAGATGGGAAAAAAATATTATTTACATGTTTGAAAAAGAGAAATTTTAGGAGGTAAGGAGAGCTTAAGAGGGATTCCACTCAACCTAACTATTTTTTTTTTAAAGGGAAACGAACAAAAATGTCTATCATATCCCATAGTTTCTCAAAATCTTGAATCATCTTAAGACATGTCGAGTGAATGTAACCAGAACATTCCTTTTCTTTTATTCCATAGATAAGGGATATAAAATTCATACCAATTTCCATGCACTATCAAATGGAAGAAAAATAAAAGTGAATACATTATGGAATGGAGAAAATAAGAAAACTCAACTATTGTCCTGAGGAGGGCCCCCCAAAATATGCATAAGAGATAGTCTCAAATATAATCGCCTCTTTAGGGCTCCCGAATTTTCAAGAGGACTAGAAATATTCACCATGTATGCTCTAACCTAATTCCATGCTTCATCAACCTCTAGCCCTTTCTTAGAGTCCTATTGTATCTTGGAAATAGGCCCTCAGAGATGTAACATCTCTTATATCTCATAAGCCTCATAATCTAAATATTATTTTCACTATTAAGAAAACGTATCTTAGCATAAATTTAAACCAAATATTCAACACAATCATTCATCCATAATAATTCAAAACTAATCCTATGAATCATTATTTCCCAATCCAATCCTATGAATCATTATTTCCTAAACAAGTAGCAAATGTAAGTGAGAAAGTCTCTCTTACTTCCTTTTCTTCTTTGTTTCCTTTTTTATTATTATTTTCTATTTTATCTTTCCCTTAAAAGAGGTATTTCACCTATCATTAAGGTCTCTCTCTCTCTCTCTCTCTCTCTCTCTCTCTCTCTATATATATATATATATATATATATATATATATATATATATATATATATATATATATATATATATATATATATATATATATATGAGATGTTGTACCATCAAGGCTCTCAATAAAGCATCCTTGAGCAAAAAATCACATAAGAATTTATCTCCAAAATCAACTAGGGAAAATTCCATATCCTTAAAAAAGTTGCTACATGTTTTTTTTGCATTTCTCTACTTATGGTTATTGCATCACTTGCATATACATAACCCAATTAAACTTTAACTTTAGGATTTCATCCTACTCCATATCCATAATCCAAGAAAATCTTGTTTTTGGGATTTCTTTGTTTCTCTTAAGATTTTATTTTCTTCTTGAAATAAATGGCATTGCTTAGAACAAAATAATCAATTTTTTTCATCTTATTTATTGGTTCTAAAATAGGGTTTGATATTCTATCCAATAGTCACAAATTTAATAAACAACATAATGATAGGTTGGAAACACTATAACACATCAAAGATGAAACAAGAAGATATCACAACTAGAGGAAGCTTACCTAATAAGTGGATCCCCATGAAATTGAAGCACAAAAATGGTCGAGTTAAATTGAGTCCATGAAAAATGATAGCCTTTAGAAGCTTACTTTATAAGTGGATCCCCATGAAATTGAAGCGCAAAAATGATAGAGTTGAACAGAGTCCACAAAATGGATAATCCAATTCTTCTTTAAAGAGAATTGAGAATGCTTGGAAGATATTACAAGAAGGTCAAAAGTTCATATAGATGGATGTTGAAGGTCTTGGAACATACCCCCACATCTACAAGTACTAGTACGTGATAGGATTAATGTCATAAGATGTATTTGGTAATGATCATCTATTATAGAAAATTTGACAAATTCCTTCTAATTTGAGGATTCTTCTATTTCTTGATGAGAAACTAAACAGAAACTAAATGAATCCTATCATGCATTGGGACCAACTCTTCTAGTAGTGGGAAATGAAGAAAACTAAAAAGTGAAGCTCAAACAAAGGAATCTAATGAGGTAGATGCCAAAAGAAATAATTCGTAAAAGATAACAAATACATGTTTCTTAAGAATTATGATCTACCACAGTCACTTAAACTACCCAATCAATCAACTTGATTGGAATGGATATGATACAAAAAAAAGACTACCCACCCCAACCCACCATAAGGGAAGCATCCACTAATTGATTCTAGCCACAATGATCATTATAGAGGAACTTATGTAGGACAACAAGGAGGTAACAATGACATTCCCACATAGGTAGATGTAAAGCAAAAGGAAATCTAAATTTTCAACACAAAAATGGTAAAGTCATCTTCTACAACAAAAAATTGACAATTTTCTAAGCATTATGCAAGATGATTTCTAAAAGTGATTTCTAAAATGGATACACTCTTACGACCAAAAAAAGCACTAAATTTGACAAAATTGTTCACATACTAAGAAGAAGATGATGTGATTTTGCTCTCCTAACCTTGATGCAATATCCATATAGCTCAATTATTTGAGTTTGAATATGAAAAGAAAAGAAAAAGACCCAAAATTGATCATCATTATCAAAGTATAGGAATCTATCACTAGTAACTAACTTTTCTTGTATCATGAAGGTTCTATAATTTCCTTGGAACATGTTAAAATGGCACAAACTATTAAGACCCAAGTGCTCACCTTGCATATCAAAACTTGAAGAAATGAGAATTCTAAAGAAATCAATTGTTGGTCATGTCATTTCAAACTTGTTAATCAACCAGCATTCTTGATCAATGCTAATTGGTTACTTTATTTTTACCATTCCAATTATGGGCCCAATCTAAAGTGTTTAAAGACAAGTGTTCTATCACCAGAAGTAGTTAAATCTTGTGTCACTAGCAGGCTCGACTTCAAAAGTTCAAGTTGTACCATTCAACTCACATAACTCAAATCACATCCTTCACTTCAATTGTTAAGTTTTGTAATAATGTCATCTCTTATGTCAAGTTATGCACCTCGACATATGTATTATTTAGCTTCACATCATCCTACGTCATGGTGTCCTTGTGCAAGTAACTATTCATTTATTGATATGTCATGTCATCTCAAAAATATTTTGGTACAAGTCTCACATCATCAATCCTTAGTGAATTTGCATAGATTAGGTGGTTTCCTTATGCATTACTACTTCACTACTAGGTCCCACCATCCTTACAATGTTTGGGTATGTCTTGTTGAGATATCAAGCTCAACATGTGATGATTCAGGATTACACGTATCACTTTTTACTTTCTCTGACATGTATAGTGGTCACGCCAATATATGTCAGTGATACTTCATTGAGCTTTACTAGATTTATCTATTGAGAATGATGGCACATTTGTTTTCTTCCCAGCTCATTCATTCGCAGACATTAGGATTTTCCCTTTTGTAGTGTTCTTTATATATTGCATTTGTTTTATTGTTGTTTTTAGGTCATTCTTGCACATTCCTTTTATGTAATAGAAGAAGAAGAAGAAGATTATTCTTCCTTGCCTCAATCTGTGTGTGTGTGTGTGTGTGTGTGCTTCTCTTTGATTGTGAGAGTGTATGTATGAGCTCTCTTCCTTATCTCCTTCCTCGTGACATGGTATTAGAGTCAGTGTAGTTGTAGAGAGCTCGTGGAGAAGGCCGACGGTGAAGAGTACATGAGAAGCGTGGAGAAAGCACGATTCACAAATGACCTCCGATTGCTATGGAAATTGGCATGAAGGTAGACGGCGTCAAAATATTCTCAAAAGTTATCCCTTTTGGGTCACTCATTTTTGTCAGATCAGAGTTTTAGAGCCATCTCGCCTCCGTTTTGAGCCTGCAAGGTCGGGCCCATATAAAAACTAGGTCAAGTTGCAAAACTGCAACTTGCATCCTATTCGGCAACACTCATACATATATTCAAGATCCAGAATTTCAAGTGATTAGAAATAGCAAGTGCTTTGATGGCTGAGAAGAATATGCCTCATTGTTATTGGGCAGAAGTTGTGCATACTGCTGTATACGTCATGAACAGAACTCCGACTGTTGTTGTACATCAAGTTACACCTGAAGAGAAGTCTATAGGTAAAAAGCCAAACTTATCACATATGAAAGTATTTGGTTGTATTGCATATGTACATGTTCCAAATGAGTTGAGGATGAAGCTTGATCCAGAAAAATGTATCTTCATTGGATACTCCCTTTAGCAAAAGGGGTATAAATGTTATAACCCACTCACACGACAGGTGAAGGTAAGCAAAGATGTGGTGTTCGATGAAATATCAAGCTTCTATGCAGATGCCAAAGATGGACTTGATCTTGAACCGAATGACAAAAAAATGCTGAAAAATCAAGTGCAGAATCTCAAGTCTTGAGTGGACCAAATGCATCACCAAGCAATAGTTCCAACTCAAATCAATGGAGTGGAAGATTGTGTGGAAATTTCAGTCCAGCAAATTCATCAACTACATCAAAGAAAGGTAAAGAAAATGTTTATGCTAGTAGTAAACCATCTACAGGTTTTGAAGACATTGATGGAGATTCAAGATGTTTAGAGAAGAGCCTTGATGAGGAACTTGTATTTCCCTCTGTGAAGAGTCCAGGAGTTAGAAAGGCACACACGGATGATATAAGGAGAAGTGACCCAGGACCAAGAAGCTCCGAGAGAATGCGGAATTTTGTGCAACGATTGATGTATGATAGCTATATGGCTCGTCATTGTGCCTACATGACCAAGGTAATATAGGATGTTGAACCTTCTTGGTTTGAAGATGCAATTGAATTGCACATTGGAAAAAAGTTATGGGTGAGGAAATGGTTGTCCTTTATGGAAACGATACATGGAAGCTAGTTCCATTGCCGCAAGGAAAGAAATCCATAAGCTGCAAGTGGGTTTACAAGGTAAAGCACAATGATGATGGTAGCATAAGCACCCAGGTACAAAGTATGATTGGTACCAAAAGGATATGCATAGACATATGGCATTGATTATGAGGAAACGTTCAGCCCTTTAGCCAAAATGTTTACTGTTAGAACACTTTTTGCATTAGCTAAAGGATGGACTTTGCATTTGATGGATGTAAAGAATGCTCTCCTACATGGTGAATTACAAGAAGAAGTATACATGGACCAGCCACAAGGATATGAAGATTCGAAGCATTCAAAATATGTTTGCAAGTTGTAGAAGGCTTTGTATGGGCTTAAACAAGCCCCTCCTGCTTGGCATGCAAGGATTGCTGACTACTTAATCACCATTGGGTTTTCTATGTGTGATGCAGATCATTCACTATATGCAAGGAAGGATGATGATGGCATCATAATTGTGGCTATTTATGTTGATGACTTGAATGTAGGAGGCGACAATGAAGCAAGCATTAAAGAGGTAAAGCAACTCCTTATGCAAGAAGTTGACATGAAAGATCTCGGTGCGCTGCGCTATTTCTTGGGCATTGCGTTTATACATACAAAAACAGGTATATGGATGTTGCAAAGGAAATATGCCTTGAACATGCTGCAAAAGTATGGTATGGTTGATTGTAAGCCAATTTCTATGCCATTAGATCAAAATTTGAAGTTGGGTACTACATCAGGTGAAGCATTGGAAAATGCTACTATGTATAGGAAAATTGTGGGAAGTTTGATATATCTCACAATTACAAGGCCCGATCTAAGCTACATTGTTGGACTTGAAAGTCAATTTATGCAGGTTCCTAGGAAACCACATTTAGATGCTTTGAGGCGCACTCTACGTTATGTGAGTGCTACTTTGGATTATGCATTGTTTTATGAAGCTAGTGTAGATTTGTAGGTTCATGGATACACCGATGTAGATTGGGTTGGTAGCATTCTAGATAGAAGATCTACTACTTAGGAGTGCAACTATTGCAAAAGGATTTGTATGGAATTAAACAAGTCCTTCGTGCTTGGCATGCAAGGATGTTGATTATTTAACCACCATTGGATTTTCTATATGTGATGCTGATAACTCATTATATGCAAGGAAGGGTGATGATGGCATCACGATTGTGGTTATTTATGTTGATGAACTGATTATAGGTGGTGATAATGAAGAAAGCATTAAAGAGGTAAAGCAACTCCTTATGCAAGAATTTGACATGAAGGATATTGGTGTGTTGCGCTATTTTTTGGGCATACATACAAAAACAAGTATATGGTTGTCACAAAGGCAATATGCCTCGAGGATGCTCCAAAAGTATGGTATTGCTAATTGTAAGCCAATTTCTATGCCATTATATTAGAATCTCAAGTTGGATACTACATCAAGTGAAGCATTTAAAAATGCTATTGTGTACAAGAAAATTGTGGGAATTTTGATATATCTCACAATTACATGGCTTGATCTAAGCTACACCAGTTGACTTGAAAGTAAATTTATGAAGGTTCCCAAGAAACTACATTTATATGCTCTCAGATGCACTCTACGTTATGTGAGTGCTACTTTGGATTATGCATTGTTTTATGAAGCTATTGCAGAATCGCAAGTTCATGGATACACCAATGCAGATTGGGTTGGTCGTATTCTAGATAGAAGATCTACTAGTGGCTTTCTATTCTCACTTGGGAGTGCAACAAGGAGCCACAAAAAGCAACCCACTATTACTTTGTCGAGTATAGAGGCTGAGTATAGAGATGTTGCAATGGCAGCATGTGAGGCATCATGGTTAGAGATGCTACTTGCAGATTTAGGTGTGGAAGTGCAAAAGCCTATCACCATCTATTGTGATAATCTTAGCAGCATACAATTAGCATACAATTAGCACATAATCTTTATTTTCATGCTAGAAGAAAGCATATAGAGATACATTATCACTTCATCAGTGAGAAGGTATTAGCATGTGATATTGATCTTGTTTATGTGAGAACGGATGAGTATGTTGGTGATATTTTCGCTAAAGCACTTGGAGCAGAGAAGTTGAAGAAGTTTCAGAAGATGCTTGGATTACAGGACATGACGTTGAGCTTGAGGGGGAGTGTTGCGATATCAAGCTCAACATGTGATGATCGAGGATGACACATCACTTTTTCCTTTCTCTGACATGTATAGTGGTCACAGCAATATATGTCAGGGATACTTCATTGAGCTTTACTAGATTTATCTACCGAGAGTGATGGCACATTTGTTTTCTTGCCGGCTCACTCATTCATGAACATTAGGATTTTCCCTTACGTATTGTTCTTTATATATTGCACTTATTGTATTGTTGTTTTTAGGTGATTCATGTACATTCCTTTTATGTAATAGAAGAAGAACAAGAAAATCATTCTTCCTTGCCTCAATTTGTGTGTGTGCTTCTCTTCGATTGTGAGAGAGTGTGTATGAGCTCTCTTCCTTATCTCCTTCCTCATGACATGTCTCACTTTCTCAATCCTTAATGAGTTTGCACCATCAACAAAACAAATCACACATTGTTACGACTCAAGAAAAATCCATCACTAAAATCTTATATATTACATTATCATGGTTCTATGGTGGATTAATGGCATGTACAAAAGATTTAGTTCTACAAAGTCAAAACCAAAAACTAATGGCCCACACCTACATCATCCTTTTAGTTAGAAGGAACCAAGCAACATATTGCAAAATACAAAATACCCACCCAAGCCCCTAAGTTCTGTTAATACCAATTGCATGTGTGGAAAAAGCAACAATGGAAAGGAAAAAAAATTCCTACACATTTTCTTTCAATATATAATGCAAAATGGCAAAGAAAATAGCTTGGATCAAGCAAGTCATGGCTTGCTCTCCATAACACCTACATGCACCACCTTATCTATAATATCCTTCATGAATTTGATTCTCCACATTCTATTGCATGCATTAACCAAGCAAAAACACCTTGGTTTGATAATTGCAAGTTTCATGTATATCCACAATGAAAAAATAAGGAATATAGGATTATAGCCACCTAAATTAATTCCAAGTACCGCCCTACAAAGTGGTCAATATAATTACCTATACAACACAGATCTCCACCTTAGACAAAGAGTACAATTTTTAGGAAACTAGTCACAAGCATTAAAATAATGCACAAATCATCATTCAAAGTTAACCAACCACAATTTTTGGGGACAAACAATCACACACCTAGTAAACTTTACTGGATATCATCTCTCTTCAAGAAAAAGCAATCTATAAAGATCCACATATCCGAGTTAAATTATTTGTTTGGTCCATTGCATAAGTTCTCCTTTGATTTCAACTAATATCGAACACAAAGATCGAATATGCTCCATATAACAAACATACTATAGAATCATATAAATCCAAATGAGATGGTATATTATATGTTCGAAATTGAACTCACATCCTCCCAACTAGGAGTATGATAGGCTAACCACTTGCCTCCAAAGTCATGGTTGAGGATTACTTCCTAATCCTCTCTCTTAAGGTGTGGTTCATCCACCTCCTACTAGGATTATGTGACATTCTTTCCCCTTAGATTGAGCATAGTCCTCAACGCTTACTTGTGGACCCTCTACCTAGCTTGGTATGTTCCATATAACAAACATACTATAGAATCATATAAATCCAAATAAAATCATATATGTTGAGAATTGAACTCAACATCCTAGCTAGGAGTATGATGAGCTAACCACTTGCCCCCTAAACCATGGTTGAGGATTACTTCCTGATCTCTCTCTCTCTCTCTCTCTCTCTCTCTCTCTCTCTCTCTCTCTCTCTCTCTCTCAAAGTATGGTTCATCCACCTTCTGCTAAGACTGTGACGTTCTTTCCCCCTTAGATTCAGCAATCCTCAATGCTCACTTGTGGACCCTCTATGTAGTTTGGTAAGCCCCTTCAAATGATTGAGAGCCTCCACTGGCCTCAAATTGCATGGACCTACTTTGGTCCTATCCAACCCTTCGTTGGTGCCCACGCATCCTTGCATCTTCAATCTTGGCCAATTTCAAGCTCATCCATGATCAAGCACTTCCCAAGTGCCCATGATTAAGGCTTCCAACCTCCATTTGCCCAAGGTCCTCAACTAGGCCCTAATAACAATGTTGAGAATTTAACTCACAACATCCTAACTAGGAGTATGATGGGCTGACCACTTGCCCCCAAAGCCATGGTGGAGGATTACTTCCTTAAGATGTGGTACATCCACCTTCTACTAGGATTATGTGACATTATAATTTGATCAATGTTGTGTATTCATATTTTTTGTCAATCAATGGTAGAGTCCTTCCATTTATTCAACATAAAAAGGAGGAGCTAACATAGGGTATGAAACTTCCAAAGAAAGATCCAGTTAGTACCTAAGAGATTCTCCATTACAAAGAATTTAACAGGAATTGCCTGCATTAATTATAAATTATTCTACACATTAGAAAACCATTCATAATCTCTAGAACAATGCCAGACCAGTATCACATTGTCATGTGAAACAAAAATTACAAATATTTATTGTATTCTAAAAACACTCATCCCGAAGCAATAACATGACTAAGCCCAAAAAATGTATTTAAACATCACCATACCTCCACCATAAACAGTGGAATCTTGTTTAGAAAACAAAACACTTCGTAGTCGAGATTAACACCACTCATTAAACAAAGTGCATGATTTAAAGAGGGGAGAGCAAATCTCCAAGAATCTGATATGGTTTCCCTGAGAGGATGCCTACATTCAACAATCTGAGTTCCCAAGCGTCCTCAAAATTGAGTTCAAATTGTTGACAAACCTATCATAATTGAGTCCCCAAATTTGTTGACAAACCCCTTGGAATTAAGTTAAACAACAGGAGTTCACAAGGAGAATTGCAAGAGTAATTGCATATCTTATTCTTCAGAGAATTGTTGAGAAGAGATCTTAAGTTTTACTCCTATTGACTAATTTTATGTTTCTTATGATGTTCGAGAATCAATAAATGCTTGACTGGATACAAGTGAAAGCACATTAATACCTGTTATGAATTTTCATCCATTACGGATAAGGATAAGCTTTGTCCCAAAACAAAACTCTTATATGAATGCCATGACATCCTCACAAAAGACTAAAGAAAACTAATCAAACAATCTACCTGATTAACAATTTTCATATGAAATATATACAGATAACTTTGGCTTCCAACATTCAGACGGTGATTGACACTTTAAAATTAATAAACAGGAAACAAAAGAAAGAATCAGCAATTGCATTTTTTTTGCATTGGAGGGCACATGATGCATAAGAGAACAAGCATTGCGCATACCACAAATTCACACTGTACAAAGATCATTTTATAAAGATCTTAGAGCACAAGTCTATAGAGGCTAAAAGTATGTTCATTTGCTCTCTTTGAAGGATGTTTACATATTTACTGCAGAAAATAGCTGTACTCTTAGTGAGACGCGCGAAAACACAAAGCCTTATTTCAGGCCCAAAATCATTCATAGAAAATTTAGTATTTCACAATACTATAGAATATGCCCCCACCCAAAAAAAGAAGAATAAACATTCCACCTATTGCGCTCAAGAATAGCCAAAATTTGAAATATGCTTCAGGTCTCCAATCACAGGAAAAAATCTGAATTGTCAAGCAATCGAGGATTTTAAGGTTTCGAGCGTATAAGGAAAAGGGAGCATGAACACACTCATCAAAATATGCACCATTGAGATCCTAGCACTTTCAAACTGACGGTGGCACAATCTCCACATGAATGGCAGAAAACATTCTGATAGGGATTTTGATCAAGTATGACCATATCATCAGTCCCAAGATCTGCATCCTAAGATTCAGATGCATTCAAAATGAACACACTGAGGACCAGAAAATAAAAATAGAAAACAGAGAGAGAGAGAGAGAGAGAGAGAGAGAGAGAGAGAGACAGAAAGAGTAATAAGCACACATTGCCTTGCTGCATCTGTAAATTCAAAATAGGAGAGATTCGTTCAGATAAATAACAGAGTCTCCTCATTGCTATAAAGATGCAACAGCACAGTACATGCTACAGAAGCATTACCTGTGCAGAGGACAGCCTCAATGAACAACAGTGCAAGCCTAAAACTCAAAACCCAAACTTAAAGCTACCCACATTTGCATCAGTTACTGAATCCCAAAATGAACCTGACTTGCTTTGCTTGGCTCTGGCTACAGCTTTCTTTTCAAGTTCCTCTATGGAACCAGGAAACAACTGAACATATGCACTCTTAAACTTATTATACAGATTGACTCGGTCTTTTGTTCCTGATACCAACTGAGCAGAATTTGGCCGCTTTAGAAATTCCAATACATTAAGGAGATTGCTTCTGTTAAAATCAAGAATATTAGAGTCTTCATACCTACAATTAATAAGACTGAATGACCTTCACAAGCAAAATGAAACAGTAGATATTGATAATGCAAAACCTGATTAGATTTGCAACCTATCATAATAGCCATACATGAAGAAGGGAGAATGGGTAAAGAACTTGCTCAAATAAAGAAGTAGCATGTTACCTGCTAACATAATTCTGTGTGATCGCAATAGACTCTTCCAGATTAAGAACTAGATGCCACCAGCCGTTCGGTATAAATATTAACTCCCCTTCTCTGCATATGCATTCTATGGGTTTTTTCTTCCATTCCTTTGCCAACTTGTAGAAGTTCATGAACCATTCCATTATTGATACAGGTGCAGCTACCTCTACACCATCTGCACTAGGATGCACACCTGGGGGATTGACATCTGGAGGAAAAAGAATCCACTTTTTGGTACCTTTCACTACAGCATTCCAGGCAGATGTGCTGTTGGGGTCAATGTGGAAAGAGGAACCTGACCTAGCTGGCCCAACTATGAGCCAGCGATAATGAGGCCTCTCATTCCCAAGGATAGAAAACAAGTCCTCTCTGAAGTAGATTGGGACATCAAAATCTTCACTTAAACTGGGCATTTTCTCAATGAAATGAGGATCAAAGAGATACAAGGGACGTTCTTCACATATAGATTCTGAATATGTAAAATAATTTTCCATTGTCATCTCTACTGGGCCAACAGCAAGCTTTGAATCTCCAGCTGCCTTCACCAAGTAATCTTTATTCCACTTCGTTAATGCTGGCCAACTAAACAGTGCATCTGTTATGATGACTGGTATGTTTGGTTCTTCATAATTATCTATAAAATCCTGCACAGAAAGATTTTTCCGCCTGTCTATGTTATCCACTGAAAGCCATTCATCTTTTATACTCAGGCAGCTGCACAACCAGCTTTGAAAGAGATGATCTGAGAAAAAACCTGTCACCTGCTAATATGTCAGATGGATACTATCCAGAAAAAAAATTTGAAGCCAACAAAATGGAACATACACCTTTATAGAAAAGATGATGTTTATCAAGGTGATAGAGTATGTTTGGTATGTGGTGAAGGTTTGGTTCTCTCTCTCTCTCTCTCTCTCTCTCTCTCTCTCTCTCTCTCTCTCTCTCTCTCTCTCTCTCTCTCTCTCTCTCTCTCTCTCTCTCTCTCTCGTGACAACGAAGAACAAGTTTCACCTCATGAGGAGAATCATGGTCTCTTGACTATGTTTCCACTTCATTATAGCTTAGAGAAGGGCATCTATAGCTATGTCTAGCAAAATGGGAAAGAATGGGCTAATGTGAGTTGGCCAAAATTGCTAAGAACCACAGTTGGGAATAAGGGAGGAAGTGTTACATTCCCAAGCCCAAAGGACATTAAGATGGGTGCATGTAGTTAGAGGTGTTCAACCGTGTGGAGGTGTCCACCCAATGTGAGTTCTGTTGGGGCTAAAGGCCCCAAAGACCTCTTTTTGTATATTTTGACCCTTTCATGTGAAAGCTCTCTCCGAGAGCTTTCCAGACATATTTTTGCTATAATTTTTGGGCCCCAAATCGGGTAGTTATAGGCATTTACATTATTTTTATGACTTTACATTTACATGCCCAAATGACCTAAAAGCCAATTATCAATAAGACTTGGTTTAAAATCTCTCATAACTTGATTGGGACTTCTTCAACTTAAGCTTCTCCATCTTCTTCTCCAAATTTTTGCACACGTTTCTCTCTCGAGTCTCTGCTTTCCCCCTCCTCACGAAGTATCCCACTCCTTTGGTGTTTGGAGCAACCAAGCACACCATCACGTAGCTCTCCACAGCCTCTTTCAACTTGTATCAGAGCTTTGAGATGTACCATCACAACAAAGTTGCTCCAAATGCTTTTCTACTTCAGCCTATCTTAAGAAGAAGGTTTTTTCTTGCATTTGGGAGAATTTCATAGCGAAAAACCTTCATTTTCCGTGATAAAAGTTCTGTTTTTGGAGGATTACTTCAGCCCGAAGCAAAGCTGAAGCAAATTTTGAGTTTCTCAGAGAGTTTCATAGTGGAGAACCTCTTCTATTGTGCTTCTTGTGTTCCCATAGGTCATTTTCAGCAACCGCATTGCTGATTTTTCATTTACCAGTCCTTTTGATGCAGAAATTCTCTCTCATTTCAAGTGGGAGTATATGTATAAGGATTGTGGAAGTACATACTTGCTCGAAACTTATTACAGCATGTCATCTCTTTGATTTTAGAGGTCATATTGCTACAAAAATTGGGGCTTTTGTGGAAACATGCACCCATTGACTCTGTTTTCATCTATGTATGCCTTTTGTGGTTGGAAAAAAAAAAACAAATTTATCGTTTTTAATGCAATTATAGCTTGTTGGAATTTTCTGAAATTTTCTGTGATTGGTTTTTGCAAGTTTCGAATAGTTTCTCGGCTTAATTTCTCAGCTATAGTCTCCTCAGGTGATTGCTGATGACCTCACCTCATTCATGGGAAACATTGCTTGTTTCACTTTCGAAATAACCCCAATCTTACCTTTGATGATGTAAAGAGTTCTATTTTGAATGAGGAAATCAAGAGGAAACTGAGCGGAGAGGGAAGTGGTTCAGCCAATGTGGCTAGAGAAAGAAACCAAAAAAAAACAAGTGGACATGTACGGAGGAAGAGGAGTAAAGGCAAATGGGCTACAAGATTTGGCTACCTCAACTCAAGAAGGTAATACGCAGCTGGAATGTTGTATTTGATGAAGCAAGGCTGCTCAAAAATGATTGTGCCTCTAAAAGTGACCATAAAAAGGTCAAATTTCAGCATGTACAGCCACGTGTTAAATCTGATATGAACACTCGGGATGCACCACATTTGACTAGAAATAAAAATGAGCAAGTGGTGGTTATTGAGACCGATGATGTTGGACAGCAAAATGAGGCTCCTAATGGGCATTTGCAGCTACCTATTCATGCTAAAAACAAAGCTGCAAATGATGTACAGGAGATCCTTAACAATGAGAAAGTTGATGTACCTCCTCATGTAGATCCATTGCAAGAGAATGTGGATCATTGGGTAAGAAGATCTACACGTCCTAGGAGGCATGTGAATAGATATGACCCCTTTGTACATTACATTATATTATCAGATGAAGGTGAGCCTCTCACTTATAAAGAGGCAAAGCTATGTGAGCACAAGAAGATGTGGGAGTGAGCCATGCAAGAAGAGATAAAGGCCAAATGATACTTGGGATTTGGTTGAGTTGCCCAAAGGTAGGAACGCCATTCCCAACAAGTGCGTATACAAAATCAGAACTCTTGATGGCAAACCCAAGTATAAGGCAATGCTGGTTGCTAAGAAATATGCCCTAAAAGAGAGCATTGATTTCCAAGAGGTGTTCTCTCCGGTGGTTAAAATGACCACATTACGTATGTTATTTGCTCTTACATCTGGTTTGGATTTGGAGTTATTCGAAATGGATGTTAAAACAGCCTTTTTGCATGGTGATTTAGACGAAGAGTTGTACATGAAACAGCCAGAAGGATATGCCATTCGTCGAAAAGAGCATCTGGTATGCAAGCTGAAAAGGAGCTTATATGGGAAACAAGCCCCAAGACAATGGCATAAGAAGTTTGATGCATTTATGCTCAAACATGGGTTCAAAAGAAGAAATGCAGACCACTGTTTGTACACTAAAAGGATGAAGATGGCAGCCCGATCATTCTTGTGCTATATGTAGATGATATGTAGCTGGCTGGGAAGAAAAAGAGCACTCTAAATGCTCTAAAATGGCAGTTGAACTCTGCATTCTCAATGAAAGACCTTGGGGAAGCTGAGCATATTCTTGGTATGCGAATAAAAAGGGATAGGCAGAAGTATACTTCGCATTTATCCCAAGAAAGGTACATTGAAAAAAAGTGCTGGACAGATTTAATGTGGCTGACGCTAAGCCTCTTGAAGTGCCATTGCAGCCACATGTTAAGCTTTCCAAGGATGAATATCCCAAAGATGAGGATGAAGCCAACTACATGAAGAGTGTTCCATATGTATCAGTTTGTGGTTCACTTATGTATGCTATGGTTGCCACTCGGCCAGACATTGCTCATGCAGTGGGAGTTGTTAGCAAGTTCATGGCTCTTCTTCATATCCGGAATGTAAAGGACATAAGAAATTGTGAGATTTCCACCTGCTCTTGACTTTAGGTTTACTTCTCCAACACCACCAACATCTAAATCATGACCATCTGCAATGGTCACTCTTCTACCTGAAGAGTTACTAAGAGAAGAAAATACCTTTTTGCAACGTGTCATATGCTTAGTAGCTCCAAAATAAAAAATCCAAGGATTATCAGAAATTGCATTTAATGTTGTCCGATCAAAAGCTAATTCTTCAATACTAACACATGCATAAGGTTCTTCCTTTGAAGATTTAGGTTTTGATTCGTCTTCAACATTATTACCTACTGCTTTCTTTTTCTCATTAAAAATCCTTGTTCTACATTCTGCTATGAAATGACATGGTTTCTTACAGTAATGGCAAATTTCTTTCTTTGAATTAGATGTAGTAGCAAACTTTTCTTTGGGTTTAGGGGAAGTATTAGGGATAGGATTGGAAAGTTTAGGATTAGAAGACTTAGTTTGATGACTCTTCTTCTTCTTCTTTGTAGTCTCCTTCTTTGTAGTCTCCTTCTTCCTCTTTGATGATGATAACATAGCTTCATCCTTCTCTTCCATACTCTTTTGTTGATCTTCATCTTGAGGTAACAGGAACTGCAACTCTGCAAATGAAAGTTCTCTATCTTTTGTAGAAAGAGAGAAAGAAGTAACAAAAGCACAATATGAAGATGGAAGCGAGTTTAGAAGTGTGTTTACCATCTCTTCATCTCAAATATTGATTCCCACATTAAGTAATTGATCTCGTAAGCCTTTGAGCTTCAAAATATGTGACTAATTACTCTCCGCCCTCGTCTCCACACCTACTTTCTGCCCAATCATCGCAGCCTACTTCTTCTCTTCCCACTCCGGTTATGTTCACCTAACTCCAACCACGCCTGGCGAGAGATTCTGCATAACATGATTTGGGATATAATATGCCTCTTGACTCCTATAGCAATATATGAAAGTGCTTGTGCATCCCTTGAATCCCATCTGGACTGCTCTTTTGTAGGAAGTAATCTAGTAGTAGTATGGACCCCTAATGATGAAAGAGTTTCTTCTTCTTCACTAACCTCCTGTTGAGGAGAAATAGGAACGGCAGGTCTTCTAGAAGATGAAGCAACATCTTCTCCGACTTGTATTGGCCTTGGATAAGTGCCATTGACAATATTCCATAAGTCCTTAGATACTAACAGATTCACCATCGTAAAACTCCACATTGAATAGTTAGACATTCCCTCAAGTTTGTCTTCATTTTCAAGTCTATAATCACTCATCTTGTTAAGGGTATATGTCAACTATGCTCTTATACCAAATGCTGGAAGTGGGGGTGGCCTCAATAACAATATTAATCATAAGTTTACAGGATCTTCCAACATATGAACTTTAGCATACACACCTTAATACTCAAAAGGAGATGAGTGAGATAGAGAGAGAGTGGGCAAGATTTCAAAGTGTAATGCTAAGCTAGGATGCTTAGCTACACTAGCTGATATTATGAATGTCAATTGCAATGTGTGTATATGATTACAAACTTTGAATCTAGGCAAAAATTGGGAGCTAGATACAAGAATTTGTATGTAAAGTGCCTAAGAGGTATGAAGAGTGTGTATGTGAAGATGTAGAGAATATGAACAGTTTAGAACTGTTTTACAACAAACCCTAATTCTGAAATTAGGGTTTCAAAAACCCTAAATCAGAAACTAGTGATCTAACAAATAGCGAACTGATATAGACTTGTTATTCGCAATAAATCAGCATGGATGCTGATGGTTGGCTGATACTAGCTCCTCTACAGGTGCACCAAGGATAGAGCAGACCTCCTCTAAATGTGTAGAACACCTTCTCCAACGGTAGATCATCTCCAACTTGCATTGAGCACTCCTTGTGCCTTGGATGATATTCAACAAGTGACCCATGCCTTCTTTATATAAGTTCTTAGCTGCCCCACGACTGCTTTTTAATAAAGCATATGCCAAACATGAAAAGCAGCTGCGATACCATGCTAAAAAGCATGCTTTTCATAAAAATTTGCGTAGACTTTTTTAAATCAATTATTTTGCTTTTCATTGACATAAAGGCTGCGATCTCCCTTTTTTAAGGCTCAGATGACTAGAAGATATAGCTTCCTTGACCTACTTGATGAGAGGGCTCAAATGAGGTGAAAATCCATTTATGACAGAAATTAGGGTTAGGTTTT
Organism: Ceratopteris richardii; assembly: GCA_020310875.1. Classification (NCBI taxonomy): domain Eukaryota; kingdom Viridiplantae; phylum Streptophyta; class Polypodiopsida; order Polypodiales; family Pteridaceae; genus Ceratopteris; species Ceratopteris richardii. The sequence goes on along the minus strand of CM035437.1, from coordinate 20,509,930 downwards.
TCTCCTGAACTGGACCTCTAATGACTAAATGTTATATATCAAATGAAAGCTCTCCTCAAGCTCTATCCGATGAGCTAATAAAAATTTTTGACCTTCTATACCCTAAAATTGGCTAAGTCCCCATAAATAAGGTTGCTGGAAATTAGGGTTTTTGACTATTCTAACATTGTTTCCAACAATATGTATGTCACTAAAAAGATTGATTTTTCCAAGAAGAAAAGAATTGTCATAGGGAATATTTATTCCTCTAAAAGAGATTTTATCTCTATGCAACTCAAGTCTAGTTTACTCATAGAGATAAGTCATAGTAGAAGATTTGTCTCATGTCAATTGAGGCACAATGAACGTGAATATGCTTGGGAGCATATGTACGATACATGGGTAGGATGAGAAGTTAGAACCTTCCTAGGAGGTATCCATCTGAGTGCATGTGATGCTATGCCTCGTGAGGCTAAGCACATGGCTGGTGCAGGTAAACTTTCTCCATTACCAGATCCAGATAGTGGAGAGCTCACACCACAATGGACTCTATATGAGATAGTTTTGACCTTACAAGGGTCATGATGCCATCAAAGTCGTCTTTGGAAGACTCATGCTATGGTAAGGGTCCAAATTTTTACTTCCATAGAGAGAGCTCATATGCATGTTGTTGAGCTTCTCGTGGAACTACTAATACGTAGTGTGCATTACAAAAGAGTAGTTTCTAGTGTTCTAGCAATAGGAAATCCATGTGTACATGTCTTCTAGAGTGGATGGATTGAACACACAGGGATCATGGAGATCATGTTACTAGAGGATAATCATCTGCTTCTTTGAGGCAAGGTCGTCGTGGATGGGATAACTATCAAAATGCCTATACAGACATAACCGAGTGGAATCAAATTTGTTGGAGATGTTACCCATGATGGTAGCCCTCTTGGCACTTCTTTAGTGTTGGTAGCTCTCCGGGTATTTACCTAGGAGGCGTTGCCCACAATAATGTGCTCTATGGTTGTGACTCCAATTGGAATGTTGATATACCCGACATATCTCTAGGTATGTTCAAACTCGGTCAGGAAGCTTCCCCACTTGCAACATGCTCTTGGTGGTATTTCACATTAACTAGCAAGTTGGCGTTAAAGGATCCACATAATCTGCAAACTGGTTGCTACCATACTCCTAGGAGGAGCTTCCAATTCTCTATAGGGTTTTCTATAGGGAGGCAGAAACTACATAGTGGGAGAGGGAAAAACATGAAGTTGACCTTGCATTTGTTGTCCTCTCAAAAGGTAACCTAACACTATGTTGTTTTCATGTTACCCTATTCTATCACCCTCGTGATCTACAAAGTTGTAAATCTTAGGGTAACCCTAGATTCTAAGATGATAGAAAGTCGTAAATGCAAGAAGTTATCTTCTAGCGACTATGGTCCTTGAAAAGTCACAAAGAAGATAGTTTGGATGTCTTATGAGCTAGATTTACCTCAATGAATCACAGTCCTTGTATTGCACACCAGTCATTATTTGGTACCTCGAGAGGAGATATGGAGCTTAGAAGATTGTACCCAAAGGTAATTGAGCCTTGAGGAATCGCAATGTTTGTATTGCGCACAAGGCCCTTGGAAAAGGGGCTTAGGCAAGATGACCTCATGACACCTTGGGAGGAGATCTAAAGCTTGAAAGATTTTACCCAAGATATTCCACAAGAGCCTATGATGGTTCTAGGTCAAGTGACTAGGAAGCTCGATAGGGCTTCTTATCCAGGCCACTGATCGAGAAGGAGCACAAGCCTAATCCTATATGATTCAAGCGCCAATTAGGTTGTTGATGGAGACATCCCGATTCCCCACTAACGTCATCAATGCCCAATAGTGCGTACAAAACTAAGAATGAATACATGCTCACTCAAGAACCCCACAACACACACACCACAACACACACACACCACAGGCACGAACTCTAAGAAGCTCTACGAATTGAGTTTCTATCACTTCCGGAAGTGATGGGCAGATTCAGCCATAATGAAGCCTAGCACAAAATGTAGACAAAAGATAGCAAGAATTACAAAAAAATGCATAGTTGATGGGGTATACACACCTATCAATTTGTTGCAACTTGGACGAAGAATCCAGAAGTGAAACCTTCATGTCCGCTACTACAACAATAGTTATTGTGCCATTGCCATCAATGCCCAATAGTGGGTATAGTAATTAAGAACAAATACTTGCTACGCATAGCCTTCTTACCTTTGGGCAATTCAACCAAAACCCAAGTTTCATTTACATGCAAGGCCTTTGGCTTTATCACTTCTTTTGCATGGTTAAATTCTCACTCCTTGTGCTTACATAGCTTTGCCTTTTTACAAGTGAGAGGCTCACCCTCATCTCAAAGCATAATGTAATGTGCAAAGGGGTCATATCTGTTTAAATGCCTCCTAGTGTGAGTAGATCTCCTCACCCAAAGATCTAAATTCTCTACAAAGTCCTCCTTGCTAATTGGACAAAGTACATGCCATATTTAAAAAACAATAGAGGGATCCTCAAGCCTAGGAACCTATAACTACATCCACAAGGGCTCATGCCCCATGTCCACAACACCCACACCATATGGGTGTATAAAGTGAGCCCACCAAAGGGGTCTAGGTCCCAAGTGTGTGTACATAAGGATATGTAAAAACGAGCTAGTGAGTCGTATTTATAGGCCTCACACTAGTGGCTCCTTTCCACTTCCGTCGAACATAGCTACAAGCACCCATATAGAGGCCTTATGGAAATGGGGACATAAGAGTGGTCTTATCGATGTTGCAACATCTTGTCACACCCATAACTAGATTCAAACTCTAGTTGAATTGCTAACCAAAACCATAGGTGTTTTCCAATACATGGTTCATGGTATGGCCATCTCAAGTCTAGAGATCACTAAGGCATAGTCACAAGTGATGACTTAGTGGCACTAGTCACATGAATAATAAGCTTTCTCTAGAGTCTAATGTGTGCCAGAACCAAAATCACTAGTGTTTGTCAATGCATGGTTCATGGTATAGGCATCCCAAAGTGAAGCAATCCTTCGAGACACAGTCGAGAGTCTCGAATTAGTGGCACCAATCACGTGAAGAGTAAGCTCTCTCCAGAACCTAGTGCCTATCTAGACTCTTACTATCTAAATTCTTACTATTTAGCCTCAAACTCTAGTAGTATTCTAGACTCTAGTAGTATTCTCTCTCTCTCTCTCTCTCTCTCTCTCTCTCTCTCTCTCTCTCTCTCTCTCTCTCTCTCTCTCTCTCTCTCTCTCTCTCTCTCTCTCTCTCTAACAATTCGCAACAATATGCTCTCTCTCTTTTGTTATGGCAAATTATGTGCAATTCCTTTGAAATGAGTATATACTACATAAGACCTAAAACCCGAAAAAAAAAAAGGAAAATCTATCCACACGCACTATACAATATTGAGAACAATATGCATGAACCACTTCAGTTTCCAAGGTCCTCAAGTGCATGCATGGGGTCAACTATGATGCAAGGTATGTATGTGTGTATGTACATATGTATATGCATGTAAATACGTAAATATGTACATATGTATGTGTTATATTCCAGAGATGTACATGCTTGGAGGAACGAGATGTTCCTTGCTCGGGGGATAGCCAACGCCAAAAGCCAGAGAGTTCATACGAGATGCCTACTCATGATGGCCAAATGAATAGAGGGGCCTTAGAGAGAACTTAGATGGTGACTAGGCAAGGGCTATAAATAGGCTGGGAGGTGAGTCCCAGACATGTCATTCTCCACTTCTCACATTTGGTATCAGAGCTTGAGGGAAAAAGAGAGATCCATGGAGGGCAAGGTAGGATGAAGATGGAAAGATTCGATGTTATTGGGGGCATCTTCATCATCTTCGTGAGAAGGAAAACGCACGTAGACATAGATTCGTGTATTCGCATGGAGTTCGACATTCGGATAGCCTCAAGAATAGTGAAAAAAAGCATTGCGCTGCTCTTGTGACTCAAAAACGCTCACGCGCGACCAATTGGCTGGACGGGAATCGAACCCTGAACCTTTGAAATTCGAAGATTTCAGCTAACCACGTGGGCATTCAAGAGAGGATATCAACCTTTTGCAGACATTTTTCATATTCCATAAGAATTCAGAAGGAGATGCGAGCAATTTCTACAGGTAAGTGCTCTATCCAACTCGTCATTATCACTTGATAGCTAGTTTTGATTGCAAGATATGATCATAGCTGTACTTGTTGTGCTCACAACGAACACGAAAAGAAATGAATAACAAAAGAAAGACAAGAAGATAGAAACAGAGAAAGAGATAGAAAGGGAAGAAGAGGATGAAGAAAGAGAAGAAGATAAGAAGAGAGAAAGAAAGAAAGAGAATGAAAAAAAGAAAAAGAGAAAGAGATAGAGAGAGAATAAGAGAATGAAGAGAGAGAGAGAGAAAGGTAGAGAGAAATAAAGAGAAATAGAAGGAGAAAGAGAGGGAAAGAGAAAGAAAGAGAAAGAAAAGAAGGAAAGAGAGAAAGAGAAAGAAAGAAAGAGAAAGAAGGAGAAAGAAGAAGAAAGAGAAAGAGAAGAAGGAGAAAAGAGAGAGATAGAAAGAGAGAAGAAAATAGAAAAAGAGAGAAGAGAGAGAGAGAAGTGATGAAACCCAATGATGGAAGGAGATCTCGAGAGGATGAAAGAAGAGAAAGAGATCTTGAGTGAGAGAAGATGAAGATGAGAGAGAGAAGGAAAAGAATAGAAAGAGAGAGAGGAGTAAAAAAAGAAGAAAAAAAAAAAGAAAGAAAGATTGGAAGTAAGAGAAAAAGCAAGGTTTAAATACCTACCTCCATTCAAATGGCCATAACTCTCTCAAATGAAACCCAAATTGGATGATTTCACTTGGGATAGACTTCAAGGCTTTCCAATGAGTGGCTGGAAGCTATCATTGGTTATAAACCACCTGTAGAGAGCATTTAATTCTCTGCATATCATTTCAGGAGGTATGCTGCCCACTTACCTAGCTTCATTGTTTTGGCCATAACTTCCTCATAGGATATCCAAATCAAGAAATTCAACTTGGTATAGATTCTTCACTTCAATACCTTTCTTTTAATTGGTCATAATCCATATTTGCAACATTAGAAGCCATCTCTGCACAAGCTTTTATATGGCTGTTGACTGGCGAGAAACCCTTTTTGAGTGAATTGAGTGTCCAATTGTGATAATTAGGAGTTTCTAATAATATTTTAAACCATTTTAGATAAGAATGAAGTAATTTTCATACATTTTCATCATAGTTTTGCTCTCAAATATATTCATTTGAATACCTCTCGCATCAAAGTTTATAATTTTGCATTGTATTTTCTTCCAGATTTATGAAATCAATATTGGAATGTGCATGAAAACTAGTTTTTACATGAGTTTATCTATGCACATAAAGTTACACTAACCAATGTTGATTCATAAAAGCATGCGCAGAAGGTATTGAAAGCAAAAAAAAAAAGACATGGTTATGAGGGCGTGTAGTGCTCAACAACACATTTTGGCAAAGTTTCTTATTTGCAGGTTTCTGGAGTAAAGAAAGTGGTTTGTCGACCACAAGGCTGATGCCTATCATTGTAAAGATTATTATTATTTTTTTCCAAGCTTCATTTTCCTGGCGAAATGCTGCCGGAAATTTTGTAACCACATGGCGTTATATGCCATGTGAGAACTAAAGTGATGTTATGTTGTGTGAGAGAGAAAGTCTTCTGTGAGCATAGCTAAAAGCATATAATTTTATTGAAGTAAAATGCATGAGTAAATGCATGTATACATAGAAGATATGATTGTTAGAAAGTTGGCATGCATGATGCATTTTCTGTTTATAAAAGATCACTTCTATGTATCACGATTCACCACGACTGGTTAGGGTGAGCATGAGGTATGTGATCGAGGTACGAGGCATAGGCTAATTATGTCTTTAGAAAGTAAACGATAAGATATATACATCAAGAGCAACTAAGATGTGTTTTCGACTAGTACCACATGAGCACATAAACTGTTTTTCATGCGAGTATATGTACTTGATATAGACGCTTATCTCGAGTCCGCACAAAAGTGCTATGGATATGATCATCACTACAAGTACTAAATGCTTGTATATGATTAGTTGTAATGAGATTAATGAATGTGCAAGAAGCACAATGAATAGAATGACACCCATAGATGTTCACTTTTACAAAAAGGGTGGATACCATGTAAAGAGTTGATTTTTCAACGAGATGATTTAGATGATTATTCGATTTGCATTGATCTAGATGATCATTATATGCATGGATATATCTCCATGACATAATCCATCCAAGATAATGAATAAGTTTGTTTAATCATAAGTATTCACATGTCTCGTCATTTTTAAGTTTGAAAAAAATGATCAAATAGTTAGTGAGGTCGCAGCCTCATAGAGCTTTGGATGCTACTCTTTGTGGGAATGCCCAAATTTATTGAAATTTGGAGGGCAAATAGCTCTTAAGCTTTTATTTAAGCTGAACAAGTTTCAAGTAATTTGGAGACTTTTAGATAGGTGAAGTGACCTCTGCACTAAAAGTGCTCCTACTAGAGGTAGAGGCCTGAAACAAGTGACATAGGCCTGTTACAAAGGGCATTTCTCTTAATTGGTAGATCCAAATGAAATGATTTTTGTTGGAAATGAAAGCTTGATAGATGTACTTTGTGCATACCAAGTTTCATTATTTTTGGAGATCATTTGATAGGTCAAAGAATCTTTGCACATCAAAGTGCAGCCTCTGGAATTCATGAAATGATCAGAGACCATGTCTCGTAGAGGTGATTGGTTCTCTTAGCTCATTTACTCAAATTGAGTGATTTTTATTTCTACTATTAGGTAAACACCTCCAGATAGTGTGTATAAAATTTCAAGATGAAATTTTGCTCCATTTAGGAGATATAAACAAAAGAGTAAAAGTTAGCCTCTGCAAATTTTTAAAATTTTACAGGTATAGAGGCTTAGTATTTTGATCATTGTGAAAGAGTCAAATGTCCAAATGCTATGAAACTTATACCAGTAAAATTAGATATTAGTAGCTATATTCTATTAAAATTTGGAAGAAATTGACATCATTTGATAGGTCAAATGATCTATTCTTCTCATACCAATCTCTGGCGAGGATTTTCCAAAAAGTGGTACATGTGTCTGATGAGCATATGATATTTTCATATTGGAAACTCCAATTTCAAAAATTTTTCTTCGAGAAGCTACTCCAGTATAGACCCTATGACATACCCAAAATTTAAGGATTTTGGAATTTATCTTCATAGTTAGAAGATATTATAAAAGTGCAGCAGCATTGTTTCTAAGCTCACCTAAGTGCAGGTGTAGCAGAGATAGAATTATACTTTTGAATGAGTATTTGATTTCATTTTGAATTGAAATTTTGTGAGACCAAACTAGATAAGTTGATCTAGATTTGGGCACAAAGAAATTGAAATTTCGGAATTTGTTTGATCAGTCTAAGGGCTTCAAGAAGATGACCCTATACATTTTCAGAGTTGGTCGTCAAGTGTTCGACCCTTCTAGTAAAATGGTCATAAAACTCTGAGCAAATATCCAAATCAAGTGATTTTTGTGCCTAATTAAAGCTTGAAAAAAGCTACAAAAGGATGGAAAGTTTCATAGATTTTGAATGATTAAAAAATAGCTAAAATTAAGATTTAATCGGCTACTGTTGAAAATTGTTTATGCAAAAGGCATTGTTGAAGGGAAAAGACTTTTCACAGGTTTTTTATGATATTTTTTGAGATGGTGTGATCACCATGGGCTAGCTATGCCATAGATATGTGTTTATTGAGCATTGGTTTTTGGTGACCATTCTCAGTAGGACAGAGGAGACTCTGTCGAAATTTTCAAGAATATATATAGTGCCATCAGAGCATGGAACAGGAGAACTTTGCTAGTTGTTCTCATTCCAAATAATTGGAATTTATGCAACTCAAGATGAGTTGATGTTACAGACAGTTATTAGTGATAGTCATAGGAATGACTCTATTCTTTCCATTGAGGGAAGGAAACACTTCAGGAACACTTCATGATTTCATTACATTATTTATGGTTTTGAGTACACTATGATTTCATTAAATTATTTATGGTTGTGAGTACTCACCGAGTTATTCTTATCATTTTCGAGAGAAGTGTTCGACTTTAGTCTCATACACACATCTATGTGGAGTATAAAGTTGGTGGTATGGGACATCAAACTTTGTATTCTACATAGGTGTAGCACAGATGGTATGGGGGAGAAGTCTCTGAGATTGTAATTTTGATATGATTTGGAGTTCATTTATATAATCTTCTGGTATCATCCTATTATTTGACAACAGAGGGACAGGTGAGACAGTCACTCTGTATGTGATCGCAAACAAGGCAGGTCTGCAGGCAAGTAGCCTAGAAGCGGAAAGGCAAGGTTTGCAGATAAGAACTATGAATAGGCAATTGCATTGAGAAGAAATTCACATAGTACGTACTACTTTATTTGATATGCCTGAGAATAGGCCATGGTTCATACATAGTGTATATGAGGTGAGCTAGATGCTTAGCCTAGTGGGCTATGAGTGTGCACACATCTACTTACCATTTTTCAGTGTATTTAATAGACTCATATTATGGTCTTCATTATATCTGGGAGTGCCAGATTATTACAGTAGTTTACTTGAGACATCTCATTCCTAGTTAGGAATGATTTGATCATAGTGATGATCAGATCGGGATCATGGATAAAGCAAGTTTCATCCACTTGGAACATCTTGCATGCTATTATTGAGAAGGCGGTGGTAGTTCCACTAGTTGCTAGACCTTCTTAGCACGTCTTCACTTGGCATGATGGACCTGGTTCCAGAGAGTGGATTAGGATTTATTTTGTATGAGAGATATTTTGATCCATAGTTTGGATTATTATATATGATAGATCGAGATTTAGATCCATAGTTTGGATGTGACTGATTGAGATCTTAGTCCATGTTTGGATGTGACTGATTGAGATCTTAGTTCATAGTTTGGATATGAGAGATTGATATCTTGGTCCATAGTTTGGATCATTGACATATTGATATCTTGGTCCATAGTTGATAGATTGACATATTGATATCTTGGTCCATAGTCTGGATTGTTGATAGATTGTCATCTTGGATTCATGGTTTGGATCATGTTGAGACCTTTTTTGAGTTTCATTTTCATTACAGTAAGTAAATCAAGTAGATTTACTCGAGCGTAGGGATAGTAAATCATGCAGATTTACTTGAGCTTAGAGATTAAGCACTACTTGGAAAAGATTTTCATTTCTTTCTAGTATTCTTCCACAGAGAGTTGGACATAGTCACATTGTTTTTGGATTAGCATAATAGTTTTCATTACTCTAGTGGAGTAAGTGATTTTTGCACAATTTTAGCATATGACAAGCTATTCCAGGGAGGCAAGGGCAAGCTTCCGAGGTCTCTATAGGTGACAAGCCGTCACAAGTTAGTGGTCAAGGTCTAGGTATAGGGAGTCCGAGGATATTCCGAGTACGTATGCTGCGCATATATGGACTCATTGGGCCTCAGAGGGATTCCTACAGTATGCCCAAGGCAAGGACTACTATTGATTGGTGGAAATGCTAGATATAAAGCACAGAGACTAGTTGTCTACTTTTTGAGCATCTAGTACTTCAGACATCTACCACACTCTACTCTTATTATTTGGAATCACAGATTTTGATTCCCAGCTTACAGCTCCTTCTATATCATTGAGGACAATGATCTTTAGAAGGGGGAGAGAGTGTTATATTCCAGAGATGTACATGCTTGGAGGAACGAGATGTTCCTTGCTCGGGGGATAGCCAAGGCAAAAAGCCAGAGAGTTCATACGAGGTGCCTACTCATGATGGCCAGATGAGTAGAGGGGCCTTAGAGAGAACTCTAGATGGTGACTACGCAAGGGCTATAAATAGGCTGGGAGGTGAGTCCAAGGCATGTCATTCTCCACTTCTCACAGTATGTATGTATGCATGCATGCATGTATGTATGTATGTACGTACGTTCGTAAATATGTATATGTAATTAAATAGATATGCATATAAGAACAAACAAAGTTGAGAATCACACTTTGGTGACATTTGCATGAGATAATGGATAACTAAAAAGAGAGAAAGTGCTTAGAAAAGAAGCAAAAGAAACCTATGTTGATCTTTGAAGTGCTAAAAATCTTCCAATTTGCAAAAATCTATTACCCTTGATGAAGAAAGGGAGCTTTTGAATATGCAAATTGAAAAAAGAGATAAAGAAGGTACTTCATATAAGAGCTCTTCCAACTAGGAGAGAGGGCATATCCACAATTTCAAGCTTCTACACTTGTAATGAAAGTCATATCTCTACCACATGAACCATGAAGATGAAAAGATGCAAAAACCATGAGAGAGAGATAGAGAGAAAACTAAAAATAAAAATATGTATAGAAAAAGGATTGAAAAAGAAATGTTGATGATAATATGAGCCAATGAGGTTTGATGTCCCCTTTAAGAAAATTGAAGAGAAAGATCGACCAAACTGATCAAAAGATCATCAAGTTGTCACCAAAAGAAAAAAAGAGATTGCAAGGACCAACTTTAACACTGACGTTGTCTTGAGTGAATGAACCTCGAAGATCCATAGATAATATGAAAGAGCCATTAAAATGACAAAGAGAATCACAAGTAAAATGTTAAAAGGCAATACCAAAATAACCAAAAGATTGAAAGAAAAAGAACGGAAGGATAAAAAGAAAGGGAAAAACCACAAAGTGGAGGTAATCTACAAAAATCTCCACAAAAATGCAAGTGAGAAAAAAATTAGAAGCTAGAAAATTTCTTTAAAAATGCTCCTTAAGAATTAAAAAGATAATCCTTAGATAGAATTAAGGTTTGAGAAGCACCACTTCCAAAAAGTCACTATACCCACCATCACCATCAAACATTGACTAATACCCTAGATTGCACATCCAAAAGCAAGAAATTCATACACAAAAAGGAGTATAAATCTCAATGTGAGTACACCATGAAGTGGGAAAATACACAAATGAATTCGAGCAAGCTTACCAAAAGGTCCATGATAATCAAGCATATGCAAGGGGAGAAAGCCTCAATATGTAAGACTCGAGAGTCTCTTCCCATACTATGAATGAGAAACAAATAGCTTGAAAAGAGATGCCATACACAATTATAAACATATATCCTGGTAAAGGAAGAAAGTGCTATCTAATGACAATTCAATCAAATAGAGGTAGATTAATGTTTAATATATATGAATATCAATGTGGATGGACTCTCACTCTCCTAATACCTCCCTTAGACCACACTCTACCTTCTTATTTATATGCCTTGTACTTCCATTTCAATACTCAAAAACTTCTAGGATTTTTGTGTCTTGTTGTATCCTTTAGAAGGGATTAGAGACCCTAGAAATATCGGACACTAACCATAACACTTATACCTTAGATACTAACCTTGATATGCACTTGATTTCTTAAAAGGAAAATAGTAAGATTCCCCCATTGATTTTTAAGAGAGAAAAATTCCTTGTGAACTTACCATCAAATGACCCCTCTCCCTCCCAACCTTTCCCTCTCCCCTTTTCCCTTGCATTGCCCCACCACCTCTGATTTTGATATATTAATAATCATAGGTGATGAATATTTATAACCCTATACTATTGCAATTATACATGAGGCTAAAAATACATTGCTCATGTCCTTGGACCATGATGAAGATTTAGATTAGGAGCTTTACTTTATAGTCCTAACCTCATATTGTGACAAATTACTATCCTCTCGTGTTATAACATGCACCTTATAAATTCCAAATAATTGCAAAATTCCTTTCGATATGATGTTTGGTCAACCCTTTCTAAAGTTAATGTGGTGCTAACATATTCGCAAACTTGCTATCATTCAACTTTTCAGCAACAATACTTCAAAACATAAAAATCATTACAAAGCAAATACATCATCTAACAAAGCCACTTTTTGTATGCAATAGTGCATACATGTATTCATGGTCAAATTTAAGCATGTACGGAAGCCCAATCTAACCTTGAGTCTTGAGAGATTTCCAAGTGTGGAAACTAATAAAATGAATGACATGATTGTAGATTTCCAAGTGTGGAAACCAATAAAATGAATGACGTGATTGTTGCACGTATCAATATAGATAGAAATTAGCTTTACATCACAATAATATCAGTTGTTTGTCATTGGTCATTAACCTATGAAGATGCCATCTCCAACTAGCATTAACGCTCGATAACTAAATAGCACTGAAATATAAATGTAAACCATAAGAAAAATCCACTACATTAAAGATATCTCCATGAAATATGAAACCTATTTAAGTCAAAGGTCTCAATATTCTAACAAATGATAAAATTACTCCAAACTCTCAAAACCATCTAATTAACGAGGCGAAATTGACAAGAAAAAGTGATATGTTTCGATCGATTTGGGAATCAAAGAGTCTACTATGTTCAAATGATAACGTTCGGTTGTTCTTAGAGGTATAAATATACATCCTGCCACATGATTCATTTAAATTGCTATTGATGGCATGAGTGGCGTATGACTTACTTGCAAAGTGGGGTAACATAAGTGAGATAAGGGTGACAAAGTCGCTGCATAAGTGGACCTCCAATCAACTTTGAATACAAAATCACCTCCAAACTCACAAAGAACAAGATTTCTCCACAGAACATCTTGCTGAACGAAGACATAAAAGGCCTTGCTTACAGCAGAAAGACTGACTAGGTCTTTGGCCTTCAGAAGTCCTAGAATTTCAATTAGGGTCTCGTCACTCAACACTTTGAGAGAGCCAAGGCCAGAATCTCTGATGTTATGCGTAAAGGATGACAAAAAAAAGTTCCCGAGAGGTTGAACCGCACAGGCAGGAAGTTTTCGCTCCAGCTGCAGACCTTCTTCGACATCACCTGAGCCATCAATGCATTCTTGTGAGGCCAAGGCTTTGTTCTTCTTTAGACGTTGGCCGTCAATGCATGCTTGTGAAGCCAAGAATTTGTTCTTCTTTGGACGTTGCCCCTCTTCAGCTGTTGTATGCTTGCATTTGGTCCTTCTGTTCATCGCTGTTGTTCAATCACGGTTGAAACGTGAAGGATCTTCGAGACTAGAGATCAATACAAACAAGCCTAAAACATTTGCACCAACAACCATCTCATCATGTACTGTAAGACATTGTAGGTTTCGCAAGGCTCCCATATATATTTTTCTTCGTTAATTTATATGGATTATATACAATGCATACCAGTTGTGATAAAGAACCATCGCTCATCCACGATCCATTCAAATACAAAGCGTCATTATGAATATTTGGGCGAGAATCATAGAGAGTCTTTACAACCACAATTTTAAATGAAGCCTTTGATATAAAACAAATCTCATATTCTTACCACTATAAGAAAATCCATCCCTCTAAAAGAATAGCTATTGGTGTTAGGAAGGTAAACATATGTAATCATGACAAATACATGTTCAAATTCTTCTGCCACTTAGCAAGTGATTAAAACATCACCCTAAAAGAAAATGGAAGGTCCTTTCAAAACACCTCCAAAAGAATGTTTTGTTATTTCCTATAGCTACCTCTCTTAGGATCACTTAAACAAGTATAATGTTCACAAAATCTTGAAAGGAAATGAACTTTTAAGAGATCACTTAAACAAGTATAATGTTCGCAAAATCTTGAAAGGAAATGAACTTGTGTAAGCACATACAAGCATGTACATGTATGCATCTACGCATATATGGAGGTATGTATGTGTGTGTTTGTATGTATGTGTATGTAATGTGTATGTTTGTACGTATGTATATATGTATGCATGTATGTATGTATGCATGTATGTACGTATGTATGTATGTACGTATGTATGTATTTATGTATGTATGTGTGTGTATGTATATATGAACGTATGCATGTGTGTGTATGTATGGATGCATCGATTTACATTGCATGGATGGATGCATGTACATATGTATGTGATTAACTCACAAACACTTCTGTTAAAAGATAATGAGACATAGAATACAAATTTAAAATCAGCGCCTTGAAATGTAGTTTAAAAATGACAATTTTGTTTCAAATGTTAAACGCCAAGGTCTACTTCCCGTCAAATTTTAGTAAATACAAAAATTTAATATGTTTAGACAATCTCTTTACAAATATTCAAACATTCTAGAACATATGAGCCGTTTCAAGCTTTAAAATCATGAAGATCTTGATGCGAAAGAGTAGGCGAGACCCAAATATGAGGAGTAAGGCAACTTCATACACACGTTCATACATACATGCACACATGCATGTATGCATACAGTCATACATGCATGCATACACACACATACATGCATGCATAAATATGTACATACATGTGTATGTATATACATAACATGTATGTATATAAATACATACTTGCATGCATAAATGCATACATACGTACATGTACATGTATATATATATATATATATATATATATATATATATATATATATATATACATTCATGCATGCATACGTACGTACATACAGACATGCATGCATACATACGTATGTACATACATATATACGCACACGCACATGTATTCGATTCCAATGTGTGAATAGATATCCTAAAAAAAATCCTTAACAAACTGGTTTCACCATTCAATGCTTTTGAGCATTTGTTAAGATCTTTTAGTCTCTTCTTTCAAGTGTAAAAGGTATAAAAGGATATATGACCTTAAATTTATAAATGGATCCATGATTTGTAAGTGTCTCCTATAAAAAATATTTTTTTTAATCAATTTAATTCCTACCCTTGTGCCTAAAGTTATAGGCCCATGCATGCAATATGACTAAGTCGATTTTCGAGTTTCTATAGTCCTCTTCTTTAGTATGAAAAAGGGTATCAAGTGGAAATTTTCATCTCCATTTGTCCTTTATTGTGAAATTGCCTTAAATACACAATGTGTGAAATGGCAAGCGCCTGAAATCATGAATGACATCTTCATGTCATGCTCCATAAGACGAGGACGTCACAAAAATTCTTTCCAATGGCGGAGGCCAATGTTCAAGCTATTCTAAGACATGCTCAGATATGGATATGCCTTATGAAAGTTCACATAATAGAAACTTCATGACTTATATAAATAGCCCTTTTAAAAGAAGCAATATACAAACAGACTACCTTGCGATCGATGATGTATGGTAGTGACTATCGTTGAGGGTAGGAGTAGACGGCGGAAAGAAGAGAAAAAAGGAGAAATATATTGGCCCCAACGCCTCTAAAACTCGTAGTAGAGAGAATATGGGAAAGAGGGGAGATGGAAATATTCAAGAAGCATATGAGATTCTAATTTTCACTTGAGCATACAATGAACCTAGTGCCTAAACTCGTACAATTCCTTGTGTTAAGAGGTTCTAGCCACTATTTCATACATGCATGCCCTCCCTAATCAGTTTACATGAACTATGTACTAAAAACAAAGATTACCATATGAATAATAAACTATTTTCACAAGATTGAGTGAGAGATCTCCATGAATAGAAGTGAAAATAGGGTTTTATTAAGATTTGATCATGAAAATGAGGAGTGGGTATGTTTGTGTATATAAGGACATCATTTATGGTCCTCAAACCCATGTTTAAAAGTTATATAAATATCTATTAATTTTACTTGGTCTAGATTATTCTTAATTGGCTACATGTGCTTGGTTTTTAGGTAGTATCTTATACTATCTTAAAGCTAAGGGGTAACTTTTTTTTTTATTTTGAAATGTTAATCGTAAACGAGTGTGTGGTTAGAATGTAGGAACTATATCAATTTTGGTTTGGGACTCGAAATCTGAGAAAACACTCATTCAAATGCCACTTAAAGTTTACGCGAATGATTATGTAGTTTGGAGATTTTGACTTATACGATCTCGACTTGTTAGAAATAAAATAAATAATT
Organism: Ceratopteris richardii; assembly: GCA_020310875.1. NCBI lineage: Eukaryota > Viridiplantae > Streptophyta > Polypodiopsida > Polypodiales > Pteridaceae > Ceratopteris > Ceratopteris richardii. The sequence goes on along the minus strand of CM035437.1, from coordinate 20,493,972 downwards.
TGTGATTTCAACCTTCGGTCTCTATCATTAGATAACGTACTATTGCCATTAATATTTTCTCAACATCCATATTAGAGTAATGCCAAAGGATATCCATGAAAACAACTATGATGGAGATGTTATAGCCGAACTTCCCTTTTTTTTAAACTATGGTGGAGATCAAATTGTGGTCATACAATATGGGGGGTTGTACGGGCTACTTGTGAGGAACCCAATTTAATTTTTGTATCAATGAATTTGAATTACTTGGAAAATGTTTGGTTTTATTCAGAGTTAATAAAAAATACTATAATCGTTACGCTTGGTGTTTCTTGGCTGTTTCATAGGGGTACCACATGGGCATGTTTTCGAGTGACCAAGATCACTCCTTGGGTCATCCAAAAAGCATTCCACAGGCACATGAATGCTCGGTAGTTGGATTTCAATGGTCGGAGATGGACTTTGGTTCATCCCATTTAGGTGCACATGAAGACTTGGTAACCAAATTTTGGGTGGCCAAAAAGATGGACATAATGACACATACACACATGCACAACAAGCCACATGCATCATATATCTACACCTTTGTTAAATTAATTAACCGAACCTCAAGCTTCCATTGCAATTACAATTCATAACTACCAAAGCTAACTCTAGAAACATTATCATCTTCTTCATCTCTTATTTGTGACGAATGCAACCTTTGTCTTGCATGATAAGAGTATGCATTGGATGGTATCTTGGACATTCTGTTACCATTTTCTTTTATGCGTGTATCCATGTTAGAACGAGACTTCCACCGTCGACTCTCCATCTACAATATGGAATTCAATAAATTTACCCTTCCAAGAACCCAAACATCTTACTATTGTATTTTCCTTGGTTGCATTAGTATTCAATCTCTTCTTAATAGAGCCAACTTGCTTTATCTATGATTTTTAATTTTGACATATGTATCAATGAAATTATAGGATCTTGACATATGTATCAATGGACGATGAACATTAGTACACAAGGACAAGATATGTGTGTCATTAGAATTCCACGCATTATAGTTCACATACATATCAAACCAATCTTCCTCTTATAATAAAAACAAGGAAAAAATAAGTAGATTTAAGAATAAATGCTATGGTATTGAAAAAAAAAAGAATCCTCTAAAATGCCAATGTTTTTTAGCACACATGAAAGAACGTTTTTTTTACCGAATTCGTATACATGTCTTGTCAATTCGTTGTTATGGGTTTTGAAAATGTGAAAGAACGAGAAGATCATTATGCTAAATGAAGAAAAAATAGCTCTCTCGACCAGGTTCAAAGATGGTGCGATGCAAAACTCATTGAAAAATACTTTTTAGAGTCAACATCATATAAAAAAATAATAAAATAAGATATCACTAGATTTTTGGTCATCGGAATGGATTGGTGCTAACGGGCACTACTGTGTTGCCCTTCTCATTTTAAGGTCAACCAAAAATTGAACCTTTTACCCAAAGTACGAAAAAATTCTTTCATGTGCTACCTCTATCAGCTCCTTCCTTTTGTTGCTTTTGACCTGTGCTCTTTGGCTCGAGTTCTCGCATCTTTCTTTGCCTCCACTTCTCGTGTCTTTTGGGGCCCCTGTTGCTTGTTCCTATGTAGTTCGTTGTGAAGCATTGTCTCCCCTCTTTTCCTTTGCTCCACCCTTCTTTCGCTCAAGGGGGATAATTATGCTCGCATCCTCAACCTTTAGGCTCTAGCACTTGTGGCCATCTCTTTTTGGGTTGGAGTGTTAAGTCGATGAAGTAGCTTGGGCAATTTGATGGATCAATCAAGGGATCAAAGATTGCCCTTTAAGCCATAACTATTAGGGGACTAAATAAAACCAAGAATTTGTCCAGGTTTGGGGAAATAAAGTAATGATGGCAACGAGGGTTGAGGGGGAGGCCCCTGATAATCATCCTGCAAAATCACAACAAGTTAAAGAAACTAGCTCGAAAGACATAATGAGGGGGCTTTCATGGAAGTTAGGAGTAGAAGGAAATGAAGCACCAAAGGTCGTTTGGGGAAGATCCCCTCTCGCACTGTTTGTCAACAAAATTTCTTCCATATCGAAAAGGAGGTAAATCAGACTACTACCTAGGGGAAGTGAATCAACAATTGATTGATGAGGAAATTGCAGAGTACAATTCCACAACAAAACATGATAATGAAGAAGGACACAACAAAGAAGATAACATTGATAATGATCTATAGTAGATTAAAACACAAACACTTGGAACACTTGAGAAAAGTATTGCAAGTGTTGAGGGAAAATTCACTCTTTGCTAACAAGTCAAAGTGTGAATTTTTCAAAACAGAGGTTAGATACCTTGGGCATATAGTCTCCCAAAAGGATTCCAGATGGATACTGAAAAAGTACATGCTATCATGGAATGGCCACATCCTAGGAACCTGGAAGAGTTGTAGATCTTCCTAGGTTTATCAAGGCTTTATCAAAGATTCATTAAGAATTATGCCAAGATTGTTGTTTCAATGATGGAATAGCTTAAAGGGAAAGGGAAAACCTTTCATTGGGGAGACAAACACAAGAAAAATATGGAGAAATTGAAAGTAGAAATCGCTACAGTTCCCAATAAACCCTTTGTGGTTGAAACTCATGTGAGTGATTTCACCATAGGAGCAGTTTTAGTTCAAGATGGTCCCTTTCAGTTAGTTTGGTTCATCTTTTGTGAGTGATTCATAATTCTTATCTAATTTAGTGCCTCATTGTAAGTGATTATGTGTTATTATTTATTGTAAATTGAGGTAGTATGAATGCACTTTTGAATGATTATGTCTATATGCATTCAAGGTTTTACTTCTATTAATGAAGAATCACTTTGCTATTCCCTTGGAGTCATTTTGGTTCATCCTTTGTGCCTTGTTGTTGGAAATTTAATAGGCCCATTACTAATACCACAGGTCCAAGGTTCCATAGGTCCAACATATACAACATAGAATCTAGTAATCTTCCAATATTGACAAAACATGAACATACCACATTTAATCATACAAATGATGAGACAAACATAGAGAAAGATTAGACAACATGTGTAAAGTGTTACGTAAGCCAAGGCTTACTCACACTATCATATATACGAATGTTCAATGTACAATGTGGGAGCAAAACTCTCAACCACTCTATGTGAATAGAAATAGATGGATGAGTGAATGTACAAATGTAACAAACATATTCAGATGTATGGACATAAATCTGAATATACATGAGATGTGTGACCTAATAGGTTGTAGAAGAGTGAATATGAGTGATAGAAAGAGGAAGGATCAGTCTAAAACTGACAATCAGCAAACTCTCATCTAACCTTAGGCTATGGAAGACCCTAAGTCAGACACGTGTGTGAAAAGATCACATACTTACAAAAGTAGCAAAGAATGCTAACAAGTTTGCTGCCAGAAATCCTCAAACTCATATGAACATATCTTCTCTAACACCTCATCCAAATATGCATAAAGCATATATGTACTGATTCTCTTGTACCTATGCCGAATAGGACTCCTCCTGATATGGATGTTACTGCCTCCATAAACTCCAAGTAGTACCTGTTTGCATAAAGAGAATATGTACCTGAATTCTTAACATAAGATGCAAATCTTATGTTAACCTCCATCCAATGTCTTTGAAGTAACCCGAAATCTTCATGTAGAAGACAATCTTCAAATACATCATGTGAATAGCCGATCCACACCATCAAGCTGCTAATAGCCTCTCCATAAGCAAGAGTGTGAGCACACTCTTCTTCTCCAAGAAGAACTCCATAGCTGCTCCTCAACATGCTTCAAGATAGCACCATGGCTGCCCCATGTGCTAAAAGCACCACCTCAAAGAGGTACCAAAGCTCTCCAAAGCTTGGTGTTGAAACTAGGTGAAGGATACAAGACAATGAGCTAATGATCTTCTTATATAGGATTGATTATACCTTGAAAAGCTCTTCCAAAAGCAACCAATAAAGCAATTCGTATAAAACACGAGATTGCTAAATCTGTCTGAAATGCATCGTGTTGTCCATCATTATCATGATCTGTCGCCGCTCGTTATGAAAAGCATGATAAACAAAAAACAACTTCGCGTCTGCTTTTTCTCCGCCGCCGCCGACGCTAGAGATCGAACCCAGACGGGTTGGATGCATGGCTCTTGCCTTAACCAAGGCGCCTTCTTCTTTTTCTTGAAGAAGAAGTACACAAAAAAGAACACAGTTGTGTATACTGGAAAATATTGGACCAATGAGACATTGTTTTCCAACACTTGTTCTATGTACAGATAGATATCAAGGGTGAATAACTTTGCTTCCCAAGTTCATTCTATCAAAGGGTCAATTGTATTAAGGATATGGAATATATTCTACATGAAGCTATGCAAAGTACTAGTATCTGTTGTTCCTAGAGAATTAGTTGATGTATTGTGCACATCTGATATCCATATGAGTGGGAAGTTGCTGTTAGCTAAATTTGGAGAATGAAGGCTATCTGAAGTGATCAAGGATCAAAGATGAATCATGCAGAGAGAAAGATGAAGACACAAAGTGCTACAAGTCATTTTTTTCAAAATCACCCTTTTTTGTAACTATCCCATCTATTTTAGCCTAAAATAGAAACCAGAGCTATTTCTACAGAAACTACCAATTTGTAGTTCCCAAGAGCAAGGGAAACACTCAGATGTAGTTATAATTTTTGGTACATTAGTTATCCTCAATAAAATAGTTAAACTAGTTCTAATAGCTTCTTAGTTACCTCAATGAGAGCTCATTTTTGTAGATGTTTGCTCATTTGCAAGAGATAGTTTTCATGAAAATCTTGTAACTTGGTCTTCTTTCCCATTATTCTTCTTCTCTTTTGATTATCCATAGTGGCTAGAGTGACGAAAGAGTGCTTCTAAGGTATATATAGGCATTGAGAAACTCTCTTAGCTTTGAGAGCACCATGCACATGTAGAAAGCTCTGGAGTGAGGAAGGTATATTTACCAAAATTACGCAATCATTGTTGGAAATCAATGTCACATCAGTCCAAAATCCTATTAGTGCAGAAACCCTAATTTTGGTACTTAGTCATTTTTGGCACAAAAATTGGGTAAAATTTTTATGAGCCTATCTTGAAGAGCTTGATGAGAGCTTTCCAATGGTATATGACATTCAGTCATCAGAGATCAGATTTGGGAGAAAACCCTACCTCATTTTCTACTAATTTAGGGTTTTTGCCTCATTTGATAGCTCTCAGCTTGGAGGTCATAAAAATGTTTTTAGTTCATTCATCAGGTGGTCAAAAGTGTGAAAAAGCAAGCCAGAAGCACTTTTTAACGATTAAATTAAAATAAAGCAAAAGCAATTTAAAAAGCAACGAGATTAAAATAAAGCACTTTTTAGTGAGTTTTTCACATGGAGCTTTAAAACATATATAAGAGAGCATTGAGGTCACTTTTTAGATTATCCCAATGCAAGCTAACGCTAGCTTAGGCCTCTCTTTGAGGTGGTGGTGCTCTAAGCACTCATGGGGTAGCCATGGTGCACTTTAGGAGTAGCTATGGAGCTATGTTGAGAAGTAGTCATGGAGTTCTTCTTGGAGAAGAGTGTGTCCACACTCTTGCTTAAGGAGAAGACTTACCTATCAGCAGCTTGGTGGTTTGGATCAGCCATCTACATGATGTATTTGAAGATTGTCTTCTACATGAAGATTTTGGTGTACTTCAAAGACATTGGATGGAGCTTAACATAAGATTGCATCTTATGTTAACTATTCAGGTACATATTCTCTTTATGCACGCAGGTACTACTTGGAGCTTATGGAGCTAGTGGCATCCATATCAGGAGGAGTCTTATTCGGCATACATAAAGGAGAATCATTACAGCATGCTACATACATTCAGATGAGGTGTTACAGAAGGTGTTTCCATATGAGTATGAGGATTTCTGTCAGCAACATGTTAGAATTCTATGCTAAGTCTGTAAGTATGTGATCTTTCACACACACATCTGATTTAGGGGTCTTCCATAGCCTAAAATCATATTAGGGTTTGCTGAATATCAGTTTCAAACTGATCTTTCCTCTTTCTGTCACTCATATTCACCCTTCTACAACCTATCAGGTCATACATCTCATAGATATTCAAATTTCTGTCCCTACATCTGAATGTTCTTGTAAATTCTGTACATACACTCTTCCATCTATTTTTGTTCACATAGAGTGGTTGAGATTTTGACTCCCACATTGTAAATTGACATTTGTATATATGATGGTGTGAGTAAGCAGTAGCTTACGTAACACTTTGAACATGTTGTCTAATCTCTCTCTATCTTTGTCTCATCATTGTATGATTAAGTGTGGTATGTTCATGTTTGTCAATTTTGGAAGAAGCTAGAATATATGTTGTAGATCTTGGAGATCTGTGGAACCTCTGGAATTTAGTTATGGGCCTACCTAATTTCCAACAATCATTTCTTTCTCTCTATGCAAGTACTTGTTTGTAGATTTGACACTTGGTATGTGTAGAACTTTTAATTTCACATGTTTTGATATGTAAACATGGAGATTGATCTCCCACGCTTGCTAAGATAATCAAGGATCTTTAAAGTATACATCCTATTATGTGTGAAATCTACACTTTTCTTCTTCTTTTAGAATCTTTTTTGGATTTTACTTGGTTGATAAGTAAATCACCTTATTGAAGCCAATAAGTATCTCCTTCTAGGCTTACAAGTCTAGAAGGAGATACTTAAGTTCTTCTTGATATCAGGTACATACAATGCATTTTTCAAGAGAATCACACCTCCATTGGTAGATATAAGCTCAATTTCTCCTACTCTAGTGATGGGATAAGAGGCATTCTTTGCACACACCACATGTCCTCCTTTGGGTGCATCTTTCAAAGATGCAAAAAACCATTTGCATGAAGTTATGTGCTTTGAAGCACCACTATCAAAGAACCAATCCAAATCAACCTCACTCACAACCATGCATTTAGAATGCAAAGACGCATCATAACGACATGTAACAACACATGCCCAAAAATCATGAGCCATGTTGGATTCATCATTCTTTGCATTTGCTGAATTTTCAGCAATAGACATGCAAGATTCCTTCTTCTTTTCATTGCGCTTAGAAAGCTCTCTACATTCATCAATATTATGACCAACCTTTTGGCAATATTTGCATCTCTTCTTCTTTTGCAAATCAGCATCATTAGAGGAATGAACGGAAGAGGAAGGTTGAGGCTTTGGTTTTGATGAACCCAAAGTTGAACCATGCTTGCTTTTCGCCTTTTGTGAGATAGCAAATGCTTGTGTTCCCTCTATCAAACCACTCCTATTCACTCTAGATTGCTCTTCTTGCAAAAGAAGAGGCATAACCTCATCAAATGCATACATATTGGGATTCCCTTTTGCAACCAAATGGAGTATGGTGGAAAAGATTTGAAAAGATTTTGGTAATCCTTTCAAAAATGTAGAGATGAGTGATGCATTCGGAATAATCTCATCTATGTTTGCCAATTGCTCTTTCAAGTCCTTGGTGCGTGTCACTTACACATCCACGGACTCATTTTCATCCATACATACATCCTCAAGTTGCTTCCTCAAGTATGCGACACGTGATTCATTATGCATGGCATACAAAGAAGCAAGAGTATCCCATGCGTGTCTTAATGTAGAACATGACCGAATGTGTGGAACTATATGATGCTTCACAAAAAGCGCAATCAATGCATGAGCTTGAGCATATTTTCCATCACATCTAAGTTGCTTTTGTGTAGTTGGAGAAGGAGTAACCATTGTACTTGACAAAGAAGCTCCATCTAGGATAGTAGGTTGTGAAGTAGAAGGACCTGTGGGTCTTCGATCTACATCTGCCACTATGTACCAAAGTTGTTTTGCAACAAGAACATGCTTCATCATGTAAGAACACATTGGATATTTGGTCCCATCTCTTCAGTGTGAAGCATGCCAAACGAGTCATTGCTACCCACCATTTCACTAAAGAACAAGAATGTGATAAAATTTTTATTTCAATGAAAGCTGAAATTTCAGCTCACAAACCATCACTCTAATGGCAATTCTAATTGCAAGAATGGCTTTGAAATGGGGGTAAAATCCTAGTGCAACTAATAGAAATATTTATTGGCTGCTGAAATTCATTGTTTTATGCTCCGAAGTCGATTTGCACTCTTAAAAGTGTGAGCATGCCGTGACACAAAAGATCAAAACTTGAGAAAGAGATGAACCTACTTTGATACCACTATTGAGTGTGTGTAGAAGTGCGAGAGACACACAAGAAGCACACACAAGGAGCATAAATGCAGCAAGACACATGTAGAAGACGGATGCCTGGAATAGCTCTCTCTATTGACAATGATCAGAATTGAAGTAAGAGCTAAATAATATCCCTAAGTACAAAGTACCAATACATATAAGTGAATCATGTATGTAGTAAATGAGGAAAAAAATTATAGCTAGCACTACAATAGAAAGTTCCCATGTATAGGGAAAAGGTTCACATCAAAGCTACTCGCATAACACATAAAAGTAACAGAAAGGACCCCATGTAGATGTACAATAAGGTTACACACTAAATCTACAATTCACATGTTGTATAATTCATGGGTTTGGAAGGCTAAATATATGAGAATATTTGTCTTGGTTTAGCCCTTAATTTAACCTTGGAACATGCACAAACCTTTGATTTGAACCCTTGGTTTTAACCCTTGGGATATTTATTCATATGAACTCCCAATTGAATGGTTGTGAACCTTAGGCTTGATTTATCCGTGTACGTGAGAGAAGAATCCTCACTTGATTTAGAAGGCATGTGATAGTCCTTGGGAAATTAGAAGGCATGTGATGACCCTTGGAAAAGTGTCCACATGAGGGACATGGCTGGACACTTGGTCAAGCCCAAGGAAATGCACCCCCTTGGCCTAGAGGTATTTATATGGGTGGAGAAATGCTATCTTTTCTCTTTGGTGGTCTACAATAGATGCTTTAGTCTCTTGATAGTTAGATTTTCTAGATAGTTTATTTAGTACTTAGTTGCTTTGATGATAAGATGTTGTGGCTTAACTACATTGGTATCAGAGTCAACCAATTTGGTTTAGTGATATTCATTGGAAGTCAAACTCGCATGAACTCCACATGAGATGTCTTTTGGAGGACCACTATCTTGTCAATTGGTGTGTGAATTTTGCACCTTTGTTGGAGGAGACTATATGCATGACTCTCCTCTTAGAGGAGGTAAAGTAGGAGTTAGCAGAGCCTCTCAACCTTCCAACAGGCAGCCAAGAGACCCTCCCTCCAATGGGCACATGCATGTCAAATATGAATAGAAAGGCACCCATGATGGAGCAGCCATAAGGATTTGCTTCTCCCACTTTGTTGACACTACAACACATCTTCTTGTTCTCATAAAGGAATTTTTGTGAGAAATGCCATCAAATGTGGGAAAATGGCTATGCCAAATTTCAAAATTCTAGAAACATTCATATGAAATTATTCACATGCTTTGCAAAAAGCATATTGTGAGTGTCTAATTTTCCAATTGTCTACATATATGGTAGAAATGTAGTATGGATTCCCCATCTTGTTAATGCTTGCATTAGATAAATTTGCAAGCTCTTCAATATGCAGAGTACAAAGTTCATCCTTTTACTTGGATTTTGGGATTATGGTTTTCCATCTCCCCTACTCAAATGACAAAGGAAATGCTAAAAAAATCAAGTGCAGAATCTCAAGTTTTGAGTGGATGTGATGCGTCACCAAGCAATAGTTCCAACTCAAATCCATGGAGTGGAAGATTACATGGGAATTTTAGTCCAACAATTTCATTGAATACATCCAAGAAAGGTAAAGAAAAGCTTTATGTTGGTAGTAAAACATCTACAGGGTTTGAAGACATTGATGGTGATTCAAGTGGTTTAGAAAAGAGTCTTAATGAGGAACTTGGATTGCCCTCTATGAAGAATCCAAGAGTAAGAAAGGCACATGCAAATGATACAAGGAGAAGTGACCCAAGACCAAGAAGATCCGGGAGGATGCGGAATTCAGTGCAACAATCGATGTATGATAATTACATGGCTCGTCATTGTGCCTACATGACCAAGGTAATACAAGATGTTGAACCTTCTTGTTTTGAAGATCCAATTGGAAATGCACATTAGGAGGAAGTTAATGATGAGGAGATGGATGCACTTTATGGAAAGAAACATGGGAGGTGGTTCCATTACTACAACGAAAGAAACCCATAGGTTGCAAGTGGGTTTGCAAGGTAAAGCACAATGCTGATGGTAGCATAAGTAGGTATAAAGCACGAATGGTAGCAAAAGGATATGCACAAACATATGTCACTCATTATGAGGAAACATTAAGCCCTATAGCTAAAATGTCTACTGTTAGAGCGCTTATTGCATTAGCTACAAAAGAAGGATGGACTTTGCACTAGATGGATGTGAAGAATGCTTTCTTACATGGTGAATTGTAGGAAGACATATACATGGACCAACCATAAGGATATGAGGATTCAAAGCACCTGGGATAATTTTTGCAGGTTGAAAAAGGCTTTGTGTGGGCTTAAACAAGCCCCTCATGCTTATCATGCAAGGATTGCTGATTATTTAACCACAATTGGATTTTTCTATGTGTGATGCAGATCACTCATTATACGCAAGGAAGGGTGATAATGGCATCATGATTGTGGCTTTTTATGTCGATGAATTGATTGTAGGTGGTGATAATGAAGAAAACATTAAAGAGGTAAAGCAACTCCTTATGCAGGAATTCGACATGAAAGATCTTGATGTGCTACGCTATTTTTTGGGCATTGAGTTTATACATACATAAACAAGTATATGGTTGTCGCAAAGGCAATATGCCTTGAGTATTCTCCAAAAGTATGGTATTGCTAATTGTAAGCCAATTTCTATGCCATTATATTAGAATCTCAAGTTGGATACTAATCAGGTGAAGCATTGGAAAATGCTATTGTGTACAAGAAAATTGTGGGAATTTTGATATATCTCACAATTACAAGGCTTGATCTAAGCTACACCATTGGACTTGAAAGTAAATTTATGAAGGCTCCCAAGAAACCACATTTAGATGCTCTGAGATGCACTCTACGTTATGTGAGTGCTACTTTGGATTATGCATTGTTTTATGAAGCTATTGCAGAATCGCAAGCTCATGGATACACCAATGCAGATTGGGTTGGTAGTATTCTAGATAGAAGATCTAGCTTTCTATTCTCACTTGGGAGTGCAATAAGGAGCAGCAAGAAGCAACCGGCTATTGCTTTGTCAAGTACAGAGGCTTAGTATAGAGGTGTTGCAATGGCAGCATGTGAAGCATCATGGCTAGAGATGCTTCTTGTAGATTTAGGTGTGGTAGTCCATGTCTTGTGATAATCTAACAACATAAAGTTAGCACAAAACCATGTTTTTCATGCTAGAACAAACCATATCGAGGTACATTATCATTTTATCAAGGAAAACGTATTAGTAGGTGATAATGACCTTGTTTATGTGATGATAGATGAGTAGTTTTGTTAGACATAGATCCAAGATGGATCATATATTGGTGTGTGTTGGAACAAGAGCATGAGTTGCTAAGGTTTCTAGCTTGGGGGTTATCTGAAGGTTCCACCTTAGAAAGAAGAGTGAGTGTGCATGATGGCCACATGTCACACTAGAGTGCTCTAAAAGCTTTCTAATCTTGGAGCAAGAGGATAAATAGGATGGGAGGAGAGTAGTACACATGCCATTTTCAAGTCTCTTTGTGAGAATTTTCTCACATTTGGTAGCAGAGCATGAGTTCGTGATCATGGGCAAGAGAGAGAGAGAGTTGATTCTGTTGTAAAACAATGTCTAAAATAGGTACAAATTCTCAGCAAGTCTAGCATGTAATAAGTCTCTTATAGTATTCTATTCAAGAGAAGCCGATGGACGGTGTGGAAAGAACGAAGTGTTCCTCAACAACCAATTCGGGTTCAAGTCCTATGGGGCACTTGTGGCAATTTTTTTAGAAAAGCATAATTGTTGTGATAATTTTTTCTTATCCCTAAATTTAGCAAACATAAGATTTTGATAGCTTTTTTTATTCAAAGTTGTTTTCACGCGATTGTGTTCGTAGCTTTTAGAGTTTCTTTTCAAGTAGATCTCAAAGATATATAAGGACAGCAAACTCACTTCATGAGAATCACTTAAGGTGATCAAGGATATCTTCTCAAGCAAAGCTACTCAAGCTTTGAAGTTAAGGAAGAGATCTTAGATGCCCTCTTAGAGGGAGCATTCTTACACACTTGGAGGAGGTGTGATCTACGTCTAGAGACATCCAAAGGAGTTTGTATCAACCAACCATCAACATCACTTGAGTTATTGTAAGTAACAAGTCTATCTCTATTCTCACTTGTTTCTTCACTAGTTTCTCATTTATGATATCAAAATTCGGGTTTGCTATAAAAAAATTCTAAATTGTTCATATTCTCCATATTCTCTCTCTCTCTCACACACACACTCTTCATACCTCTTAGGCACACAATCTCTTGTATCTAGTTCCTATTTTTGCCTAGATTCAGATATTGTCAGTTTGTATCATATTCACACATTGTAATTTGGCATTGGAATATAGATAATGTAGGTGAGCATCCTAGTTTACCATACACTTTGAAAATCTTGTCTATTTTCTCTCTATCTTTCACTCATCATCTTTTTGAGTATTAAGATGTGTATGCTAAGGTTCATGTGTTGGAAGATCTTGTAAACCTGCGATTTATTGTTATTGAGGTCCAACCCACTTCCAACATTTGGTATCACAACATAGTTGACATAGACCCTTAACAAGATGAGTGATTATAGGCTTGAGAATGAAGACAAGCTTGAGGGAATGTCTGGCTATCCAATGTGGAGTTTTATGATGATGAATCTGTTAGTATCAAAGGACTTATGGAATATTGTCAATGGCACTTATCCAAGGCCAAGACAAGTTGGAGAAGAGGATACTTCATCTTCTAGAAGACCCCCTATTCATATTTCTGCTCAACAGGAGGTTAGTGTAGAAGAAAGAACCATTTCATCATCAGGAGTCCGTACTACTACTGGATTACTTCCTACAGAAGAGCAATCTAGATGGGATTCAAGGGATGCACTAGCACTTCCATATATTGCTATGGGAGTCAAGAGGCATATTATTCCTCAAATAAGGTCTTGCAGAACCTCTCGTCAGGCTTGGTTGGAGTTAGAGAATCTCTATCAGAGCAAAAACCCTGCTAGGAAAGCTCATCGAAGGAGACATCTTAGCCAACATAAGGATGAAAGTTGGTGAATCAGTCCAGTCACATATTTTGAAGCTCAAAGATGTTTGAGATCAATTAATCAATGTTGGAGTCAACATTTCATATGAAGAGATGGTCAATAGACTTCTAAACTCACTTCCATCTACATATCATGCTTTTATTACTTCTTTATCTCTCTCTACAAGAGATAGAGAACTTTCATTTGAAGAGCTTCAATTCCTCTTACTTCAAGATGAAGATCAACAAAAAGGTATGGAAGAGAATGATGAAGCCATGTTATCATCGTCGAAGGGGAAGGAAAGAAAGTCTACCAATCTTTCTCCTAATGCTTCCTCTACAACCAAAGAAAAGTCTTTGACTACATCTGATTCAAAGAAAGGAGCATACCATCACTGTAAGAAACCATATCATTTTATAGCAAAATGCAAAACAAAGATTTTTTATGAGAAGGATAATGTATTAGGTAATAGTGTTGAAGATGATCCAAAACCTAAATCTTGAAAGGTAGATTCATATGCATCTGTTACTATTGAAGAAGTAGCTTTTCATAAGGAGGCATTAAATGCAATCTTAGATAATCCTTGGATTTTTTATTCTAGAGCTACTCAGCATATGATAGGTTGTACAAATGTATTTTCTTCCATTTCTAACTCTTCAGGTAGAAGAGTGAAAATCGTAGATGTCATGATTTGAATGTTTTTGGTGTTGGAGAAGTGAACCTAAACTCAAGAGCAGGTGGAAATTTCAAAATTTCTAATGTTCTTTATGTTCCAGATATGAAGAGAAATATTCTCTCTATATGTACTTTCTTGTCAGATGGTTATAAAGTTGTTTTTTTTAGAAAGATTCATGTCATATCCTCTCACCTAATGAGGAGCATTGTCTACTTCAAGGTGAAAACAGAAGTGGCATGTTTGTATTGTCCAAAATAAGTCATGCTAATGTTGCTAGGTCTACTACACCTAAGGAGAACATGAAGTTATGGCATGGTAGATTTGGTCATATCAGTTACACAACTCTTAAGCACATCAAAGATCATGATATGGTGGAGAGTTTGCCTACTTTTGCTATACCAAATGATGCAGAGTCATGTGAAGGATGTCTTGAAGGAAAGTTTCACAAAATACCTTTCAAGAAGCATGGATACATCACAAACAGAAGGAAGTTGCAGATCATGCATTCATATGTGAATGGTCCGATGAGAACAAATTCTATTCAAGGTTTTAGGTACTTTGTTACATTCATTGATGATTTCTCAAGAGATTCATGGATTTACAAGCTTAAAGTGAAGTGAGAGGTTTTTCCTACTTTCAAGAATTTTTTAACTATAGTTGAAAATGAAAGTCACTCAAATTTTGAGAAGTGATAGAGGAGGAGGGTACATGTCTAAAGACTTTAAGTCTTTTCTTGAAGACGAAGGTATCTCTCATCAACTCACTATTGCTTACACGCCAAAATAGAATGGTGTTGCAGAGAGAAAGAATAGGACACGTGTTGAGATGATGCATAGTATGATGTAATCCAAAAAGCTTTCTCCCAAGTTTTGGTTTGATGTAGTACATACAACTAATCACATTTTGAATAGGTCTTCCACAAAAGCTTTGAAGGTTATTACACCTTATCAAGCTTATCATGGGAAGAAGCCCAATGTGAGTTACTTCAAAGTTGGTTCCCAAGATTATGTTCACATTGAGAAGAAGGATCATGGTAAGCTTGATGTAGAAGTAAGTTACAAAGGTTAACTTAGTTAACAAGACTTGCAATTGAGAGCTTTGGAGAAGCTCTAGAATACGTCAAGTAAGGATGAGGTAAGATATAAAAGTATCATAGATAAAGTGGAAGTTTAACCATTTCCAAAATAAATTCTTGATGTGAAAGAAGTAGCAATAGTGCTCATAGTTGTTTGTTCATGACATTATAAGAACTTAGAGGTTGAGTTAACATACTCTTATGTTCAAAGAAATGGCTAAAACAAGGGCAAGTAATGCCAAAGTTAAGAAATCAGAAAGTCAAGAGGTAAAAGTCCTAAGATCTCATGAGTATGTGAATCAATAGATCTTAGAGAGGACCTTAAGATGCATATAGAAAAAGAATTTGAGGTGAAAGTTCTAAGACCTTAAGATTCTATGAGTCAAGAAGATCTTAGAAAGAACTCTAGAGCACCCGAAGATATATAATAGTTAATAGTGATCCAGATGAATGGCTAGTGGCATTCTGATCAAAGGAACTTAGTAGTTTCATAGCTAAGAATTCTAGAGTGTCTAGTCAAAACCTAGAATAAAGAATAGTCCAAAATTCCATGATCTAGAAAAATGCAATTAGCATTGTGATAAAAAGGAATAAAAGAGAAAGATTTAAAGTAATACATCTAGAAAGAGATGAGGATATGGAAAAACCTCAAATAAGTTCAGTAAAGAAAAGTTCCCTTTTCTAGAAAGGACAAATTGAGACAAGGGCTAGCTTTTACCAAGGTCTCATGAGTTAGAAACTTAGAGGTAAGGGAACTCATGGTATTTTGAAACCTTAGAAGAGAACTCTAAGAACACCTACAAGGTTGGGATACTTATAAATTAAGTATCTAGTTCATAGGTAGTTACCATAACTACATAGGTATGAGTTCTAGTGCATATTTCTATGTGTATATAACATAAGCATTTTATTTCACAAGAAGTATAGACCTCAAATTTGTGGAATCAAGAGGCAAATCAAGTTTGATTAGAATGCCATAGTCAGAAACTAGTAATAAGAAAGTCGTGTGAGAAGTTCCTAGATCTGGAAGTTGAGACATAGACTTTAGAGTTACTAGCTTTATAGAAGGAATCATATCTTGATTCCATAGTAGTTTAATACAGGCAGATGGTGTAATTCCATCTATCTCTCTACCTAAGAATGAAGAATAGGGATCCTAGGCAGACTCATCTTCATTAAGCAAACAAGGCAAGGCTATAATCTAAATCCCTAACAGGGAGAGACAAGGCTAAATACCAAGGCAAGGTTTGCAGTAAGCAAACAAGGCATGGTTGTGGTCAAGATTCTCAATAAAGAGTGATTACACAACAAGTCAGGGTTTTCATTTACTAGACAAGGCAAGTTTGTTCTCCATCAGGGAGTGATTCTACAACAATGCAAGGTCTACAAACAAGAAACTTAGTTCCAAATGGAAAACAATTTTGATGTTTCTATCCATCGGACATCATAAAATAGTGACCAAGTAGGTCAAAGAGAATAAAGTGGTCAAGTGGACCAAAGTTATATGTTTAAGTATAGAAAGAGTACCAAGTTTGTTGAAAGTTTACACAAGAAGGGTATACACACCAAGTTTATAAGTAATTATGATAGATTCATAAGTTTAATGACATCACTTATGAATCTATTGAAGGAGAGAAAATGATTTTACCTCAAAAGCAAACAAGTCAAGTCCATTTTCCAATAGATACTAGAAAAGATAAATGGAAAGGAA
The DNA here is from genome assembly GCA_020310875.1 of Ceratopteris richardii. Lineage (NCBI taxonomy): Eukaryota > Viridiplantae > Streptophyta > Polypodiopsida > Polypodiales > Pteridaceae > Ceratopteris > Ceratopteris richardii. The sequence goes on along the minus strand of CM035437.1, from coordinate 20,477,228 downwards.
AGGTCTACAACCAAGATATTTCAAGTAATTGGAATAGTAAACATGATTGACAAGGACACAAGTTAGTAAGAAGAATTTTTGCTGAAATTCATAAGTATAGCTTCATATTGTGTCAAGGTCAATAAAAGAAGGAATCAGGACATAAGGTCCAGTACATCCTTAAAAGGGATTGACTATTTGATGCGGATCAACTATCAGGCAATTAGAGTTTTTAAGCCTAACCACGATGATTGAGACCTTCTAGATAGATGCTTATCAAATGGAAATTAAATTTTTGGAACTCTAAAATGGTATCATAGTCTCTACTATATGATCCTACCTCTTTTTATCACAAGATGTCCAGATGATATATCTTTAGACTACATGATTTTGAGATATCAATTTTCAGCAAAAGGAATGTTATGAAATTTAGGTCTTATGTAGAAGATAGTGGAACACTTACAAGAAGGTAAGAGGTTCACATTGACTATCTTCAGATTGCATGAGATATTCATATTCAAATCCATATAGTTACATAAAAAATATGATCTCTAGATAGAGTGTCAAATCTAGAAAAGTAGTTGAATTTTAGAGGATATGTTAAGATCAAATATTTTAGAGGAGAAGATAGAATGGGATAGATGTAGTTATAATGCATGAAGGCAGTGATTTCACTTCCTCCTAAGAGGGTAGCATACATCCGATAACTCCTAGCTACATATATGTCACAAAACTATCCTAGGCATATGCAAAATACAAGGGAAGTATCGGCAGATAGTTACCATGTTCACATAGAATGTATTTAGATTACATGTGTCTTAGGTGGAAGATCCACATAGTTTATAGAATTTGAAGCAAGGATCAATAATTAGCAAGGTTTGCTAAGGCCAAGGCTAGACTTCTCAAAATTTCCCATCATAAAAAGGAGGTGACACCAGATATTCTAGAAGAGATGCTAAATAGGAGAATTGCATTAGAACTAGTTTGCTCTAGAGTATTTGGTAACTTGGAAGGTGCCCACTCTCAGTCTCCTCTTGGATCATTGAGGAAAATGATCTTTAGAAGGGGTAGAGAATGTTAGACATAAATCCAAGCTAGATCATATATGAGTGTGTGTTGGAAAAAGAGCATGAGTTGCTAAGGTTCCTAGCTCGGGGTTATCCTAAGGTTCCATCTTAGAAAGTAGATTGAGTGTTCATGATGGCCACATGTCATATTAGAGCACTCTAGAAGATTTCTAATCTTTGATAAAGAGGATGAATAGGATGGAGGAGAGCAGCATCATGCCATTTTCAAGTCTCTTTGTGAGAAGTTTCTCACAAGGTTGCTGATATTTTCACTAAAGCACTCAGAGTTGAGAAGTTGAAGAAGTTTCACAAGATGCTTGGATTACAAGACATGACGTTGGGCTTGAGGGGGAGTGTTGAGATATTAAGATCAACACGTGTTGATCCAGGATGACACATATCACTTTTTCATTTCTATGACATGTATAGTGGTCATTCGATATATGTCAGGGATACTTCATTGAGCTTTACTAGATTTATCTATTGTGAGTGATGGCACATTTGTTTCTTTCTAGCTCACCCGCTTGCAAACATTAGGATTTTCCTTATGTAATGTTCTTTATATACTGCACTAGTTGTATTGACTGTATTAGGTCATTCTTGTATATTCCTTTTTATGTAATAGAAGAAGAAGAAGATCATTCTTCCTTGCCTCAATCTGTGTGCTCCTCTTGAGTGTGAGAGTGATATATCTTCCTTATCTCCTTTCTCTTGACAATTATGTCCTAGAACACTCACTTTTAGTGATTCTAGTGATTAAAGAGTGATTGTGAAGTCATGGCATGCTTCAAGGACATGAAAGGACAACCAATGAGTGAATAATGTGTGTCCAATATTGAGAGTTATTATTGTAATGCTCTTGAGTATATGTAAACCAACTTTCTCAAAGCTGCGATTTACTTAAATGGACTAGATTGCAATGTGGTTTCTTGTGGTCTTCTAATAGATTTTTTCCATAGATGGAACCACCTTTCAAGTTCATAGAAGGCCATTACTTGGAGAAAAAAGTCACGATGTATGTGGCACGTGAAAAGTGTGATAACGCTAATGATTTGGGAGATTTAGACATGAAGAACTCACCCATAGTGACGAGTTAGTCACAAATCCATATGAAAAGTCCATCTTGAGTAGGATACTATGCACATATTATGTTCGAATAGAATCTACGCTCACAGAAGTCTACCATGTCATTGGAACAAACTTAGCTCTCTAGACATTTGGTTCTCTAAATGATATAGGTCCTTGCTCTATTATCATCCAGGAGATGAAAGATCTTGAGAATGAATTCATGGTTACTTATATAGATAGGAAGCAAAGAGAATACTAGAAAGTGACATATGAAGAGAAAGCAAAACACACATATTTAGGAAAACTTGTCCTTTTGCCACCTAAATCTCAAGAACAAAAGACTCAAGATATAGCAAAAACTAGTGGAGAATCCTAGGAAAGAAGGATCTAAATGGGAAGTAATCCTAAATTCCCAATTATGCTTGAAGACTCAAATAGTGTAGGATCAAGAATAGGAAACCCTTATCCTTATTTTAGACCCCCAATGGGTCAAAGACCTCCTAATCCTCAAGCAAAAACAAAAAAAGTCTTCCAATTTTCCATGTCCACAAGAAATGAGACAAAGTCTTTGACCTTTGCAAGTTACCAAATGTATGAAAAATAATTATGATGACATTACTGGTCCTTATGATCGTATATATGGATGAATTCAAGCAAGTGCTTAGGGTTGAGAAACCAAATGAATTATTACTCAATATGAAGATTTTAGGCTCATCTTGATTGGAATGGCATTGAAATGGTTTTAACCATTGGAGAGATAGATCTTTCAAGATGTTGGACAAATCCTAGATGACTTTATCAGTGAGTTTCCAGAGAACAGAGTCAAGCATACCACCTCTTCTTTGATCCATAACTTCAACCAACATACTCATGAAATTGTTAGACTTATCATTTGTGGATCCAATCAATTTATGGACTCATGACCTATGAAGAAACTTCCTTCTCATAAAAAGAGGATTTGAATCTTCTTGAAAGGATTTCTTAGTAGTGAATTGAGGGCATTTGTGTATGATAAGAACTTGCAAAATCTTGAAGCTTGTCTCAAAGAGTGCATTTGATTTGGAAGAAAATTGGCAATGGATATTAAGGTCCACAAATCTAATAACTCATCTATTAGTGGATTGCACCTACCATTTGTTGATAAATTGGTCGACCTGGTAGCCAAAAAGTTACAAGCTCAACAACATCAGCCAACCGAGCTTACCAAAGTGCACCTCAGTGTGTTCAAACACTTCACATATGTTTTCAGTGTGGAGAGGACAATCCTACTTAGGCTTATACTTATGGAAAATAACAACCACAACTAGTAGATAGGAGAGAAACTCAATAGTAACAATGTTATCAAAATCTCATGAACCATAGCATAACTAAATTTCATTTCAATCAACAACATAGGGGCAAGAAACTCCTATGTATTAGTCTAAGACATATAATTATGTACCTCCTAGACCACCAAGAGACTATGGACATTAGTATTACAATCAAGTACCTTGATCATAGATGGGGCAACAAGACCTTAGTGCACCACAATCTAATTTGGGGCAACAACTACCACCATTTCATATTGTTGTTAAGTACATGATTCTAGAGGAAAATAAGGAAAGATCCATAGTTCGTATTTCTTCAATAACACCAAAAGTGCATAAGCCTTCATATGGCTACACAAGTAGTGAGCAATATCATTATAAATCATTGAAAATTTACTATTATTCATCCTATGACGTCCAATACTATGGTATAGATACCTACTACAGTCAAGATCAAGAGAGACTATTCTAATGTGTGGTACACCAAAATTAGACCAACTATGAGGTAGCCTAGAGCATTGTTGAGGAGAGGGCCTTGTTATCGATATAAAGGGAACCAGTTTATTTGTGACTATCCTCACCCTCCCAAATACCAATCCAATACTAGAACTGAGTATGAATTTTTCCCAAACTATGGCAATGAGTATCTCTTTCTAAAAACTTAGCCAAAGATGGAGAAAACGCTTAGATCAAGATCATTGAGATAATGGAACTAACATACAAGGGCTATGATATATTAGCACCTATTTGGGAAATTTTGAAAGCTCAAGCACAACATAAGGAGATCCAATTTGAACTTGAAGAAGTGAATCCATCAGGCAAGAATGATGAAGAGCATAATCCTAGGATACATTGAGAGCACAACAGATAAAAATGAAAACCAAAGTAAGAAGCAAGAGCATGCATGGAAATCAAGAAAGAAGAAACTTAAGAAAAAAAGGAAACAAAGAATGAATGAGCTCAAGATTAATTTGCAATAACAGAAAGAGAGGAAGAATGCATTGAGTGAACCTCTTCAAAGGAAAAGTCAATCATGCAAATGAAATGAGTTTCAAAAGAATCGAAGAGGAATGAAACAAAGGAGTAGGTAGGATTGGCTCTAGCAGATCTATGAGTAAAGACCTCCAAATTATCTTGAAAGCATATCCGACAAGATCATCGAGAACATGTAGTTAAGAGTGCCATGAGAAATGCTACCCTAGAGGAGTAACAAAGTTTAGCAATATGGAAATGGTTGATGACACTCAAGCTATGCTAGAAGGAGTGCCTATTCCCATACCAAACATGAGAATTCCAGAACCTCATTTCCGAGAATTCACTTAGAGAATGGCACCTAAGGATCCACCTGAAGACGATTCTAGATCATTGAAAGAAATTCCTCAAATATCTAGAGCATCAAGAACAAAAGTAGAGATGCAGAAAACCATTCCTGATGTAGAGGAAACTTGGACTTAAGAAATATAGGAAAGAGTTTATGGAATGTGATGGAAAAAAGAGCAACAAGCCAATCGACCTATTTCTTAAATACTTGTGAGAAAAAAAATGAGGCTTCTCTTGAAGGATCTTGTTATGGTGATGCTCAAAACCTTAGTGTTATTGATAAAGAGACTATGGATCTTAACACTCCTAACTATATGTGAGAATGTGAAGCTAAGTTAGAATACAAGAGAGCACCTATAGTGAGAAGAAAATATATTCGAGAGTGAGCCTCACCCATCCATAGTGGAAGAGCTAAGGAAGATGAAGGTTTGATGCACACTCACTTTTGATGAACTATTACAAGTCATACCTCATCTCTGGGACAAGGTGGCTCAATAAATGAAGCTGCATGAAGAAGTTCATCTAGAGACTTCCTCTACATAAGTTAGCTTATGGGTTCAACAAATCCCTCTTGATAAGGTTGGGGATTTTAATGAATGAGATGAGGGAAACACCTATCTAACAATCCTCTACAATGATTACATGTCCAAGTTGATATTATATTCATGAGTAGGAGTAGCAATCTCTACTAAGGCTCTATGGGCCACCTCAAGGAAATTACAACTAACCAATGGGCATGTCGAGCATCCTCTTGGAATTTTGGAAGAAATTTTTCTAACTATATGTGGAGTGAAGTTTGAATGCACACTAGCTATCTATCAATTTGGAAAGGGTGCAAATTATGAGATGATCATAGGAAGGCCATTCGTGCATCAACCAAAGCTGGTTCAAGATTGGGGATCAAATTCCTTATACTTGTGAAACTTGGGAGTGACCACCAAGAAAATTTAAAGGACCTCTATTTTAGAGGTATCACTCCACTACAATGGAATGTCCTTCAAAAAGATGAAGAGACAAACTTTGTATATAGTATGCATTTAAAGGATCCTTCTTGGACTTCATATGTGGGTGTTTAAAGCTGCCATAAGAGAGGGAAAACGATGAAAGAAAGGAAAGAAGGGTATACAAAAGCCAATGCTTAAACAGGTTAAGGGTCTAGCATATATGCCTAGAATCTTCAATGATGAAGAATTTAAACCTTATGACTAGATGTAGTTCTTGGCAATGCTTGATGTATCGGTAAATGAGAAATGTTGATATATTTAAGTAGTGATGTGTTTGAACACACTTAGGACTACAAATGCACTTTTTCCCTCTTTAAGAGGTTTTTAACCCCCGTTTGTATATACACATATAACCCTAATATGTCACTTATCTTTGTACATTCACATGGTAATACATTTTGTGTTGTGTTATTCTCCAAGCTTCTTCTTCTTCCTTGTGCTATTCATGTGCTTCTGTAGACCTTGATCTTCAACAATTGGTATTAGAGAAGGTTTCCACTTTCTCTAGGGCATCGTCGACACCCCTCTAGTCATAGTCTTAGAATCATATGAAAATTGGTGAGCATACTTGGGGTGATTAGGAGTTCAAAACAGCTTTGCTGACTAGCATCAAAATTTTGATATGAGCTTGTTTTGGCCTCCGAATGCACTATCAAAATAATTGTGCAGGTGATTTTGTCCTTTTGTACCAAACCTATATATAGGTTTTGGTTTGCCAATACAAGTGCCTCAAAGTCTTCTACAGGATTAGCAGAGCTCAAGAGGGTGCTTCTATTCAACTTTTTGAGATATAGTCAAAATTCTCCATCAAGGTATTTTTTCACTAGACATGGTTGAAAGCAAAGAATTATTCCATATGTTGGCTATTGAGGATAGGTTAGATGGTACTAATTACCAATTGTGGGCATACATGATGTGTCATGTATTGGTAGAAAAAATGATGTGGAATACTATGAAGTGTGTTGAAAAAATGTCATGTTACACTTGTAAATGCAGTGATTGAGTGAAAAAAATGGTGTTGAAGATGATGCTCTTTGGTTTCTTGGTTGTGCTATGATTCCTATTGCACCTACTACACAACAACTTCATTGGGATGGCAGAGATGCACAAACACATGCATTGATAGATTTATCTATCAAGCGTGCCATTATTCCCCACATTCACTCTTGCAAAACAACAAAGTATTCTTGGAATACTCTTACAACATTGAAAAAGGTGACAAGAAAATAGAAAAACAAAAAAAGTTCCCCAAGTACCATAAGGCAAATGATCATGTCATAAAGAGTTATCCTTAACTGTATGCAAAAGAGGGAAATAAGAAAGAGGCTAGAATGGTTGGTGCAGAGGCCTCTAAACCTAAAATAGGATCTACTAATCTTATTTAAAATGAAAGATGGGCATTCACTACTATTTATATCTATGACCCACCTCTCATATGTAGTGTATGTATGCAGTAGACTCGGATGTTCAGTACTTTGATGGTGGTGCAATCAAACATATTACCTTGTACTGCAATTTCTTCACTTTACTTGAGCCTTCACCTATAAGGAATACTCTCAAATGTGCTAATAACTCCTCTTATCTTGTGATGGGAGTTGGAAAGATCATTCTAAATACTATTGATGATAGTTCTTTCACATTGTTAGGTATCTTTTATGTGCCACAAATAAGAAAAAAATGTTATCAATTTCAACATTAGCCAATATTGGCTAATGTGATGAGAGATGTACATTTCATGATCTCTTGAATGATGATTTTATATTTTCTTTTGAAATTTTATCTCATGGGCTGTATAAGCTCGTAGACTATGCAAAATTTGTGAATGATTCAACATGTGTAGTTCATGATTCTCAGGCTATCTCATATGCAAATCTTTGGCATGCACACTTTGGTCATTTGGATTTTACTACTTTGCTTTGCTTGCAAAAATTGAATGGTTTCCTCTTTAACAAAACTTGATGCACCTTATAAACATGATTATGAAGGTTGTAGCTTGAGAAAAATGCAATGTTCCTCCTTCCCAAAATATAGCTCAGTTAGAGCTGCTCATAAGTTGCAGTTTATTCATCTGCAATCGTGGATGCATAGTTGTTTTGTTGCCTTCTGTTATTTTGATTCTTTGAACTGCAATCATGTTCAAAGTGTCCATGTTTACCACAATTCTAGCATCCTTTACTATCATTACCTGAATCATTTCTTTGGAAATTTCTGTGGCCTCTTTGGCTCCCTCTGCCTCGAAACTGTCCTTTAGCTCCTGCATGATTCCGATGTTGACCTTGGTCTTGGTTACTGCTTCCTCTTCCACTTCCAAAACCTCTACCTCTACCTCTTTCTCTGCCAGAGTAGAATACCTACTCAGAACTAGGTTTTCCTTGGGAGTTTGAGTCCTCAACAAGATTCTTTTCTTCAATAATCAGAATGGACACCATCTCAACAAAATTTGAAATATTTTCCGTGGTATGTATAGAAGTTATGAATTGCTTATATGCAACTCCTAAACCATGAAGGCACACTTCCACCTTATCATCATAATCTACATTCATGCCAATAGATGCAAGTGACTCACATTATGCTTTTGATTTTCAAGGTGTAGTCACTTACCGACATGCCCTTTTTCTCCAATGTATGCAGCTCGTTCTTGAGTTGCAATTTCCATGCCTTTGTATTGGTCTCATACAAAGTGACCAAAATGTTCCAAGCCTTTTTTGGAGTCTTGGCAACTTATATGTTCCCAATCATGCTATCTTGTATGCTAAAAATAGCCAATACATTATCTTTCATGCTCCTTGATTCCATCATATGCTATTAATTGGTCCACAGTGTGATTCCTCTCTAGTAACTGCAGAGCATTTTTGTTCTCTCCTTTGATGTACTTTCAATAGCCTTTTCCCATCAGGAATTCATCATTTTGAATCTCCAAGCATGGAAGTTGTTCTTGTCTAGCTTGTCGCTCATAAACTGACTCATTCCATTCGTGTTTGCCATTTTTGCAGCAATTCACAACATTGCAAAAACACTACAGGTAGTACTTCTGCTTGGACACTGTCACATTATGACATGATAGTTCGATCTCAAGAAAACATAGTTTTCATGTATCAATAGTACATGAAATTGCTTGAAATTCTAAGTCTAGAATATTTGAGCATTCATGAACAGAACACAAGTTACAATTTTGCAGACTGACCTAGTTTTTCTATGGGCCTGACCTTGCCGGCTCAAAATGGAGGTTGAGATGGCTCTGAAACAAAAATGTGACAAAAACACTAAAGGAATGACACTTGAAAATATTTTGACACCTTCTACCTTCACACCAATTTTTGTAGCAATCTGAGGTCGTTTGTGAATCGCACTTTCTCCATGCCTTCTTGCATATTCTTCACCGTCGGCCTTCTCCATGAGCTCTCTACAACCACACTGGCTTTGATACCATGTCACGAGGAAGGAGATAATAAAGAGATCTCACTCAGATACTCTCACTCAAAGGGAAGCACACACACAAATTGAGGCAAGGAAGAATGATCTTCTTCTTCTTCTTCTATTACATAAAAAGAATATACAAGAATGACCCTAAACAACAATACAAATAGTGCAATATATAAAGAACAACACAAAGCACTTGATTGGAATTGACTATTCCATGTTCATGCAGATGCATCAAATTATGTAGTATGATGCATTCTTACACAACAAGTATCCAAAGAAAATATGGATTTTCCTATTGCCTATGCTAGCACATAGTTAAATGCATCATAACAAAACAAAAACACTATAGAATTTTCTACACAACAAAGAAGCTTTTTCACTATCTTTTGGGAAAAAAATCTGAGTTTTTCTAGATCATCAGACGTTGTTATATCTAATCAACAAGGTATATGCCACATGAAGTTCAATACATTGGTTCCTACTCCTTATGGGGTTTGACTTAAAAGTAGTAGTAAAGAAAGGAACATGGATATTCGAGCATATCATTTTTCTTAACTAACCAATGGTGAGCCATCTATTGGTGTAGCAAATGATCCATCGGATGCATGCCTGTTTAACTTTGAGAAAGTCCTCAAGTGGGAAACAAAGATAGTGCTAATTCTCACATTTGTACAACATCATGAAATCATTTTTAACACTGCTAAGTTTGTGCATGAAATTAGTAAGTTTCATATCATTGTTGGAAATCTCTACTATTAAAGGCAATCAAGGTGTCTTGCTTTGTTGTGTGAATGACAAAGAATAATTAGAGTTGGTAACCCATGTAGGTCTACTAGGTCACCATCACCCACAAATAGGAACATTGTAGAATCTCAATAGAGAAGGATGTTCAAGAACACATTTAAGAATTGTGGAAGATGTGATCTCATCAATCCTATTAAATATGCCATGTTGTTTCATGTTACCATGGCATCCGATTCAAGGAAGCCAATCGCCAACTATTTGCAACATGGAAAGTATCCCAAAGGGATTACACTTGCGAGAAAGAAGGGAGAGTCTAGAATACAAGATTATTGGAGGATAATTATATAATCATGGGAAAGATAAATTCTTATTATTGTGAATACAAGAGTTCATGGGAAAGATAAATTCTTATTATTTAGCTAAGTTCATGTTGGGATGGCTGCAAGGCACTTTGCTCTTGAAGAATGTCCAAAATGATATGATTTTTTGGACTATAATGGTTGACATTCCACATAGATGTGAAATAATATATAAAGTTATGTGCTATATTTCAAGAGACTACGTATCCATTTAGGCATGATTTCATGCCTCTAAGGCCCATGATAAGAAGCTACACTTTTGCCAACTCGGATATTGACTTTATTAAACCCATCAAATCACCAATAAGGGGATCGCACACTGAATATATCATGGTGGCCATAGATTATCTCACAATATGAGTAGAGGCTAAAACAACATGATGGAATGATGCACAAATCATTTACAAGTTCTTGTTTGAATAGATCTTCACAAAATTTGGCATTCCAATAGATGTTGAAAGTAATAGAGGAACACACTTCCTTAATGAACTGGTGGAATCATTGTTGAACAGATTCCTCACTCATAAGAACTTGGCACCATACCATCTGCATGCTAATAACTAAGCCAAAAGTTCAAACAAAGTCCACTACAAAATATTGACAAAGTTAGTGAATAACAAAAGGTTGAATTTGGACAAACAACTTCATCATGTTGTTTGGACATATAGAGTAGCCTACATGAGTGCTCTAGGAACCATGACATTCAATATGATCTATGGACAAAATGCAATCCTTCTCATAGACTTTCTTGTTCCTACTTTAAGATTGGCAAAAGCTATGAATGGATAGGTCACAAACTCTCAAATAAAGTGTACCAATTAGAGAAACTATAAGAACTGAGACTGAGGGTGATGGCAAGAATCTATGTGGCAAAGAGAAGACAAAAAGCTTACCGCAACAGTCACACAAAGGACAAAGGACTTAGAGAAGGATATTTGGTGCTGGTTACACTCTAAAATAACATGCTACAAAGTTGTAGAAGAGAGGATAAGTTTTGTTAATAATCAATCACATATCCATGCGTGGAGTTGTAAGTTTAGCCACCCTAGATGGGTATATTCTACAAAGCTCCATAAGTGGATGTAAGGTTAAACTATACAACAAGCTTCTCATCCATGAGATTTTGGATAGATTGCTTACCACATAAACAAGAAAAGAAAAATTAGAAGGAATTAGAGAGGAAGCTCTAAAGAGGATCATAAAAAAGAAACTTTGGTAAAGACAAGCAAAGTAGTGAATGTGCAAGGATGATTATCAAGAAACAACTCCGATATCTACTTACATAGGAGTCAACCTCCACGTCCTAGATAGGAGACCTTACTTAACAGGCTTGGGATATAAGAACTTATCACTTCTCTCTATGGTAATAGACACAAGGGCTACTCTTAGTACAATAAGGTGTTCCAATGTGAAGCAGTTTCAAGGAGAGATGGTGCCTATAGAAACCTACATCATTAGTGTAGAAGGCTCTTGGCTTAAATGTGTACATGAAGTTGAGCTACCTATTCACCTAGAGAATGTGTCTATGGATGCAACTTTCCTAGTGTGTAAAGATAACAATTTGATGGAAACAATCATATTAGAACAAGAATTGTTGTATGAGCACTTTGTTACCCTCAATATAGCTCAAGACACATTACCTACAATTGTCTACGATAGAATCATGTTTAGCTTCCTAGAAAAGAGAGAAACATGTATGAAGCAATGCTATGGCCAATTTTAGGATTCATAAAGGATACAAATTCAATCTAAAAAAATTTGAGCTTACCAACAATCGAAGATTCGTGGGAAGCCGATATCAGACAAAACGACTATATCTGGTTTCCGATCCATGGTATCCGAAGTGTGGAATCTTGGAACATTCAAAATGCCAAGAAGTTATGGAATAAAGGCTTCAAAAAATGGAAACATCTCTGGAAACAAGACACCAACTGCTAGATCAACTTCGAGGATATTGACCCTTGCGTCAACATTTCGTACGAAGAATGGAACACTTTGCAAAGCAGATGTCTCGCCTGGGCCGACACAAAGTTCGCCTTCTCATGGGACACGACATGTCGAGCTCGCTTGGTCTCAAATGGCAAAATGGGAATAACCTATCAAAAATCCCGAACATCAAAGAAACGATTGACTATCAGGTTAACCTCAACAAGAAGTGGTGCCTTGCATGGACGCAGCTTCGGTGGGACATGAAGTTCATGGCTATCTGGCACCCCCTCATAGAAATCAAAAAGTCTGTTCTCTTATGGAAAATTCTTCATCATGGAATCTGGACCAACCTTAAGGCTAGCAAATTTTGTGGGATTCCTCCTTGGTGCAACTGCTGCTACCGGTCTATCGAAGATGTTTCACACATCTTCTTTACCTGCCCCAACTCCAACAGACTCTGGCAGACGGTTGGAAAGAAAATTAGAGTTCAGAAACATCTCAGTTGGCAGCAGGCCCTGCTGGGAGAAGCGATCGACTGCTCCCTGACTCTCTGGAATGCCATCAGAGGGGAGGAAAATTTGGCAAGAAAGATGTGCTTTCAACTTCGGTGACTCCCCAAAAGAGTGGTCAATTGAGAAATCGTTGTTCCTCCTTGGCAAAAGGATTGCTAACTGTAAGAAATCCCCCCCCCCCTTCAGGCATCATCAAGTACTCCTTTTGATCAATAACAAGCTTAAACCCAAGTAGGCCCCTCATGAGGGTGATGAGAGGGTGATTAACCTTCTTTGTAATGCCATCTAAGCTCTGTAAAAGCTTCCCCTGCTTTGTGGGATTTGGGGGGTCCCGTGGGCACTAGTCCCCTTCTCTTGTACTTTTCTTTATTTAATTCAAGTCCGGGAGAGTAGGCTAATGCCAAACTTCCTTTATATAAAAGAAAAAAAAACGACCGAAGATTCTAATGCTTTACTTCAAAGGAATCGGGTCACAAGTCACAAAAAAATACAAAAAGAATATGAGATGATGAGAACCATTGGAACTAACGCAAAGATTGAAACTGATATTATTCAAGGAAAAAAATGCTAAACAAGAATGGGTATATGGAAGATAGATCAATCAAGCACAAAGATCCATAAGAAGAAGTAAGTGATGCTAGAAGCTCATTAACTTTGGGTATCGAAGAAAATTCTGGAGGGACAACACAAACAATTCCAAGTTATGGATACCTAAATGAAAACCACTCGAGGTCTAAGGAATGGGAACATGAAGTTCTCGATGTGAAAGTGGTGAAAAACACAAGAAAGAAGCAAAGGCACATAAGACAAGAGACCTCGAACCTGACCACCAATAGTGTTTGACTAACATGGAGGAAAAAAAGAAGACATACCTTCAAAATTAAGGAGTTCCCTTCTTTTTAAAACTCACAAAATTGGTAAAGAAATCATGAACCACACACAACCATGATAACCACACCATATTCAAACTTATTATTGGTGACCTAGCGACATGCATAAGCCTCATCATAGAACCCCTTGATGCTTCATCAAGTATCATTTCTTCTTACACCAGTTAGAGGATTTGCACATAAATGAGGCATATATATGGTCATATTACACAATTGTGCATAAGGCACTAAATGTTAAAAACCCATGCATGCATACCCAAATATCAAGGAAGAAAAAAAAAAACTTGATATGTACATATGTATCTTATGAGTCTTGTATACAGTGATTTTTTTTTAGAGTTTAGTTGTGTTTTTTAGCCCTTATATTGTTGTTTGCATGGTGTTTTTTGTATACAAAAACTTGCATGTTGAGTGTTGATTAAACATATCACTGTCACATATCGATCCATACCCCATCTGATTGCAATATGGAACACTTAACCTGTGATTGAGTAGCACATAGATATAGGGTTGATGCACTTTAATGCACACATACATGTAATTTGTTTTACCTTCACTCTAAGTGGAATTCTTGCATCTTTTAATCAGTGAGAAGTTAGACTATCTAATAGCGGAGGCATAGGAGGTTTCTAGAACAGAAATCATCCCAAGGTGGAGACGTGATGTGTGTTGAACCAAAGGTAGAATATCCAAAAATAAAGCCAAAATTCCTAGATGTACCTCCACTAGTATTATTGTAGGGTCCTATATATGGAAGTGTTTCTTAGTTTTTCAGACATTGATTAAAAGAGATTCGACAACCAATGAGGGAGGGGATCCTTTTCTTTGTCAATCAACAAGACATAGATGGGCATAATGTAAGATTCACTTTATTTCCATTGAATTTGGAGAAAAGAAGAAGACTTAAGAACTATTGGGGCGTGATAAATTCTTATGAATACCAATTTTAAAGCTTGCTTTTGAAGGAGTATGAAGATGATTTCAACTTACAAGATGCAACAAGGAAGACAAAGAAGACTTGGTTTCATGATTAAAAATTTTGAAGGATAGAAATGGTAGTTTATCTGACAATGGAGCTCATTAGAGATACTTTCTACATATCTCAAGGGAAAAAGAACATTAATGATATCAATGTGTGTTATATAAAAGATTCAAAGAATATCAAGATATTCAGGAATCCTAATAGTCCCGAGTTGAAAATAGTCTACGATTAATTCATTAGCATTTCTACTTCCCATGTTAGAACAGATACACGATTGCACACAAACAAATCTGGCATGAACTCAGGTATGTACTATGGTTTGGAGGACCAATGGACATAACATCTTGGATTTTTTAGCAGATTGAGACAGCAAATTCCAGATGGAATAATGAGAAAATTTTTATTAGAACACTAATTCTCACAAGGATAATACATATAACCTTGGCAAGAGAATGTAACCTCCCACCTACACTAAGTACTTGTCAATGTTCATTAAGAATGGTGAAGCTAGGAAAGCATAACTCCATGTCTACCCCTCAGAGCAAGAGAAAAGGAAGAAATGAGAGGGAAGGTGGTAGAAATTACAAGATTTGTGAGATGTTTCTAATCACATAGCTAAGGAGAACTAAAATGATCTGATGAAAAAGAAGAGGATGCAAAACGAGAGGAGGAAAGAGTAGAGCTACAACTCAAAACAGATTCATACTCTTCATCTAAGGAAGTGGCCCAAGTGCTTCACTTAAGAACCTCATCTTTAGAACATACACCCTAAGAACCTCATTTACGAGTCTTAGTGAGGAGGTAATAAGATCACAACAATAAGGAATGACAAAGATGACAAGTCATCATGTGCTCACTAGGTTAGAATTGAGATATGGCTCATAAAAAATGGGCATAGGAACATTTGCATGAAGTGTTGAAGGAGTCATGAAAAATATTAGAAGACAACAAGAAGAAGCATCGAGTAGGATGCACGCACAAGTACAAAAGGAGCTAACTCAAAGAGTACCACTAATGTATACACAACCCACCACTTGCAGAGAATAAGAAGCAGAACTTGTCAGAGGAGTATTGTCTAGATTTGTCGATAATTGTTTAGTCCCATAATTCAAATATCAAAGTAGGGTTGACTACACATTATCCCTCTAGAGAAGCAAGAAATAAATAGATTGGGTACAAAATGCCGAGTGATGTCTCAAGTCTTAGAAGAAAAGGATAAATAAAAGTCCACTCTACATTCATCTTTGAGGGAGGGATACATAACATCACAATAAGAAACCATGGAAGAACAATGGGGTAGAAGATCACATTAGAAATACCTACCACCTTTCCTACCCCTCACTTTATTGATATCTTAGACTTAGAAATGATGGACACCTCAAGACTACCCTCACCCAAACCAATTGAACTATACGGCCTAAGGATGACATAATCTCTATTGCTAGAGTCACAAGAAACCATAGGGGGAGAAATAAGTTAGTGCACCTCACTTGTTGCCATGGAAACCTCACCAATGTCTACAACTACTACCACAATTCAAACCACCACTATCATAGTCACTAAAAGTCATCCTTCTTTCTAATACTAGTCACGAGACTCATAGATAAAGACACTTCTAAGTCAATAGCTCAACTCAAAAAGCAATACATAATCTTTTCAAACCTCACTTTGTTCTTTGGAGTTCACTTGGACATCAAGAAAATTGCACTCTTTTTATATACAAATGATGTCCTAGTCAATGGATAAACAAGAACTATCTCCTAAATCATGTGAGATAAAACTATTCAAAGCATGACTACTTGTCATATCCAAGATTCCACTTCTTCTTCTCCATAGGTACTTTTCTTAGGTTTTCATGCCCCCCACCAGGTAAGATAATTTGGTTGACAATTTTACACAAGTCAGTCACCCACTTGAAGTTGGTAAGTACCTCACTTTAGGCTTAGAGGTTTACGAACAACAACCGCTTGACGGATGGTTGGAGCTTTGAAGTTAGAGCAAACAAAGAAGAAGAAAAAAAAAAGTCTCTCCTTTTTTTTTTCTTACTTTTATATACCCATTTTGTGCATGTAAAAGTTATATTTTTTCAAAATTTGTGTAATCGTTTAAAGCATGAGAATCACCTTTTGTATGTAGAATGTTTTCTACAGATGCAAAGAACTCCGAGCAAGTGGTAGAAATAGTATAATGGAACTATTATTAACTACAACCATCCAATTTAACGTGAAAAAGGTCCATACATTTTGATATTGAGCTTAATGAGAGCTCATTTTGTAAATACTTTTTCTTAATAAGTGAACAAAGCTCTCTTTAAATTCGTGATCCCATGTTTTTCTCCGTATTATATTCTTATATGCATAATTCTTACCATTTTCCATGTGAACGAGATATCTCATGGTATTAGATAGGAATGGACGGCTCTTCCTACATCGTTCGGAGGAGTCTTATGTGCATGAATTTGGAAAAAAGGCAGCTTCATATCTCAAAAGTACACAATGTTACATAATTATCCTCAGAGGGCTTGAGGCCTGCTATATATTGATGTGTGTGTGTGTGCGTGTGTGTGTGTGTGAGAGAGAGAGAGAGAGAGAGAGAGAGAGAGAGAGAGAGAGGATTAGGGTTGGGTGGAGAAATTGGATCCATGGAGCTTATTGTGTTGTAAAGAAACATCACCGTCGATCTTGCAGGATGATTTGTGAGCAAGGACGCCATAGCAAAAGAGATATGCATAATTGGTATTAGAGCTAATTGAGCTCTCAAAGAAAATGATAGGCAGGATGCTCAATGAATGGAGGCACTCCTGTAGTGAAGGAGGGCTATACTTGTGCCCAATAATTTTTCTTGATGTGTCATATTTGTCATAATTACAAACATACATTTTAGAGGGCACATTTTGGAGATGTTTTTAGAGGTTTTTGGAATGAAAATTTATTTAAAGTATGGAATATGCATTTCCGTAATTCATCAAAAGATGAAGAGAATTTCATTTTCAAATGAGAATTAAACGCCTAAGAAAAACCCCTTAGGGTTGGGACAAAAGCCTTTCTATAATAGTTACCGTAGGTGAGCTACCTTATCCTTATCTTTGAGAGGGCATATCTTGACATTCAGAACTATAATTAAAGTGATTTTTAACTCATTATAACAGGATTGTTGAGTGAATTCTAGTAGAAATTAAAAATCTATAGGTTTTTTGAGAAAAATACCCCATATTCCCCACTTCAACAACTCAAAAGAAACTAGTCTACCTACATTAGAGTCCGTTCCAAGAGGCATACCATTCCAAATAGTATGTTGCAACCTTTTATGGAATGATAAATGTTATTTATTATGTTTTTAAGCCTCAAGATGGATTTCGAGGATCGATAAGGAGTCATTAAAAGTTTCCAAAGCTTGAGATTTGGCTTGTGGGTAGACAACAAAGTTTTACTTGTATTCAAATGGATGTATCTTCCCATCTTCTTCATCGATTTTGATATTTTTTAGCTTCTTGCATAATAGCCAAAGTGATGATGATGATCAGAGATTGTTTGGGGGTCTCTTGACATCCAATTGAACTAGCTTCACGTTGAATATCATTGTAACGATGAGTAGATTGATTGTATTATCTTTTACCTTATGTAATAGATTGGCAAAGAGCCAAAAAAAAAAATCCAATTTGTATGATTGGAAAATTTTCTAATTTGTATAGGAATTATTTTGGAGCTTTTATATGTAGATATTATTTTGATAGTCACGTAATGAGGTTGCCATGGCCAATGACTCGGCAAGGATGGGAGCAGTGGGTCATTGATGGTATTTGAAAGTTTGAGGAGTTTGTAACATCTTTAGAAGGGATCAACGAATATTTGAGCTTTGATTTATGTTTCTTTGGCTTTTTAAATAAGTAGAACATATGCTGGCATCATAGAAGATGACACATATGCATGTGCTTGATGGTTATACAATTGAAAACATCCACAAAGAACTTGGATGGGTACGATTGAGCATGCATGGATACATGCCATTTATGCATGAAATTTATGATGCTTGTTTTTCTAATTCTCATTACATAGGGAATTTATAAATGAAATGAGTTTACTTGTATATCCACTTTCTACATTGTGAGTACTTTGTTAAACATCAAAGATTCTAGAAGATACATAGCTTTTATGTATCTTATGGATATAGGAATATTTCACACAAAGGTAAGTATAGGAAAGTTTGTATACTTTCATTAGAGAGATGGTTATGATCATCTTTATACCTATGTAAAGATTAGGTATCATCAAGAGAAATCAATGATTTTTCTCAGGGTTAGAGAAGGTAAGGAACCATCAAGTAGAGTCTCTTAGAAATAGAGACTACAGAGTATCATTGTGATTACCTACAAGGAGTCAAATTCTAAGTTTGAGTATAAGGCAATCAATTGATAATCATGGATAGCAATCCTAGATTTCATGGACTAGATGGAAACCATTTAGAAGTATTGTGAAGAGATGGATTTGTAGTTGATGAAGATGAAGTGGTGTTGCAAAAACTTTGCACTACACTAGCCAAATGGACTTCAGATATATGTGGTGGGCCCTTTTAGCTTGCCAAAGGATGTATTAGACATCCTATGTACCTTGGAAGATCACTTTGAAAAAGTTGAATCAAAACAGATAAGTTGGAGTAGATTCAAGAGCCAAAAACTTGCTATTTATGTTCATACACCTATCCGAGTTTAAAACAATTCTCTGGCCACATCAGCAATTAACTTAATTCCTTTTGGAGAACTCTTATACACTTAGTAAGCTAACAATAATGAGTGATTTGATAAAAAATGATGAGCTACACAAAGAGAAACAAACTTAGCAAGTCATAGGATGACCTCGATTTTCTCGGGCTGCAACAGTACTCAGACCAGTGATCAATAAAATGCACATATCTCAAGTTTTAAGAATTAAATGATAATGAAATCTTGTAGCATATACTAGACAGTATGATGAATCTAACAAGCTTTAAATAAAAGAAAATGTTGAAGTACACATTGAGAAACAGCTCTGACAATATGACTGATTTGAGAGAGTGCTACCAGAGAAGAAGAAAACCAAGTGACACAGTTGACTTCAAATGATCATAGCTGAAGATTAAAACATTCAATTGTAATGAAAATTGGTGAGCATACAATAGACTTAGAGAGCTAACTTTACCAAGTTAAATCACTAAAAATCATTCACCAAGCTTAGAGATATCATCTTTGCAATCTGACTGAGAAAACTAAGAGATATGGTAGTGAAGAGTACACTTCACAAGAATATAAAGATATGAACTCAAATAATCATGAAAATGAAAGTATATTGATTGTACAATACAATGGAGTTACTGATACATATGTGTGCCTTGAAACCACACCTTGATATGGCATAAAGCTCAGCTCTTGGAGGTCTTCATGTTGCCTCTAACCTGTGATGGAACATGAGCAAAAGCAACACATCCAAAAATCTTACAATGATCCAAGCTTGGTCTTCTTCCATTCCAAGCCTGATATGGTGTCATGCCATCAAGTGATTTTGAAGGTAACATGTTAATCAAATAAGTGGCTGTGGATACAACCTCAATCCATAAGTAATTAGGTAAGTACTTTTCATTTAGCATAGATCTTGCAGCTTCAACAACTGTCCTATTCCTTCTTTCTGCCACTCCATTTTGCTCAGGAGTGTACCTTGTAGTGATCTCTCTTTTGATTCCTCTTTCTTGAAGAAAGGAGTCAAATTCATGGGAGAAGTATTCTCCCCCTCCATCTGACCTTAACCTTTTTAGTGTTTTACCTGTTTGATTCTCCACAAGAGCCAAATATCTTTTGGAGCATGAAAGACTTCATCTTTGTGTTTCATAAAGTATAATATAGTCCACCTACTACAATCATCAATGAAGGAGATATAATACCTTGATCCAGATATTGAAGCATCCTTGCTAAGTTCCCATACATCTGTATGAACCAACTCCAAGAGATCTCCATGCATATATCCTTTCTTCATGAATGGTAACCTGTGAGACTTGCCAAATTGACATGCACTACACTTATAAATCATGTGTTGTTTTGACAAGTTAGGGAGTCCAAGTACACTTTGGTCCCTGCAAATTTGTTTTAATGATCTTTTACCAATATGTGCTATCCTTTTGTGCCATACTTCCAATTTTGTGAGTGTCTGACTACCATAATTAAAGAGAGCAATGTTTCTAGTGTCTTGTAATTCAAATGTGAACAATCTACCTATCTTTTCACCTTTTGCAATTCTTCTAAATCCTTGACTTGGATCTTAAACAAATGCTCTTGCTTTTGTGAACCTTACTTGCAACCCTTTCTCTACTATCTGCCCAACACTTATCAAATTCTTTGTAATGGTAGGGACATAGAGTACCTTACTGAGTAAGTTGATGTTTCCATTAGGTGCTTTGACATTTCCTATTTTCTCCACAAGGTGTCTTGTATCATCTCCTGTTTGTACCTCATGCTTGTTCCTTGGATCTTCTAAATCTGATAGGAGGGCCACATTTCCTGCCACATGATTGGAACAACCTAAATCTATGTAGAAAACATGATCATCAGATTTACCTTGTGTCATGGCGATATTCATGATTAGCAATGAGTCCTCTTGATTTGAGTCTTCTGTGTAGTTATTAAAGTCTCTTCTTCCCCTATTGCCTCCTTGATAGTTTGAATGGTTGTAATTGTTGTAGTTGCCATGGTAATGGTTGAACCTTCCTCTTGAGTAGCCATAACTTCCTCTATTGTAGCCTGTGCCTCTTTGATTCTTGGAATTCCTAAAGCAATTTTTAGTTGTATGATTAGTTAATTCACAAATAGAGCATGAATTAGAGTCTTGGGATCCCCCCTGCCTTGTCTTCCTCCTCTGCCTCTACCTCTACCATGTCTTCCTCTACCTGCATAGTTAGCTTGATGTGTACCTGCTTCATCATCCACTTTCTTTCCTCTTCCTTTGTTTTCTTTGGACTTGCTTTTATCGGTATAAAAAGCTGAAGATTTATTACCTTTGGAGCTTTCTCCATTCTTGATAAGCTTTGCCTCTTGAGTAAGTAGTTGTCCTATGAGTGTGTTAAAATCTGGTACATGCATATCCATGTATTATCCATAGCTCTGGTGAATGCTTCCCACTTGTCATCTGCCTTCAAGCCATTGACGACCTACCTTACAATTTTCTCTTCATCTATTACCTCTCCAATGCTTCCCAACTGATCTTCTATGTCCTTGAGCTTTGTGACAAAATCAGTCACATTTTGTTTGGGAGCTTTCTTAAGAGTTGTGAAGTCTAGCCATAGTTGATGCTTCCTGGCCTTTGTACTTGAAGAGAAGAAGAATACAAGTGCATTCCACACTTCTTGAGATGTTTTACAACTTCTAATGTGAGGTAACAAAAAATCTGAGATAGAGTTGAGGAGATAAGACCTTGCAAGTGCATCCTTGGAGCACCATGTGCTCAATCTTTCTTGCTCTTCTTGTGTTGGTTGACTTTGTTCCTAAAACTTGGCATAACTTCATCTCCAGCTATATAACCATATAAATTCCTTCCTTGAAGATAAGCTTCCATCCTTAATGACCAGGCTGAGTAGTTTCCTCTATCCAATTTGTCAATTGATGAAGGTGAAGTATTTCGACGGTGATGCACCACAGTGCACTCTCCTTCTTGAGAGCTCCACAACGATACGCTCGAGGTAGAAAACCAAGCTCCTAAAACCGCATACAGTACTCTGCACAGAGGCTGCAGAATACGCAGAAAACACAGTACATAGGGAGCACGAACACAGACTTCTTAGGTCTCACAAATGCGGTCGAACTTACAATCTGTGGCTGACCAGGCCATTATATGTTTTATTAAAGAACATATACGAAGAAGTGTCCAGTGGCCATTTGGACTTTCACATGGACACTAACAGTAACAATCTCCCACTAAAGGCCAACATGGCCAAAGTAAATATGGGAGAAAAATAAAGAATGATAAAGAATACCTGAGTGTAAGTATACAAACTATACCTCCCACCTGATGGGCATGTTACACAGTATACAAGTGACTGTGTAAGATCAAGAATCAAGTAACCCCCATCAAGTGACAACAATGTCAAAAGCTATCCTGTGGTAGAGCTTTAGTCAAAGAATCTGCAACATTAACTTGAGTGTGAACCTTCGCAAGAATAATGTGCTCAGTGGCTAAGCAATCTCTAATGAAGTGATACCTCACCTCAATGTGCTTGGTCTTTGCATGATAGACCAGATTCTTAGCCAAAGCAATGGCACTCTGACTATCACTGAGCAAGCGAGGTACATGCTGAGGTAAACCCATATCACAAGCAAGACGAGTAAGAAGTTCATTAAGTACACTAGTATCTTTTGTGGCAATGCTCACTCTAGAGTTTCTATGAATGGTTAGATCTTTGCCCCCTTTAGGCTTTGTAGATCTATTAGACAAGGTTTTCCCCTTGCCCCCCTTCTATTTGCCATCACCACTGATTCCCTAGGTTGGCTTGTTAGGGATTGTATGGATCATGGTACTATTAAAGGTATAGAGATCCCTAGTGCTTCCTCCCAATTGGAATTGCAAATGTTTGTTGATGACACTAACATAATTACTAGGAATGATAATTATTTGGTTGAAAACTTGCTGAATTGATTGAATCTATTCTACACTGCTAGTGGTTCTATTGTTAATCACAAGAAAACTAGCTTTTTTGCTTCCAATAAGTTTATTCTTGATTGTGTTAAAGATATCAACTATGACATTATCAAGGAAGGGATTGCATTTCATCTTACGCGTATCCCTATGGGATTTAATATTACTTATGATCAGAGATGGAATTTGGGTGATGGAAAAATTTCATTAAAAAAATTTAAAATGCATGGATTTACAACATATTTTGTCTCAGATAGTTTTTGTTCTGAACCATTTTATTTTACCTTCTCTAACTTATTTTCTAGCTTGCTCATAGCCTAATAAAAAGAAAATATCTTAATAAATTTCTCTGGAAAGAAGCTTCGGATAGGGTGGATCATAGATACCAAAAGTTGCCTCGAGTATATGCCACATGAGGAAAGATCAGGGTGGGTTAGGGTTAAACTGCCCCACTAGAATGGCCATTCAGATGGCAGCTAAATGGATATTGATATCCACTCAATCTCATGACTACCGGACTTGTTTGATAAAGAGAAGTATTGATCAATTTTATATTAGACATTATAAGAACTTGAGCAACAATCAGGTTTGGGATATTATAACTTCACCTCATGCTTTTGTTCCCAAAGGTAGTAGATTGGTTTGTAACTTTTGCAATTCCTGGATGACGGTGAAAGATGATTATAATCTCCCTGTCTATTTTGCTAATCATCTTTCCTTCTTGATGGAAGATTCTATGTGGATAGGTTGGATGGTGCATAAAGCTAATGATTCTCTGTCAATAAGAATGAATAAATGTAGGAAAAATGGCTTTTCTAACTGGTAGAGTTTGTTCAAGAATGATGTATTGGTTGATGACAATTATATTATGGACCTCAACTTTTTATCTATTGTTTGTAAGCAAATCCTCAAAGATAGGAAGTAGATCCTCCCAGAGAATTCGACCTATTGCAACCTTTCTAGAAAAGTTTATATCCAAGATGTTGCCAAGGATATGTATTCTCATTTCAAGAGGACTCATGCTCCCAGCAAGAATATCACTAAGAGACTGAATAGAAATTGGAACTTGCAGTGGAATCCACATAAATGAAAATACACATTTAAAAGTCTGTGGGCTTTTCCCTCAACTGCTAAACATGATAGCCTTCAATGGATGATCCTTCACAAAAGGTTGTGTAATGGTAGTAGAGCAAAGAAGTTTAATATTTATGCAGGGTTATGTTGCTTCTGTGACAAAGTGGAAGATCTTGCCATTATGTTCATAAACTATTGGAATGCACAACGATTCTAGGGAAGCATTAATTTGTTATGTTCAAGCAGTGGATTGAAGACTCTGGGTTATAGAGAAATTTTGATTGGAGAAAATAAGAATATGGACATTGTGATGTGATGGATGCTGAGAGCACATATTCTCTAGTACACATGAAAGAGCAGGAACCACAAGTCATTTTCCAGTACCCCTAAGGATTTTCTATTTTGTTGTAACTTGGGTATCAAAAGAATCTTGAAAAATTCTATTTCATCCATTAAGGATGCCTCTTTAGACAACCCTAACACTAATGTAATTGTAAAGAGTTTTGGAGTTAATGGATGAGGGAGAAAATGCTCTCCCTATACTCTGTATCTAGATAGAACATGATTCAGTTCTTGGACTTGTATGTTAGAAGTCACCCTTTATAAAGGATGTGACCCTGATTTGTAACTTTTTCTTGCATCAATTTTTAACTTTTTCTATTCTTTCTAAAAAAAAATGTATTGTCAACCTATGGCTTTAAGACAGCATGCACACATCGCTCTAGAGAGAGGGATAGAAAGATAGAGAGATTAATGAAGTTTTAAGACATTAACATGTGCAAACAACTCGGACAGCGGCATTTACATGCAGGGAGAGAAAGTTTGAATGGGGAGCAAGAGAGAGAGGGGGCATAGAGAGAGAGGTAGAGAGAGTTTTCATTTATATTTTGAATTAATTTTATCATTGTCAATAGTTTCTTTTCGTTTTTTTAATTGTTTTTAATTTTGCTTTGTTATATATATATATATATATATAGAGTCCAATACTTTGATTTTTTTATATGTAAAGAATGATTGAATACAAATATAAATAGGAAAAATAAGAAAAGTAAATGAATAATAAAAATAACCCAAGGAAATAAAAAGAATAGGAAATGAAAAATAATAAAAATAAAATGATAAAAATAAATAGAAATTAGGAAGTAATTTTTTTAAAGTAAAGAACATTAACTAACAAATAAGAAAAAATAATGTTAAACAAGAATGAGAATCGTTTTTTTATATATGAGTGTTTTATTTAAGTTATAATCAATGTACTAATGATGATGTTTCTTTTCTAATGATTCTTTTCAGAAATTGAAAAGTGCTGAAGAGAAGTGCTTGAAGAGCTTGTCAATAGGAGCGGGTTGAAGATTGGAAGGCCTCTGTGTATGGCAGAGCTTTGAAGATGAAAGATGTTTGTCTGTAGCGAAAGTCTTTGGTATTTGAAGATGATTGCCTAAGTAGTTCATGCCATCGATTTTTGAGCTTGAGATCATTGAATATTTGGAAGGAAATCTTGATTCCTCCAAGGATTGTTTCTAGTGCTATAGATTTCTTTGATTACATTGATTATTCAAAACTTTGTGTCACATAAAAAGTAGTTCAATACTTTGTATTTTCCATGGACAATAGAAATAGTGAGGCTCCTTTGTCATCTATTTCTATTCCATCTTTCCCTCCTACTTTGACACTTGAAGTAAACATCGTTCATGTTGTGGTTATACATGAGTTTCTCTTACTACAACCATGTAGTTCTCTACTTCCCCTGAAGCACAATAGAGGGTCGACAAACTATCCCTAGAGACACCTAGCACATATCAACCCTTGAAGGAGAGACAATAGACCTGATCCAACTGGTGGTCTAACCACACTCCTTCCTTCCCAATAGCACCAAGTAGCTAAGCATATTCACTGCCATATTTATGCACTCGAATAGTCTACAACATCCAAAGCTTCATGGGATGATCCTGTCAGAGAACTCGATCCATCTCTGATGCCTCTGTGGTCAAGAAAGCCTCACACCTCCATGGTTTCACCTTCTAAGATGAATGCACAATGCATTATCTAATAGATCTCGATTGAGAAATGGAGTTTCCCAATGATGGAGATAGAGATAAGACGTGCTAACTACAACCTTGCTCAACCAATACATGGAACATTATGCTAATTGCAGCCTTGCTCAGCTAATGTGGAAGATGATGCTATGTTGCTTCCATCACATTGCATTCTAAATGAAGAACATTAGGCTTCATCGAAATCAAGAGAGAGAGAGGGGAAAGATAATGTGTGGATATTTTGTAGCTATACCATCAAATTGAGATGTTCACATGGCCACATGGGTGGGCGACAAAAATATAGAAAGCCATAACCATATTTAGAGATGTGTGAGACTCTGAGCTACTCAGGTGCTATTCTGAGTACCTCTTGGAGGAGCATAAGAATAGAGTTTCAATATTCATTAGGATCCTTAAATTAAGTAAATACAATCAAAATTAAACAAAGTAAAAAATGGTGTCATGTCAACTTATTTCTAGCTTTGATGGTATTTTTAGCCCATAAATTGAAAACCGACTACATTTTTTTTTGAAAATATTCATTTTATTAGATAAATATACCATGTAAATCTTGTGATTTCGTCACTGCTTTCCCCCTAGTCGTGTGATTACATGGCTCTCATCTCCAAATTCATGAGAAGCAAGATCCCATAGGATGTTGCCGGAAGTCTTGATACCCTCCTTACCAACAATGAAATCAAGGATGCCACTGACACTCTACCCAAAGAGAAAAGCTCAAGATTGGATGGTCTCAATGACGAGTTCTTCAATGTTTTTCAAGACTTCCTGGTGAGCCCCCTTAACTCAACTTTAGTGGGAGGCATTGAGCTTTGGTGATCTTCCTAAATGCTTGAACAAAGGGGTTATAAAACTCATTCACAAGAAAGAGAACGACAACATCATTGAAAATTGGAGGCCTATCATCACACTCCATAATGGCTATAAGGTCATTGCCAAAGCTTTTGGTAATCTCATCTCACATTGCCTTCATTAATTAATCCATGAAGATAAAAAGGGGTTCACTATTGGTAGATTGAATCTATAAGTGATCTTTCACATCTAGGAAGGCCTTGAGTTTGCTAAAAAGTCAACCAAAATCTTTTCTTTCTTAATATTAGCTTTGATAATGCATATGGTAGATTAGATTGGGACCACAGCTTGCATATTCTGAATGATTTAGGCTTTGGAGGGAATTTCATTACAATAATATCCACTCTTTTAGGTAAAGATTCAACTCAAATCAATATCAATGGGTAGCCTTTATCTCCTGTTACCCTCAAAAGATCCACTAGGTAGGGACCTATGCTTGCACATATGAATTTTGCTATTGGTAACAATGGGTAGCTTTCATGCCCTATTACCCTCAAAATATCCACTAGGTAGGGATGTATTGCTATTGCACATATTCTTTGAATGAGTTCCAAGTTCAATAGGGCTTAATCAAGGAACTTTTTCTTCTAAAAATGATTGACTGATCACTAGATGATGCTCGTGCTTTTTGTAGATGATGGGAATGTTATTCTCCAAAATAATACTAATTGTATCTCCTTTCTTAGGAGTTGTCTCAACATATCCTACAATGCTTTTGGGTCCATAAACAATGCAAAGACTACTTTTAAGTCGCTCTTGCAACCCTCCCCTACTCACATTTTAATTAGACCAAGGGTCTAGAGAGTTAGCCTCTTGTCAAATATTTTGCCTTGTGGGAATCTCGATGGGTTTCGGTACCCTGATGAATCAATGATGAGAGTGGGAGCTTTGCAAGCTCAAAGCCAAGTTGCACCCTTGGAAGTTTATCCAACTAAATGTAGCTAGAAAAGTGATGGTGATCAACATCTTCCTGATTTCTTCCAATATCTATATCCTTACTTGTTGATGACTAGCTTTTGGACACCCCCCATTCCTACGATCCCCAAAAACTTAGATTTGGTCACCTTCTTGTGGAAATCTTGGAATAATGTGAAGCCCCACAAAACTATCAATTGCAAATAGAAGTGGGTAATTGATATTAGATAGAATGATTCTATCTAGTTTTTTTATCAAAGGGAATAGGGAATTCAAGAAACACGACATCCAAAGATCCAAGAAATTTGGTTCAAAGGTTTGTAAAAGTGGAAACATCCCTAGATTTAATCTAGAAGAGATTGGGTCAAATACAAAGACATTGATCCAAGCTTCATACTTAACTAGGAAGGCTAGCATAATTAGTAGGATCTATGACTAGAATGTTTCCAAGGCGAATCTCTTGATTACCTTAGAGGCCATTCATCTGAATGGATCTAGTGGAGAAATTGTAAGAAATTATAAGATATATTGGGATCTAAGGGAAACTTGGAAATTCATCATAGCCTCAACAGAAAATAATGTATGGATTGGCCTTGGCTGAGATGGGACTTCAAAATTAAAGACCTTTGGCCCCTACTTGTAGAAAACAAGAAAGTGGTCCTGCTATGGCACATTATCCATCATGGGATATGGAGCAACCTGAGAGCTAAGAAAATTTGTAGTGCCCCTCCATGGTGTAAAAGGTGTCATAGAGGGAGAGAAGAAATTGGGCACATCTTTTTCTCTTGTCTGAAGAGTGCTTCAGTGTGGAATCAAGTTCAAAAAGTTCAGTGGATCAATCCATCAAGTAGAAGCAAGTGTTGCTTTTAGAGTCGATTCGATGCTCCATTTCCTTATGGAATGTCATTAGAGGTAAAGCCCTATGGAAAATATGGAGAGAAAGATGCAATAAAAATCTGGAGAATCCCATAGGGAGCGGCTCATAGAAATATTACTAGAATTCCTAGGCAAGTTAATCAAGAACTTTAATAGCTCTTCCCCCTTTAAACACTAGAGGGTGTTTGTTATTGATAACAATAAGCTTAGAAGCATGTGTATCCTTTATGGTAGGGATGATAAGATTATAAGCCTCTATGTACCTTTCTTACTCTCTTGTATCTTTCTGCTTTTGAATTGAAAGAGCTTCTTAAGAAAGGTTGAAGGTGGGAGGTCTATTTCACCCATTAGATGTCCTAAGATGATAGTAGATACGTTAACCAATATGGCTAGGTTTCTTCCTCTATAAAGTACAATGAAGATTCCATATCTAGCTAAGCTTTTTATACAAAGTCCCTATTGATTATATGGTCTTCCTTTATATATTGGTTCTCTATCATGATAGAAATTCTACTAAACACTTTTGGAAAGTAATCTACAAAAGTTTAGATACTAAGCTTATCCTTAATAGGGATGAACATCCTCAAATGAATGGGAAAATGAAGACTAGATGCAGCCATCGCATAGCAATCTGATGGAAAAGAGGCACTATGAGAGCTTGAAAGAGTACGATATGATAGAGGTGCATCTAATTTGCTTTCATGCAAAGTCTGCACTAGCCATTTTGGCATAGTTTTTGCTTGCTCAATATCAACTCTCTCATCAACAAGTGCATCATGTAAATTTGCATCAGAAATAGAATGATCTCCATCATCACATGAAACTTACAAAGGCTAAGAAGTTGCCTCATTAGGACCAGCACTAGACTATCCACCTGTAAAAAGAGGCAACAAAGTATCATACATGTCTTTAGAGTTAACAGATGTCTCATTAGTACATGAAAGCAATGGCTGAATAGCATCTTCCACAAAAACAACATCACGGCTAACCAGAATGCATTTATTATGTGGATGATACAGATGATAGCCTTTACTTTCAAAACTATACCCAACAAAAATACATTTTAATGCTTTATCATCCAATTTTTTGTGATGTTGTTCAGGCACTAATGCATATGCCAAACAACAAAAACATGCAGATGAGCAACAAATGGCTTGCAATCATGCCAAGGCTCATATGGAGTGATAGACTGCAGTGCTTTAGTGGGATACCTATTCAGTACATATGTTGCACACATGATAGCCTCAAGCTAGAAACTATGTGGTAAAGCCTGACTCTTAACCATACACCTCACCATCTCCATGAGTGACTTGTTCTTTCATTTAGCAACTACATTCTATTGAGGTGTATACGGTATTGTACACTAATGTTTTATCCCACGTTTAGCCAGAAATGCATTAAAATCAGAAGACGTATATTCCCCCCCTCGATCAGAACGTAGGGTGCCCATTTTACATGTTGACAAATTTTCAGCCAAAACCAAAAATTGTTTGAAGCACATGAACACTTTGGACTTTGCCTTTAATGGATATACCCATGTATGCCTAGAAAATTCATCGATGAAAGTCACGAAGTATATATAATTTCCAAAAGAAGGTGTCTGCATAGGACCACAAACATCACTATGTACAAGCTGCAATTTTTGAGTAGCCCGAACTGAACCATCTTTTCGAAAGGAGGAACGCTGCATTTTGCCCAAAATACAGCCTTCACAAACATGTTTTCCAGGTGCCTCAAGTTTGGGCAAAGCACCATTTCAAATTTCTACAGGCATAGCAAACTAGCAAAATTCAGATGACCAAAGTGTGCATGCCAAAGCTTTGCATCTGACATAGCCCGAGAATCATGTACTGCACATGTTGAATCATTTACAGATCTCTAATAGTCTATGAGCTTATATAGCCCACGACATAAAATGCCAGAAGCAATAATCACATCACAATTTGAGAGATCATGAACTGTACATCTGTCATCAACAAATTTCACAACCAAACCAATCTTGGCTAATGCAGAAACTGATAACAGATTTTTCTTGATCCCTGGCACAAACAAAGCATCTCACAAAGTGAAAGAACTACCATCAGTAGTAGTCAAAATGATCTTAACAACTCCCATAACAGGATAAGAGGAGTTGTTGGCGCATGTAACAGTATTCCCTGTAGGGGTAGGCTCGAGTGAAGAGAAGAAACTACGCTACAAGGTAATATGTTTGGTTACCCCACTGTCAAAGTACCAAACATCTGAGTCTATTGCAGACATGCACTGCTCATGAGAAGATGGATCAAAATTGCAAATAGTATTAAACGCCCATTCTTCTTCCTGCACAAGATTAGCAAACTTTGTTTTTTCTTTAGTAGCCAGTTTTGGACAGTTCTTTATGATATGATCATTTCCTTTACATTACTTGCAAAAAAATTTCTGCTTTTCTGATTTCTTTTCATCTTTGTCTTCCCTCTTCGATTGTGCAGAATTAGTAGATTTTTGCTTACTAATTGAAGAGCTCCATTTTCCTTTGCCCTTCTAACTAGCGAGGAAAGCTTGATCTGCAATACGCATAATGGACCTGTTCTTCCTGGATTGATCCTCCTGTAACAGAACAGAGACTAACTTCTCAAATGACAGGCATTTGGATTGCTTTTCATCATCAACCGAAGAGTAGAAGCAAAACCCTGATATGAATCAGGAAGACCATTCAGAATGATCTGCACAAGTGAGCTATCTAGTATAACCTCATCAACAGAAATCAACTGTTCCTTCAAGTCTTTGATCTTTGTTAGAAAACTATCCATAGAATCACCTTCATTCATGTACACTCTCCAACTGTTTTCGAAGGTAAGCAACACGAGCCTCATTCCTAGCTTGGTACAATGTGGTAAGTGTATCCCAAGCATCCTTAGCTATCCTATAAGAGTGTATGTGAGGAATAATGGCACGTTTGATAGACAAAGCTATCAATACATATGCCTGGGCATCCATCCCAACGAATTTGCTTTGTAGTAGGTGCAGCAGAAACCGCAACACAAACAGGAATATGCAGAATATCATCATCTTCGACACCTTCTGCATCAGCTTCAGTACCTGCAGTTGTAACAGTTGCAGGTGTGATAGGACATTTTTCAACACCCTGCACAATGTTCCACAATCCTTTTGCAACCAATACATGTCGCATCATATAAGCCCACAATGTGTAGTTGGTACCATCCAACTTATCCTCAATAGCCAACATACAAAATACATCACTGCTTTCAACCATGGCCGGTGACTAAAATACCTTGATGCAGAAAATTGATTGTATCTCAAGAAGTTGAAGGAAACTGCCCAAACGAGTTCTGTTGAACTTGTAGTAGACTTTGAGACGCTTATATTGGTGAACAGAAACAGGTATATACCTTTGGCACAAAAAGATGAAATAGCCTAGACAAGCACTGTGATAGTGCATTCGGAGGCCAAAACGAGCTCAGATCGCGATTTTGGCACAATAGAATGAAGCTGTTTTGATCTCAGAAACACGTTGAGTATGCTCACCAAAATTTGTGCGATTCTGAGATTGGAATCAAAGGAGTGTCGACAATGCCCTAGATGAATCAGCGACCTGCTTTGATACCAATTGTTGGAGTTAGACATTTGCGGAAGCATGCAAATAGCACAAGGAAGAAGAAGAAGCTTGGAGCGCAACACACAATATTGATTGTATTACTAGAGAATGTACAAAGATAAGTAGCCTGTTAGGGCAATAGGCGTATATACAAACCAGGGGAAAAAACCTCCTAAAGAGGGAAAAAAGTGCCTTGGCGGTCCTAGTGTGTTCACAAACATCACTACCTAAATATATCAACACAAAGTGTTTATATGCTTCAAACATTTTCTGCTTATGGTTGGAAATCTATCAGCATCTAAATTGGGCACCCTCCATTCTGATCGAGGAGGGGAATTCATGTCTTTTGATTTTAATGCATTTATGGATGAGCATGGGTTCAAACATTAGTGTACAGTACTATATACACATAAAAAAAATGGATTTGCAAAAAGAAAGAACATGTCTCTTGTTGAATAAATGCTCCGATGAGCTCCCCAATTTTGGCTAGCTTCTGCACGACGATCGATGTCGACTTCTCAGAGATGATTGCGCACGGAGTTCGATGCCTCTTTCTGCCGCCCAGCCGCGTAGTCATCATAATTAGTTACTCTCTCTATCCATAGTGATGAATCGTCCCCCACATGGCTTCACACATGGGTGCCACATGGCACTCATGTGTGAGCCCATGTAATAACAAATCTAAGAGGTGGTTCACACCTCTTCTGAGGGGTTCTCCATATTACATTTCCTTCCCCTTAAATCCATTTTTGTCCTCAAAAATGGTATTGGAAGGTGTAATAGAAGAGAGAACTAATAATGACACTACTCCCACTATATCCCCATGTATAGAAATACATGGTCCTGTCTCCGTGTTGTTTCCCCATATCCTTCCCCTTAAGAAAACTCTTGGGAAGGTAAACTGAAACTGGGAAACCGTCTCTGAAGGGTGCTAACCCGCTCCCATGTGGCATTATCTTCTGAACTATCTTTCCACTTTACTAGACACTCTTTATACAAGTGACTCCTCGTCCGTTTCTCTCGAGTGCGTAGTATGCTCTCTGGCTCATGTGGAATAGATTGAACAGAAATAGGCTCTACTACCTCACTATCTGGAATGAGGTTGTCAGATTCACCCAGCCTTTTCTTAAGCCGGCTAACATGAAAAACTGGATGAATTTGACTACTCTCTGGAAGTTGGAGCTGGTAAGCCATCTTTCCTATTCTCTTAAGTATTTGGAAAGGTCCACAATACCTAGGAGATAATTTTGGACAAGGTCCCGTCTTCATGGTTTCAGACCTAGATGGAACTCTCAGATAGACTTGCTCTCCTACCTCAAAGTTGATATCTCTTCTTTGAGGCTCAGCATAGGCTCTAGCCCTATCCTGCGCTTTCCTAATGTTGTCCTTAGCAAGTCTAAGCATATCATTCATTTCTTCCAAGAAGTCCTTTGCAGCTTGAACTTTTTCATTCTGCAAGCCAACTGCATAAGGAGCCCTTGGCTGAAACCCATACATAAGCATAAATGGACTATGCCCAGTGGAAGAGTGCTTGGCACTATTATATGCAAACTCTACTATAGGTAAGTGCTCTGATACTAGTGTTGAATAAATGCTCCGATGAGCTCCCCAATTTTGGCTAGCTTCTGCACGACGATCGATGTCGACTTCTCAGAGATGATTGCGCACGGAGTTCGATGCCTCTTTCTGCCGCCCAGCCGCGTAGTCATCATAATTAGTTACTCTCTCTATCCATAGTGATGAATCGTCCCCCACATGGCTTCACACATGGGTGCCACATGGCACTCATGTGTGAGCCCATGTAATAACAAATCTAAGAGGTGGTTCACACCTCTTCTGAGGGGTTCTCCATATTACATCTCTCATGGAGATGGCGAGGTGTATGATCAAAAGTCAGGCTTTACCACATAGCTTTTGGCTTGAGGCCATTATGCATGCAACATATGTACTTAACAAGTGTCCCACCAAAGCACTACAATCTATCACTCCATATGAGGCTTGGCATGGTCGCAAGCCATATGTTGCTCATCTGTGTGTCTTTGGTTGCCTGGCATATGCATTAGTACTTGAACAACAATGTAGGAAATCAGATGATAAAGTAGTGAAAGGCATTTTTATTGGGTAGAAGTCTGAAAGCCAAGGCTCTCATCTGTATCATCCACAAAGTAAATGCATTTTGGTTAGCCGTGATGTTGTTTTTGTGGAAGATGCAATGCAGCCATTACTTTCATGTACTAAGGAGACATCAATTAGCTCCAAAGATGTGCATGACACTTTGCTGCCTCTTTTTACAGGTGGACAGGCAAGTGCTAGTCCAAATGAGGCAACTTCTTAGCCTTTATGGGTTCCACATGATGATGCAGATCATTCCATTTATGATATAGATTTACATGATGCACTTGTTGATAAGAGGGTTGATATAGAGGAGGCAAAAACTATGCCTAAATGGCTCATGCAAACTTTGCGAGATAACAAGTTAGATGCATCTCTATCATATCATACTCCTTTAGGATCTCAAAGTGCTTCTTTTGCATCAGATTGCTATGCAACGGTAGCCTCTAGTCTTGGCAATGAGAATGAGACCTATTTTGTTTGATGAAGCACATATTCAAAAAATCGGATGGTTGCTATGCAATCAGAGTATGATTCTATTATGAAGAATGGAACCTAGTCTTTATGTGATTTGCCTTCTTGAAAAAGGCCATTGGCACTAAAGGGGTATATGATTCACGTGTTGGTCAGCCTTTTGCCACCACCATCTTCACTGACAGTCAAAGTGCATTGGCAGTTGCGAGGAACCCTGTGTTCCATGATCACACAAAGCACATTGAGGTGCATTACCACTATGTTAGGGAAAGGTTCTCTACTAGAGGGATCAATTTGGCATATGTGCCCACATAGGATAACATTCCAAATCTTTTCACAAAGGCTCTACATCGAGAGAAGTTTGAAGCTTTCTGCAAAGCTTTAGCCTTACTTACTTTTATGGATTGATCTCTTTCCACATAGTTTGGCACTTCCTTATACATGAGTGCCAACTCCTTGTTCAGTGCATCACTCCCAGGGGGGATTTCTTGATATATTTTGGTAGTGATGTGTGTGAACACACTTAGGACTAATGAGGAACTTTTTTCCCTCTTTAGGAGGTTTTTTCCCCCAACTTGTATATATGCCTATAACCCTAATGGGTGACTTATCTTTGTACATTCACTTGGTAATAAATTCAGTATTGTGTGTTGTGCTCCAAGCTTCTTCTTCTTCATTGTGTTGTTCACATGCTTCCAAAAACCTCAAACTCCAACACTCTCAGCCAGATGTCTCATGGGCTTCGAACCCAAAACCTCCTGCTTCCCATCCTTGAGACTTAACCACTACACCAAGTTACTTGTTTGACTTTACTCTAGAAAATCCTATGCTTAAATTAAGCCTAAGAAACTTTACAACACCTAGAATTTTTTTATAGCTCTATTTTCAAGGACAAAAATGTTTTCCAAGGAGGGCAAGAATGTTATAAAGTAAGGAATGACATGAGTGTTTTCTTGATTTAGATATATCTAAAATCAAGCATTTTTTGTTCATTCTCGTGTAGGAACAAAGTCTTGAGACTAGACTTAAGGATATGTTCATGTGCTCTCTAAACAAGCAAGTACCTTGGCCTAGTGGTTAAGTCAAGTGTGTGGATAGGAGGAGTCTTGGGTTCTAGTCCTACGGGAGTCCTGGGAGAGTGTTTCACTCCAAGAGCTCTATAACTTTCTATTAGCATCCACTTGAGTTAACTCTAATCAACTAGGACACTTGGTGCACATGTTGTTACATGGTTGAGACTTGGATTAATAGTATCAGCTTGCAAGAGGTTAAAATGATAGTGGTCCTAATGCTAGTTCTCCACAGATTACGCTCTCATTGAATACCTTGGAAATCAAAGAATAATGCAATGCCTTTTGTTAATTCAAGGGAGAGATGAAAACCAAATAGAGTACTTCCTCTCGTGAATTTTCAAAGCTTTCTTATGTTGTAGCTAGACTTGGGCCACCTTTCCACGAGTCCCAACCTTCTTTTATCTCCCACAAACTTTGAGATTCTTCCTTTGAAGCACCACAATATCCTCTTTGGTTGCTTGAAAATAGATGTCAAATTACTTTGGTGAGGCTAAAAGCCTTCTTTGGGATTCCTCCTCATAGCCTTCCTTGCTTACAAACATGTTCAAGTGAGCTTCAATGAATGGTTGGATGTGTAATTTTTCAAGCTTGTAAGGCTTGTTGAAGAAGTTCCTTGGAATATGGCTAAACAAAAACCTCAAAAATCAGACTTTTTACATCTCAAGGCATGCAAATATGCAAAGAAATAAAGGTTTCAAGAGAAGAGAATTGGTGAAGGATTGTGGGCTCATGATGGGCAAAAGATAAATCCCATATGACATATCTGATTGGAAGAGAAGGGTCCATAAGAGCAAGAGGTAATTTCACTTATTCTCAACACCGCATAGCGAGAGGAGTGGCGCTCTTGGGTAGCTCTCATGGTATTCAAACAAGTTGTGTGGGTAGGTGGGGATTCTCTTGAGTGTCCATAAATGTGTTGGGGGCCTCCTCCTTTCTTGCTTTAAGAGAGGGTACTATGGACCCTCCTCAAAGCTCCATGATGAGGATCTTGTGGGCTTTGGCACCATCATTTTTGTGGAAAAAAAGAGAAAGATAAAATCTTCACATGACATAAATCCTCAAGAGATTTCATGCCTTTGAATGACTGTATCTTGAATATAAATGAAGCTCTAGAATCAAAGCTTATGTCTAGATATCAATGCCAATGATGTTCATAACATAAATTTAGTTTCTTATGTTTTTTCTCTATCTAAATGAAAAGTTTAAGTTTGAATGTTTAATGAATAAGTTCCTTGATGTTTTTCCAGATGAACTTCCCCTAGCTTACCACCTCTTTGAGGGCAATTCGATCATGCAATAGACTTGCTCCCAAGTACTAATCGTATATGTAAACCCATCTATCAACTCCCATATTCCCAACAGATGAAGTGGAGAAGTAGTTGAAGGGATACCTTAACAAAGGATTCATTCAACCTATCCAATATCCTTGGGAAGCTCTTATCCTCTTAATAAAAAAGAAGGATAGATCAATGCGGTTATGCATTGATTATCAAGATTTGAATAAAGTCACAATGAAGAATAAATATCCAATGCCTTATTAGAATAGATGATCTATTTGATCAATTGAAAGGAGAAAATATAATTTCAAATCTTGATCGTTGATAAGGGTACTACCAAATCAAGATCAAATCTAAAGATGTATCTAAGAGCAAATGCCCCTACTACTTTCACGACCTTGATGATTATATTTCTAAGAGCCTACTTGGATAAACTTGTAGTTGATTTTGTAGATGACATCCTTGTCTATAGCCAAGATGCAACTTCCCATTTGGATCACTTCCAAAAGATTTTACAAATCCTAAGAGAGAATAAGTTAAATGGAAAAGAGTTTAGGTGTAAATTCTTTGAGTAAAAACCCAAATTTCTTGGGACACATTATATCTAAAAAATGAGTTCAAGTAGATCCTTAAAATTCCAAGTTATTCTTAATTTTCCACACCCCAAAACATTATTGGAATTATACAAAATTTTGGGGTTAACAAGATACTATAAAATTTTTGTGTCCAACTTTTCCAAGATATCAGTCCCTTTATATGAAAAACTAAAGGGAAAGCCTAAAAAACTTATTTGGGGGTAAAAGGAACAAAACGAGATTATGGAGCAACTAAAGAAAGTTGTAAAATCAATCTCAACCCTATAACTTGCAGACCCCAACAAATTGATGAAACAAATGCAAGTGAATTTGCGTTTGGACTATAAAAAGGAGATTTATTCCATTTGCATGCTCTAAAGAAATGGAGATATTACTTGTTTGATACCAAAGTAACCATAGTGTTTGACCAAGCAAGTATCAAATAGTTTGCAAACCAAGCTGAGTTAAAAGATAGAAAAGCTAGATGGGTTGCGATACTTCAGAAGTTTGACCATGAGCTAAGATATTGAAAAGGAAAATTCAATCTAGTTACAAATGCTCTAAGTGATATGTCTATGTTGAATTCTCTAAGATTCATAGAAATTTCCAATTAGTTGATCAAGTTAATGAAAGGAAAGTTAATGAAAGTTTTAAAGAAGCTTGGAAGAAAGTTCTTGTTCAAGGTACAAACTTATCCTCAGATGACAAGCTTAAGTATTATAGTATTCAAGATGAATACTTGTTATATGAAAGAAAGATTTGTGTACTTGGTGATAAAGAACTTAGAAGAAATGTTTTGTTTGAATTCCATGATGCCCCTACTGTTGGCCATCTTGGAATCAACAAAAAATTATGAATTGACCAAGTGTATGTGAAGATGTATAGAGCTATATACTTAAGTGTAGGAAGTATCAAGTAAATGAATTAGAGAACTTTAAGATTGGTGGCTCAATAAATCCTTTGGAAATTCTCAATGGAAAGTGGGAAATCATATTCATGGACTTTGTTATGGGCTTACCTTAAACCATAAAAGATCATGATTAAATTTGGGTTATAGTACATCTCTTGAATGAGATGGCTCAGAATATAGTTAAAACTTTAGAAGTAGAAAATTACTTGTTGAGCATCTCTATCGACTCTATGGTCTTCCACAAGACATAGAAAATTTACCAACCATTTTTGGAGAGCTATTTTCAGCCAATTGGAGAGGAAGTTGATCATGGGTACCTGGTAAAAATACATAGTTAGAGGGGCAAACAGAAAGAGTCAATAGAATACTTGAAGATATTTTGAGAGTATATGCATCCTCAAAACAAACTAATTAGGAAGGCTATTTACCCTCGGTTGAGTTTGCTTATAGTAGTGGTAGGCATAATGTAGCATAGTATACCCCATTCATGTTAATGGATGTGTTCCAACCTAGAC
The DNA here is from genome assembly GCA_020310875.1 of Ceratopteris richardii. Lineage (NCBI taxonomy): Eukaryota > Viridiplantae > Streptophyta > Polypodiopsida > Polypodiales > Pteridaceae > Ceratopteris > Ceratopteris richardii. The sequence goes on along the minus strand of CM035437.1, from coordinate 20,437,691 downwards.
TCCTATATGTAGTAGAACTACAAAAGGAGAAAGCCCAAGTCGCTAAAGATTTTTTGAAAGATATAAACTTTAAGCTAAAGATAGCTAGAACTTGAGGAAAGCATACGACCCTAAAAGGTGAGAAGTTTCCTTTGAGATTGGACAGAAAGTTAAGCATTCCCTAAAAGTCAAAAACTTCAAAAACAAGACGTCCAAAACTATCTCCAATATATTGGGTGCTTTCATAAAAGTTGGGACTATGGGTTATGAGCTAAAGCTTCTAGAATATGGTCTGCTTTATCAAGTGTTTCATTTTAGCAAATTGAAAAAAAAACTACTTGAACAAGATAATCTTCTATCTCCAAAAACAATACTCCAATATATTCCATTAAAAAATCCCTCATGAACTAGAGAGAATACTATGCATTCAAGATAAAAAGACAAGAAGGCACTGAATAGGGAGTGCCTAGTAAATGAAATGACAAGATACAGGAAAGAACCACTTGGGAATGGGTAAGTTTCATCAACAAAAGATTTCCCTCTTTTCAAACTTAAAGTTAGAAAAAGAGGCAATTTTTTTAGAGTGAGTCCATGATTGAAGAGACTAATCATGGTGCGTATGAGAATACTCCACATTATATACCTATATACATTTTTCGCGAAGAAAATGTTTTAAGGAAGGAACAATGTTGTATAACAAAGGATGAGTAGAAAGAGTGATAGAAGATAAAAGTGAAAATTAAGAATTTATTATTCTCAACTAGTTTCGAAGCACAAAATAACCTTTGAGTTCCTCTTGGAATGGAAAAGAAGGCCTAGAAAGCTCTTGCATGTGGTAAGATGACACATATATGCTCTCTCCAACTCCTCACTATATAGATTAAGAAGAGAGATTGGCCGAGTAGGTAAGAAATCTCAAGCGAACCCTTAGGCATCCCTGTGTAGAGAAGATGGAGGAATTCGGTTGGAAACAAAGCCTTCCCCAAGGAAACAAAGCATTGTTGTACCTCGCCATCATTCTGCTTGCCCAATTGCTATGCCAACAGCCCACTACATGATTGATGCATAGGAGCGTTGCCAATTCGGTATATTTTCCTACGCTTCAATCCCTTGGATTGCCCGTGACGTCTTCCGTGGGTCTAAAAGCTCGTAAATGATAACTTCCATCGCTGCTGGATCTTTGTTCCATAAGGTTTTAAAGTCAAACCTCCCTCACTCAAGTTAACTTTGTAATCCCTCACTGACTGACCCTCTTTAAGACACAAGTTTTTCATGTTGATGGAGGAAAAGGTCCAATGATTACAAATCCATATTCTCATCGGCAAACTCACATACAATGACAATTAAAAACCTATGACAAGCGGGCCATGTGCAAATGTAGGGAACCGTGTACAAGAAGGATTTTGCTCGCCAAAATTACCACAGACACTTTCTCGAAGTTACACTCTCTCTCTCTCTCTCTCTCTCTCTCTCTCTCTCTCTCGGTTTTGCCAAGTTGTATTCTTCCTCGCTAGAATTAATAAAAGAACACTTGTACAATGGAATCCCCGATATCCACAAAATTGTACAATGGTTAATGATTTTTTCACATTTGCATTGAAGCCATTACAACTGAATGCAGCAAGCTGTCTCATAAGGCCATCGCTTGAGTTACAGATAACGTTAATGAAGCACACACACACATACGCATACATTCTGCAGAATATGCAGGAAAAGGAAAATCCGTGAGGCCACGATGATACTTCTAACAAAGGACGCTAGCATCAGTATTAATCGTCATCTCATCATATTCGTTATAGAAGTAAGAGATATAACTGGCTTGTAGTTATATTGAATTTCAGACCTCAGAAAATGTGTGACTCCTACTACTACTACTACTTCATCAATACCGTCGACATAACTTGTATCTGCTGAAATCTCAAGGACAATGCCGAAGAAATGTCTCTTCTTCCTTTCTCGCCAACTCTCACATCCTTATCATTCATATAATCAGGCTCTGCCGGACCGTAAGACTCACAGTAACTGCTCCACGAACTTTTTACCGGATCGTATACACGCTTGAACGGCAGAGGCTCACCTCTCTCTGTCATATAAAGCCCATGAACTAATAAAAGGTTCGTCCCTTTGATTAAGGAGGCGTCATTATAATGAAGCACTGGATTCGCAACGGGTCTGGGCAAGAACGCCCATGCCCCTGTCTCCATATGGTAAACCTCGGGCTCGGGTACTTGAGCAGCATTGTTATGGACAACAGAGATTCCCCCGATCGCATAAATACTTTGTGTGCCAGAAATGCAATGGAAAAAGGCTCTGGCAGAATTCATGGCTGCCATGCGCTCCCACATCCATAGACCTGCACCGATGTCCAGCATAAACATTTCTGCGGAAAGTGCATTTGACACTGGATCCCATCCACCCATCACAAATATCTTTCCATTGATGCTCGCAACACCGCAATCATTCAGAATTCTGAGAGGAGCGCAAGCGGGGATTACAGGCGCCATCCGCATAGAGACAATTTCTGAAAGTATACAGATAGGAAACATCAGAACGATATTTAATCCTCACCGGATGCTCCATATAACACTTCTGTATCGGCTAAGATACATATCCAACATATGAAACCAGAAAAATTCATAGAAGGCGGGAAACTTTGGCATCTCACCTCTTAAATGCAAAAGAGATCATAGACGCATCTTGCGAGTTTATAGACATACACTATTATACGGATTCCATACACCCATACTGCATAAATATGTATAGTCACATCTATGTGGACGTAAGCAAGCGGATATACACATATGTCGTGTGCTGAGAACACACATACGGTATACCGTCAATGCAAATAAATATGTTGACAACGAGTATACATGATCCGATACGATGCTGCCTAAGCAGGTCGAAACACATGCATAAAATAGAATCGGTAAGAAGAAGCACGAAACTAAGACGAATTACCTTCCAAGTGCATACAGGGATGAAAATAATCACAGGCTTCAATGATCGAAAGGGCATGTGCGCGCTGACGATTACGCTTCGTGGTCGTCCCCATGCCGCCAATGGAGCCATGGTCGCCTGAGAGCTGATGAATTATAGCAATCATTTCGCGCGGACTGGTCTTAAAAACTTGTCTACTGAAGTCACTGTATATATGGGGTTGCTGCAAAACAGATCGCCATGGCTTGGAGGTAGCGGTCAATACCGCCCTCGAATACCAGGGGAGCCGCGGCAGGACACACTGCAAAACAACACTATCAGGCAGTCCCGGGATTAATTCGTCACCTTCACTGGCCATAGATGCAACCGGATCGTCTTCCTCACTCATTCCCAACTGAGCGAAGAGCCTGATCTCTCACTCTCTCTGCGCTATACATGTCTAACGTCTACCAGGATCCAAAAATAACGATTCGGTTATCCCAGAAGGTGCAGTGGGAAATCGAAAATAGGAGAAGGTAGGAGAGGAAGCCTCAGGAAGGTAAGCTCCTCAGACATGGATGTGACAAGGTGAGTCTAGGGGCACGGACGTATGTCCACGAGAACCCCCCGGGTTCGCCTCCAGTGCCCAACGGTGCACGCCATCCTCGTGCCAATGAGGAAATGGTCCTCCACTCCTCACTCCTCAATCCTTGAATCGTACTCGCCTCGTTCAAAATGTTTGACGCAAGTGTCGGCACTCGCAAACATTTAGCATGAAGTGTCAAATTTATCAGGCCCATAGAGGTGCTGGAACAAACACAAAGAAAGTTCAGCTTCCACTCGGGAATGAAAGTATTTCACATAGGGGTGCTGAAACAAACACAACAAGTTTAGTTTCCACCTGGGAATGAAAGTATTTGCATAGTGTCCGAGCCCGCGTAGCTTAATGACTGACGCCTTGAAGCTGCAGGAAGATGACTTGAGTTCAAGTCCTGGCTGGACATGTCCATGAGTCTATCATGAGGGGTTGCCTCTACCTTAAGAGATTGTATTTCCATTCGTTGTTCTCTCTAAAAAAAAAAAAAAAAAGTATTTGCATAGTTCCATTTTCTATGTATTCAGATATATATGGGTAGAACAGCATACACTTATTTTCCTGCCTCCGTTTTATGTGAATGCAAAAAAAGCTACAGAATAGAATAAACATATGTATTGTGTAAATTTTTAAAATGTATACTTCGTACAAAACAAATGCTAACGTTTCACATGTTGATGGAGTTCTCTCAAATTCTGTAGGAGCAGCACAGGAATTGCAACTTCAAAGCATATCTACTTTTTCTTTTTGAAGTTTGGTCTTTGAACAACTCACATATCCAAGCAACTCTCTTTACCTCTCACTTTTTAGGGTAATGTGACACTGATATGTAGCTATTGAACCTTGGAAGTTCAATACAAAGTCCAATGTGTTTATCATGGCCACACTTGAAATTTTTCAAAGAACAAAGACTCTCTTTATCCCCGCATTCTGAGGCTAAAATTAAATAAGTATGCAAGTTTTGAACCTTGGACCTTCATTGCAAAGTCTAATGTGCTTACTGCCTATGTGTTTACCACCATTGGCTTCCGGGCTAAAGTTTTGTTCTCTTTGGAAGTTCAATCGGAGTTAAGCTTGAAGTTGGAATGAACAAGACATGCACTTTGGGGTCCCCCACTTTTCCATGGACTTTGCATCAAGGCAAACTTTGGATTTTCAAGACTAAAGATTTTCTTTAGCAATTTAAGAGAGTTACAAAGAACTTTAAAGTTTTCTTTTAAAGGAAGTCCGATCATTGAAACTTACTCAGCTTGAATTAATTTGAAAATACAATGAAAGATGGAGAATAACATTCATGGGATTCTCTATTTGAACTCGGTAACCCAAAGGCTTAATGATCCCCCAAAGAGATTGGTTTGACATCTCATCATCCAAATGGTGAACAGTGTCCGACCACAGGTTAGAAGAGTTGAACCCCCACCCCCCACCTTGAGAGACAAAGCACCCAACCAACTGCTCTAACACATGTGAACAAAGAAGGTTAAAGTTTTTTTTTAAAGAGTAAGTTCCGTTGAAGCCTAATCTCCCTTGCTGGAATTCATGAAAAGAAAAACTTTAAAAGTGAAGACGGCCATGGTACCCATGTGAACCTCATATCCCACAAAGCATGGGTGATACAATAGTCAAACATGAAGGCAATCAATAGGAAAATAATTGGTTTAAACATGACCTATTGCCCATACATTTTAGAGTTATAGATAGGAGGGGTTGAACCCTTGCCTCGCCTCAAGAGGCACAATTGGTTGCCCTATTGTGCATGCACAAAAAGGGTCTCCAAACTTTAAAGCATGCAAGAGGAGAAGAAGCGATCGAGCCCTTTGAGTTTCGTTTTACAATGAATAAATTGAGGATATCAATGTTTCAATGGAAATCATGAAATTTGGAATGCAAGGGGTTTTCTTTGTGTCCATGAAATCACCTCCCTCTCAAGCGAGGAGCTCCAGGAGAAGCGGCCGTGTTCTTGGCTTGGGCTTCATTGGATTATTCTTATGGAATTCACAAACCTTGATTGATCCTCTCTGAAGTTTTTTTGTAGGTTCCAAATTATGATCATTGATGACGTACCCTTCTAATGAACAAGATATTCCAATCTTCCTCACGATATTCTCGAAATCTAAGATGTGCTAGACTTAAAATTATTCATAATATTCAATCTTCATTATTTCTGAGTAACCGCACTTCTCCCCAACACGACAAAATGGATTTCCAACATGCTATTGATCTACATAATAATTGTATTGTTCTTGAGTTCTATGGATCTCTTGCTTGAGTTCTTGGTGATTATCCATGAGGTACCCATCCTTATCTCTGGCAGCTATGTATTTCACATCATTTGATAGCTGTACATCTACTCTCGGGTATTTTCCATAGTTTGCAAAGAAAGGATTTGGATTGGTAGATGTATGAATATTGTTGTTATGGGCAAACTTTGCAAAGGGTAAAATCTCAAACCAATAATTTTGATGATAGTTGATGGTGCAATTGAGATACTACTCTAGAACTTGAATTACGTGTTTTTCTTGGTCATCAATTCGTGGATGATTGGCTATAGACAATTAAACTTGAGCACCAAGGAGTTTGCGAAGACTATCTTGAAAGCTAGATATGAGCTATGGAACTCGATCATTGACAATATCATCAGGAAATCCATAAAGTCTAAAGATGTATCATCAGGAAATCCATAAAGCCTAAAGATGTATCTGCGAAAAGTTTTATGAGTAGTTTTACATGTGATTGCCTTGGTGATTGGAATGAAATGTGCCATCTTTATGGGTCTATCCGTGCTATAACAAAAATGCCATCACACTTATTTGACCTTGGTAGATCTATGATTAAATCCATAGACAATGAGGACCATGGTAATTATGGAATAGGTAAAGGTTACAAGAGTCCACGAGGTTTATGTTGAGGTACCTTACATGTATTGCAAGTGTCACAAGTTTGGATATATGCTTTGGCTTCCTTCCAACTTTGAGGGCGCCAAAAATCTATTGATATAAGTTCTATTTCTTTATTCACTCCAAAATGTCATTTTGTAAGCTTATCATAACATTGTTGAAGTACTTTGGATACTTGGATTTCCTAGAGGACATACAAAAAGTTCTTATGGTATAGTAACCCATCGTTTTCATGGAACTCATTTAGTTCATGAACCTTGCCTCCTTAATTTTTTTTGCTTAAAATTACAAAGGATTCTTCATGAGGTAGAATTTCATGAACTAGATGGATCAAGATTGAATCTTCTTGACAACTTGAAGGGATAGCTACTAATTGTTGATATTTTGACTTGAGTAATATACTTTCCTATGGATCAAAAGACTTCACCCTTTCTTTGGTGCAAGGTAATCTCTTCTTGGCAAGGCATCTAACTAACATTGTTGGCATCCTAGACATATGTGATGACAATATTGAATTTGGATAGAAAATTACTCCATCAAGATTGTCTTTTGTTGAGGATGGAGATGGTAATATAGTACTCTAAATTCTTGTGATATGTGTACATAGTAACTTTACGGGTTGGTCCTTCTAGATGTTCATGCCAGGTATCAAAAGCTTCTGCAATGGCAAAAAGTTCTTTATCATAAATTTGATAATTTATTCAAATTGATATATCTTATTCTTTTTCTAAACAACTTCTAGATTATGTCTCTTGAGCCAAGGCATCCCAATTATAATAGGATTTCTTGGAATTAATATTACATTGAAAAAAATATGGGAAACATGGTCACCAAGATTTACTCTTAAGGGTCTAGTCTCCTTGGTGATTTTCTTAGATGCTAAAGGTTCTCAATCTACCATTTCATATTTTACAAGTTTGTTCTTCTAAAATATTCGAATTCTATGCTTGTTTTCCAATCCTTCATCGATAAAACATGAGGAGGCTCTTGAATCGACTAAGACTTAAAGGGAAAGGGGCTTCTTGGGAATGATCAACTTGATAGGGGCAAGGCATGTTTCTATGGGTGTTACCCAAATTATGAGACATTTTCTTATATCAGGGTCCAATTGTATAGTCTCCTTTATGATTAGACTTCCTCATTTCCTTAACCTGCAAGGGTGGTTGCGACTCTAGACTTTGTTCTTTTGTTTGGGAAATATACTACAATACACCCAAGATTTCCATAGTAGAGGCATAACTTGTTATATCTCTCTTTCTCTATTTCTACCATGGGGTTAGAGATTGGAACCTATTTATGTCTATCTACATAGGTTTGGGCATAGGCTCTTCTTTAGGAGTGGGAATGGAAGGGTTTCCATAGGCAAGGTCTTCCTTCAACTTGCTTTTCTTGTTCCTTTCAAAATGGTAGTTATCAATTTGAATGGCTTGGGTGATGTAGCCCCATCTAAATTGAATTATGAAATAATCCTCATACCAAGTGAAATCACATATTGATTTCCTAAATTTTGATGCACAGGTAGAGTAGGGTGGTTACCTTGATGTAGCTTTTAGAGTTTTGCTTCTACCACTCGACTAATGTCTGCATCTTTGAATGTGGTGGTGAGAGAAACTCCTCAGTGATGTAGTATCACCATGTTTCTTTCCAAGATTGGGTCAAACCATGATAATGCTTGACCACAAAGTAGGGTTCCAATAAAAGTAAACTTGTATGTCTCATTTGGGTATCTATCTCATTTTGTGGAGATGTACAATTTAACTTACTACAAGAATCCTCGAAACTTTGTATGATCACAATCAAAATTTTGTGGCATACAAATCTTAGGTTCCTTCATGAAGGATGAAATAGGGTGTTGATTTACTTAAATGCTTCCTTTATTTGTTTGAATATTCCCAATTTTCTCTTGTAACTCTTGTATTAGTATACCTACATGCATGGGATGTCCCATCTTGACTTATGTTTGTCAATGAGTTAGGTACTCAACTTTTTGCTGGAGATTTTGAAGTGATGCCACAATCTATTTGATTTGTTTTGTGGAAAAGTTATAGGGACTTTTTGGAAAGGTTAAATTAATGTGTTAGATCCTTCATCAATTGTTCCTCTTCCTCCTAGATGATCTTTATAATCCTCAATAGACTTACCTTGGTAGTATTGGTGGTATCTGCATCTTGTTTACACAAATTAGGCTAGTTCAAAATTGCATCCTTGGAGATTATTTTCATTCCATAGAGGATGCACTAGAAGTTGGATTATTTTCCTTAAGTGTTGATGGGGATCATGTGACTTTATTTATAATCTAGCTCACATCTTGATTGACGAGAGAATTGGATCTTCATGAATTTTTTTGAGTCGCATTTAAAATAACCTATAAAGAAGGATTATTTGAATGCTTCCCTATATTTATTGGAAAGATACGCTATGTTAATATGCATCATTCATTCGATGCTTGACTTGAACAAATGATTAGTGCTTTTGATCCTATGTGGAATGTTGACAACTATAATTGATGTGTTAGAGGTCCTTGAACGTTTCTAGGTGAATTTCTAGCATATGAAAGACCTTCAATAACATCTTCCATGAAAGATCTAGAGCTTCATAGATGAACTCACTCTAAATTTTGAATAAATGTAGCATCCAATATAAAATGGAGTGTGATAGAGGATACAATACAAAGGCTACACATGGATAACTAGGCCATTATGAAATTCATACTAGGAATAGTTAGCTACTTACCAAAAGAGTCTCCTAGGTGGAAAACATGGTAGCAGTGAAAATTAAATTTCACAAAAATAGAAGCTTTCTCCCATGTGACCTCATAGATGGTCATTGGTTTAATAAATTTATCTACCACTTAAGGTTCATTATTTGATCATCATTTTAATTTTTCTTGTAACGTCTATATTTTTATCATGGAAAAATGATTGATATCTTGTTAGTAACCTATCTCACGTATGTTTGAGTCTTGTCATGAATCAATCCATATGGTAAGGGGTAGGGCTCAAAAATTTTAGGGTCTCCTATTGGTGTAATTATTTCAAGAAAAGTGGACCAATGAAATCATCTTCAAATTTCTCTTACTAGCTGGAACCTTTATTTTTACTTTTATTTGAGAATTTTTGGCTCGTTCTTATTGTAATATTTTTTAATCTAGTTTTTTTAGATGTCAAGGAAGTGTTGTTGCATGTTGAAATCCCTGAGGAAATCCTTATAGATACAAGCTCTAAGTGTATGAGGAGCATGATCCAATCCCTTTTGCATGAGTATAGTCCTCACCGAGATCCATGAAACCCATTGTCAAATGTGGCTAACATTTTTCCCCACCTAGAGGTTTTCATCCTTAATAGTGCTCTAGTAGCACTAGAGCTTGTATTCCTAGATGATCCTCTCATGTCTTTCACAATCTTGCTTGCACATCTTGATGTGAAGGTTTTTATTAGTCTATTCTAGTGTACTATTGAAGGGAATTTATGTTGTGGTCCCATAGTGAGTTTCTTTTGCATGATTTCAGATGCTATGAGTAGCAACACCAATGGATTGATTTTGTAGAATACCTTTGTGTCTTTAAGCAAATTTGTTTAAAAGGATTCCTTGAAAGTTTTGCATATAATGGCTAGAAAAGTATTTGAATTGATCATATTATGCCATTAGCATTTGCATATTAGGGAGACCCTAAGATCATAAATCATTGGTCGAGTACCATGCCTAAAGCCCTGTTGATTTAAGTATGTCATTGGATTATTCTTGAATGTGCTGAAGCATTTTTCCATCATAATAAAGATTTTCCTAAGCATGATACAAGAATGATATCAAATACCTCTAAAGAACTTAATCCAATGTGGAAATGTTTCAAGCATGTGTTCTTATGTGGGATTACTATAATCAAGAGGTTGTGTCATAGAAGGATAATTCAGCAATTCGCTTTTCACTTCACTTTGTTGTTGACTTGCATAATATCATATTGAAATGTTTTACCTCTTCTCACCACGAGAGGAAATAAATTGGATTGTATTGTAGATGTTTTGGTGCACGACCAAAGACTCCCCATAGTGTTGGATTATCTTATAAAAACTTGCTCTCCTTTGAAGGTGCATCATGTTGGGATATGGCCCTTATTCCTTGATATATTATATTGGTCCAATTTGCATACATTCATCAATCATCAACCACTACCATTTACATATCTGAAATCGGACACGTTTGGTAACTCATGTATGGCCAAAGATCTGGAGACTAGACTTAAGCATAAGCCGATGTGCTCTCTTAAACAAGTAAACCACTTAGTCTAGTGGTTAAGTCTCAAGGTTATGAAGGAGGATGTCTTGGGTTCAACTCCCATGGGGAGCATTTGGAGAGTGTTTTGTCAAGGAGCTCTTAACTTGAATGGCGAGTACACCAACCACTAGTGGACTCTAGTGGAAGGTACTAAAGTAGTGGTCGAAATCACTCCAACCACTAGTAGAATCTAGTGCAAAATATCAAAGGAGTGGTGGAGATTGCACATGCACTTGTGGAATCTAGTTACATTTGTGGTCCTCATTGATTCGAGCAACTATATATACTTGCATAAGGTTGGGAGGAGAGTCATCTCTCTAGCATGTGGTGGTCGTAATTCCTAGTTTCTTACATTGATATCAGAGCCAAGGCTTGGAATTCATGGAGATCTTGATTAGAGAGCTTTAATGGAGATCTCTTGTGGATACAATTTTCGTTCATTTTTTGTTGGTGACAAATTCATTTCTCCTAGCCTTTTCTCTTTCGTGCAGTCATTAGCTTCTGCCAAATTGTAGATGAGAGCAAAAGGCATGATAAACTTGTAAACATTGCAACATACAGTGACCGAACTCATCCCCATGCAATTTTCGCCCGCTGAACTATCCCGCTGAGCTATCCATGTCGTGCAACCTGAATCGCGATTGGGAAAATCATGATGATATTAAATTTGCATAAGCAGCCTCAGAAAAAACTATACGGTCTTCTAGGAGCACCGTTCAGGGATGGAACTCATGCATTTTAGTAAATCAAGCACTTGCCATCCCAATATGGTACTGTGCTAACAGCTTTACATGCTCGATTATTATATGTTGATATTGTCACTATTCATGCAGGTCGATTTCCTATGAGCGACCACAAAACAAGAATTGCATGATCATCGCATGCCGGGATCGAACATGGAACCTATGTCTCAATTATGCTATTATATTCTAGCTCCGCGGCAGTGCTGTGAGATAGATATTATCAACAGAAATCTATTTGTCCTTCTAAAGAGATCCAGACACTGGACTAGAACTGCAAGCTATAAATCCGTGACCCTGTCGATGAAGAATTCTTCTCTACATGCCAAAAGAAGTGCATGTACTGAAATGTCTATCCATATATGGGATTGATAGACTTCCTCTCATGCACTCATGCCACCAACCCTTCGAATTTGATTTAGGAATTCTTCTATAGATCTTCTTGACCCGGAGTTCATACCCGATTTGAAGTGTTTATTTAGACCACATTTTCATGCCTAAGTGGATACTTTGATAGTACATAAGTCAAAGTAGGAAGGGCAAAGTGACGCATCATCCATCATCTACACATCATCCAAAGGCAAAGGATGGGCTAAGACAAGTATAGTCCAAGGAAGGCTTCATTTCTTCAAAGAAGAGACATGAAGAAGCAAAGATCTTCAAGGAGGAATATGTAATTCTTCCTCATGGACCAAAGGATGGAGAATGGCTCTTCTTGAGGATCAATGGAAGGATGTAGCTTAATCGGGAGATAAGTATTTACAAATTGATGTTTTCATTTCCATATTTGCTTTGCTCTATGCTTTCATATGGAACACATTGCTATTTTCATTGAAGTATCGAAGAAATCTTCAATTTTTGAAGCATTGTATGCAATTTAATGAAAGCAAAATAGGAGAGCATCAAAGTATGGAGACATTTATCATGCATAGGCATGCATCTATGAAAGAATGTTGGTGCATTTCTCCTTTTCAAAGAATGTTTTCATGCACAAAACACGTTTTCCCCTTGCTTGAAAAAGATAGTTAATGCTCAAGGTTATGCATATGAATGGTTATATCTATTTAAAAAAAAGCTAGAAAGTAGAATTTTTGTGCATGGATGATTGGGAACATGCATTTTTAAGTTCAAGAATTGCTTAATTTAAGTTTGGTGCATGAAAGGAGAATGGCAACACATGCATGCACTCACATGCATTTGCATGCAAGAACAAGCATTCGCATATGCATGATTGTTTGTTAAGTAGTTGAATACTTATACTTTTGTTACCTCCTTTTTCTAACTCGACTTAGATAGCTAGGGAAAATAGCAAACTAGGTAGTTGCAAGGCTCCTGGCTGCCATGCAACTCAAGTAGCTAGTTTGTTTTTCCCAAACGTGATACTTAGGTATAATAAATCAGGAGTCCTGATTAGGAAAAGTAGGCCCTTCGAAAGTCAAGTGTTCAATTTTCTTGATCATTGAAATAGCAAGAAAATAGGGCTATTTGAAAGTTTCCATGATGAATCTAAGTTTAAGAGAAAACTTAGAGATTCCTAATGACAAACCTAGATATAGTCATTATCGTGGATTTGAGAAATCTTGCATCCAAGTAGGATGAAGAGATTTCCCTTAGGTACTTGAGCACTTTCTAATGAATGCTTTTATTTGATTTTATCCCAAGACGTGATCAAAATCAAATAAAGCTAAATGGAACTTACATTATTTGAACGTGGAAAGCTCAAAAGATAGTTTTTATATTCCATAAGTAGCATCTCCGTTAAGGATGCAAAGTGCCAAGAAAAACTATGAAACTTTTGTAAGTTCTCATTTGATTCCATTCCAAGGAGTGATGGAAATCAAAGGTTGAACCTTGGCATCAATTGAACTTTCATGTTCAATAGGAGGATGTTAGGTTCCATGATGATTACATCTCTGATAACGATGCAATTTACTAAGCAAGCTTGGAAACTTGAGCAAAACTCTTACTTTTAGAAGGATTAGAGAGTTAATGTTTGGTTTCATTTAAGCTACTTGAAGCTTCAAGAGGAAACCAACGCAAGCAATCTTTAGGAAATGAGATAACTTCCTAAAGACTTGAATAAAACTGTGAACTTTTCATTTAGGAATACAAAGTTCCAAGATATGGATCTCCAATCCATGAACTTTACTTAAACAAGCTACGAAGTTCAAAGTTATGTGTTCATAGTAGCATTACTATTGGATCAATCGTCAAAAGATGCTTGGACTTTAAACATAATTTTGATTATCAAAATATGTTTAAGGTACGCTAGAAACATCTAAAGATTGACCAATAATAATGAATCTTGTATCAAACTCAAGAACACGAATCACATAAAGAAAAGTTCAAGTCAAACTTTCATAGTGGAATAGGAAACCATATCCTAAAGGTGATATTTGTTCTCTAATTTGATACTTGAGAAATGAACATGAATGAATCAATAAAGCTTCTGGATATTGTTTGTAAGTCTCAAAATTTCTTTCAAAATATCTTCTAGTATTGCAAAAGATTCAAAGATAAATCATTTGCTCAGGTTATTTGATTCCCTAGAAGGAATATCAAGTCCTTGAAGAATAAAATTCTCCCAAGTAGTGAGAATGAAATTCTTTAAACTCATTAGACAGCTAGTAGTTCCCAAGAAGTCCCAAACCACCAAAAGTGGTACTTAAAGTCCAATGGATGATATCACCTAGAAGTGTATCAAAGATTCTTAGCTTTAGAATCTGAAAGGCATTAGTACATGCTTGGATTTGAGTAGGGAAAAAGATCTCTAAAAGCCCATGGGTAAGCAAAGAAGCTTTCGATAGTTTAAGAGATCTTAATGATAAAGACCAAGTCTTTATTTTATCACCTGATCAACAAGACTTGATCAATCTTGGTCATGGTTATCCAAGAATTTGCGATTGGAACTACTTTGATGTTTGCCCAAGTATTGGCAATCAAAATAGTAAGTTGTTCCAAGTCTGAACAAAGTAGATATTCCAAGTATGCAATCTACAACCGTGATGATGGTAATTAATTTTGTGGAGGGTATAACATAAAGTTTACCTATCCTTAAAGGGATTTTGGTATAATCAAACAAGCATGAGCGGATGCTTAGTCTTAAGCAGTAGAGAGATTCCTATAAATTCCTGGCTAGGGTAGCTGCTTAAAGCTTCAATAAGAAAGGAATCTTAAAACAAGAAGTAAACAGCTCTTGTCGCTACAAATTGATCAAGTAACCAATTGGACTTGAAATTGTGAAATTTCAAGTACTTGGAATTATAATTGGTTTTCGTTTGAAAACCCAAGCAAAAAAGAATAGATATTCCACCAAATCCGACTACTATTGTACACCAAGTAACACTCAAAGAGAATTTTACAAGTAAAAATCCAAAATTATCACACATGATGTTATTCGGTTGCATTGCATATTTACATGTTCTAGGTGAGTTGATGAATAAGCTTGATCCAAATGCAAAAAAAAAAAAATCATTGGGTACACCCTTTGGCAAGCTTTAGGAAGAAGTATACATGGACCAACCACAAGGATATGAGGACTCAAATCATCTTGAACATGTTTGTAGGTTGAAAAAGGCATTCTATGGCTTAAACAAGCCCTTCATGCTTGGCATGCAAGGATTGCAGATTATTTAACTTCAATTGGATTTTCTGTGTGATGCACATTACTCATTATATGCAAAGAAAGTTGATGATGACATCATAATTTTGGCTATTTATGTTGATGATTTGATGTAGTTTGTGATAATGAAGGAAGCATTAAAGAGTTAAAGCAACTCCTTTTGCAAGAATTTGACATGAAAGATCTTGATGTGTTGTGCTATTTTTTGGGTATTGAGTTTATATGGTTGTCCCAAATGCAATATATGGTTGTGTATGTTGCAAAATCATGTTATGGATGATTGTAAGCCAATTTCTCTGCCATTAGATCATAATTTGAATTTGGATGTTAGCTCAAGTGAAGCATTGGAAAATGCAACTATGAACAAAAACATTATACATCTCACAATTACAAGGCTTGATCTAAGCTCTATGGGACTTGAGAGTCAATTTATGTAGGTTTCCAAGAAACCACATTTAGATGCTTTGAGATGCACTCTACATTATGTGAGTGCCACTTTGGCTTATGCGAAGATATGCATTGTTCTATGAAGCTGGTGTAGAATTGCAAGTTCATGGATACACTGATGCAAATTGGACCGGTAGCATTCCAGATAGAAGATCTACTAGTGGTTTTATAATTTTGCTTAGGATTGTTCTTGTTACATGGAGCAGTAAGAAACAACCCACTATTGCTTTGGAAAGTACAAAGGGTGATTATAGAGGTGCCACAATGGTAGCATATGAGGCATCATGACTTGAGATGCTACTTGTAGGTTTAGGTGTAGAAGTGTAGAATCCTATCGTCATTTATTGCAATAATCTTAATAGCATATAGCTAGCATGAAATCATGTTTCTCATGTTAGAATAAATAATATTGAGGTAAATTATCACTTTATCAAGGAGAAGGTATTATCAGGTGATATTGATCTTGTTTATGTGAGGACAAATGAGTAGGTTGAATGCTATTTTTACTAAAGCACTTGGAGAAGAGAAGCTAAAAAAGTTAGAAGATGCTTGGATTAAAGGGCATGATGTTGAGCTTGAGGAGAAGTTTTGAGATTGTTAGATATGATAAATGGCTCACTCTTATGTAGCACCACCATTGCTCCATGGCACTCTATTTTGTAAGGCCCCCATTATGAGGAGAAGTCATGTGAGAGTGTTGGACATTGGTAGATTCCTGAATTTGAGGTCAGATGAGGTCTAGAGTAGACTATAGGTAGATAGTTAGCAAGGTTACTTCTAAACCATTGGATTTTGGATTGATCCTATGTGAGGAGCAACCTAAATTAGGGGCTAGAAACAAAAATAGCTTTCTTAACTTGGAGAAGGGTCTATTTGATGTAGGCCATTGGATCTAGACTTCATCCTAAGTGTAATGCCTGAAAGTTGGATTGGCTGGCCTCTCCGTAAAGACTATGTGGTACCTAATTTCTATGAATTACAAGATGCCTATTAAATTATAGAATGATCCGCAAGAGATCAGATTGATCAAGATCAAGATTTGTTATTGATCCTACCTTTGTACGATTGGATTTGATCAGAAATCAATGGTTGAGATTATTTTGGACATGGATCAAGCTACCACGATCCTAGAACATGGGTAGGCTGACTTAGGCTCGGAGGAACTTATGAGGATGGTCCCCTCCCCATGTAGGATCAAAATTTGTGGTGTTTGGAACCATTAGGGTAGCCATCTTAGTACCCATTGTGTTGGCCTATAGCCTTTCACCAAGCTTCTATCCAGATCACCATCTAAGCTCCATATAGGGAGTGCATGGGTGGATAGAACCATCTATATCTTGTGTAGTGTTTGATTTCCATTGTATTAGAGTTATGAGTTTGAGTTGAGTTCATCTTCTACTCATCTTGAGTCCACTTTTCCATTATAACTACATCTCTTGTGTTATTCCCATGAGTATCAATATCTCTCTTTCTCTGTAACCTTGATCCTATATATATATATATATATATATATATATATATATATATATATATATATATATATATATATATATATATATATATATATATATATATATATATATATATATATATATATATATATATATATATATATATATATATATATATATATATAGTGGTAACACCTACATGTTATTAGATTTGCGCCACTAGTCCATCATTATTCATTCATTTCTTTTTCTTACAGAGATATCAAGCTCAACATGTGCTAATCAGGGATGACATGTACCACTTTTTATTTCTTTGACATGTATAGTGGTTATGCTGATATATGTCAAGGATACTTTTAGTGAGTTGTATTGAGTTTATCTATCGAGAGTGATGGCACATTTATTTCTTTCCAAAGCACTCATTCATGAATATTAGGGTTTTCTTTATGTACTACTCTTTACATAATGTACTGTTTGTAATGTTGTATTAGGTCATTCTTGCATACTCTGTTTATGTAATAGAAAAGTAGAAGAAGATCCTTCTTCCTTGCCTGAATCTATATGTGCTCCTCTCTTTGTGTGTATGTGAGAGATCTCTTCCTTCTCTAGTATCTCTTGACACTCTCTAAAACTCAAGAAAATTTTAGAAAAAGATTTGAGTTCACGAATTGTACATGATTATCTCTTTTGAAGATGTATCTTCACAAAGCTATGTAACTTAATCTTTTAATGATAAAGTTATCATCTAGAATTTGCAAATGAGTTCAAAAGTGTAACTTATGAGTATAGGTATGTCTTTCCACAAGAGTTGTTATGTGTATTACTTTTTAGGGGAGATGTGGACCATGTTGTTGAATTGGTGTGGGATGCAAAACCATTAGCAAATCACACTATAGGATGATCCAAGCCCAACATGAAGAAGTGGGAGGCAATTACATGACTATATTCAATAGCGATAGATCAAGGAATTTCCCTTATGCAACACCAATTTATCTTGTAACCAAGAAACATAGCTCCATGAGGATGTGTATTGACTATCAAGAACTCAACAAAGAAATGAACAAGAACAAATTTCCCATGCATATGATGGAAGATTTGTTCAATTAGTTACGTTGAGAAGATATTCTAGAGAATTGGACCTAATGCAAGGCTATCATTAATTTAGAATAAGAATAGAGGATGTAACAAAAACTACTTTTAGAATGAGGTATTAGCATTATGAAATCTCCATGATGCCCTTTTGATTCACCAATTGTCTAAAGGCCTTCATGAAACTCATGCATAAGATCTTAAGGCTCTACCTAGGATATTTCGTAGGAGACCCTTTAGATTATATTCTTTTCTGTAATTCAACCAAGATGCATGTTTACAACATTTCAGAAGAAAATGCAAAGTATTAATAAAAACACATTTTATGGAAAATAATCAAAGTGCAAGTTTTTCAAAACAAAAGTTTAATTCTTGGGACATAACATATGTAAGGATAGCATACAGATGGACCCAGAGAAGGTGCACGCCATCCTTGAATGGTCACATCCATAGAACTTAGAAGAGCTATAGATATTCCTTGGTTTATCGAGGTTCTATTGTAGGTTCATAAACAATTATGCTCAAGTAAATGTACTCATAACTAGACAAGAAAAAGGGAAAAGGAAAAACTTCCATTAGGTGAAGAACAAAGAGCAAGTATGGAAAAAATAAATTGAGCAATAGCAATAACTCTTGTTTTGCAAATAGTGGATACCAATCAAACTATTGGTGGTTGAAACCAATGCAAGTAAATTTGCAAATTGGCACAATAATAATACAAGAAGGGTTTTGAATTTCTTTTCAAAGTAAGAATTGAAATCTTTCCCAACATAGTTATTTGGCATTGAGAAGGACATGTATGGTATTTTATATGATCTT
Organism: Ceratopteris richardii; assembly: GCA_020310875.1. Lineage (NCBI taxonomy): Eukaryota > Viridiplantae > Streptophyta > Polypodiopsida > Polypodiales > Pteridaceae > Ceratopteris > Ceratopteris richardii. Next base: position 20,418,864 of record CM035437.1, on the reverse strand, counting down.
AAGATTACCTATATGAAAAAGTGTGATAGACTCACATATCATGAATTTTAGTATATTTTTTCTTTCTTAGTAACTTTCTAATACATCATGGATTATTCAAAATTAAAGACACATTTGGATACATTCTCTTTCGTGTGGTTAAGAGAACCGAAAGAGTCATGTGAATCTCTTTATGTCTCAAGAAGCGGAGGTACTTATTGCACTATAAGAAATAAGATAGAAAGGGAACCTGTGGAAGAATCAACACGTGAAGATCTTGTGGGATTAGAATTTCTCCATGATAGAATGTGCCTATGTGCAAGTCATATACACCCAATTTTGTAATGTCAATTCTCTAGATGAAGGAATATTTTTGCACAAGTAGTTTTGGGGTTGAAGTCCCTAAGAGTCATGTGAATCTCTTTATGTCTTAGGAAGGGGAGGTACTTATTGCATTTTAAGAAATAAGATAGAAAGGGAACCTGTGGAAGAATCAACACGTGAAGATCTTGTGGGAGTAGAATTTCTCCATGATAGAATGTGCCTATGTGCAAGTCATATACACCCAATTTTGTAATGTCAATTCTCTAGATGAAGGAATATTTTTGCACAATTGGTTTTGGGGTTGAAGTCCCTTACGCCCATCCTCATAACTTAGATGCCCAAACTCATAACTCTTGAGAGGGTACTAGCTAATTCAGTGGTAAACATCTTGAATCAATAGGAGAAAATGAACCTAAGAAATATATGTGGCAATGACTTTTTTATTAACTAAAATCTTACATGATGGGAAAGCTTATAAGGCATATCACTATATGGAAATTCAAACCTTTCCACATTTGGGAGGTATAGGTGCACCCTTCATTCAGATTCAAGAATTACAATCTTCAAAGTACTAGATTTGAATCTCTATGAAGATTAAATGAATTGAGAATTGTGGCTTTTTCAGCAAAAATATCAAGTTTCTTATGTATATCAAGGCCACACGGTCTTTGACACTTCTCAATTCACTCGAGCTTAATGGAATGTCACTACTGCTACTCATCAAGGAGAGGATAGAAAAAACATACATAGGCATGATCTTCTTGAACTAAAAGCTTTAATCATAAGAGCTAATCTAGGGAGGATTCTTTGACCTCATCAAGTCAAAAAATTCTTGAGGGAGTCCTATGAAGGTCGTGGGAATTCCCACAAACATACTGCCAATTTTAGATAAATTCTTTGTGTAGAGTAGGTGGATGATTTTTTCACTATGAGGTTCTTCTCTAAATAGTTCCAATCACTTTGCAACAAATATTTTGGTAAACTCCACTTATCGTTGGAAGATTTATTGGACTAAACTCCTTATGCCTTGATAAACCACTTTGCATGGAATGAAGACTACAAAAGTTGATTCCAAGATCTTAAGGAGATACAAATGTCAGCTCCAATACTTAAAGTCTAAGTAAGTCCTACCATATACATGTGGATGTGTCTGACTATGTTGTATGTTACATAAATACCCCAATTAGTTGATGATGGAAATATGGAATTTCTATAGCATATGAAAGATGACAATCAAACAACATGGAGTGCAGTTACACTACAATGAAGAGAGAAGGCCTTGAAATGGTCTATGTAGTGAAAAATTTGAGATGCTATCTATTATCTAACAATTTCAAAATCTTTTTGAACCACCATGCACTCTTGTATTTATTCAATAAAACTTGTGCCACAAGAAGTATGGTCAAATGGTTTTTACTCCTAATGGAGTATGACTTTCAAATTGTATTCAATAAGGGAAAGACTCATGTGCCCATCTATCTAGGCTAACCAATGGAGAAGTTGCAAGTGGCATTAATGATGACATCCGAGATGCATATTTATTTAATGTGGAAGTTTTCATAAAGTGGTAGGAGCCCTTGGTTCCTTCTCTCACTTATGGACCCATCCACTCAAATGTTAGAGTGTTATGCAAGCTACCAGAGAAATGGAAAAATTCCAAATCACGACAAGTTTTCTTTATCATCAAGACAACCAAGGAATTCTATATTATTGTGTGGGTGACAATGAGCATCATGTGCTCATTCGAAGAGCTCACAACAATATACTTGGCTCTCACTATCTTATGAACTCTACAAAATCGAAAATGAGATGGGTTGCACTAGCCAACCATGGAAAATGATGTGGTAAATCATATACACAATTATCAAGAATGCATGTATCACAAAAATTTTTCTTTGCCATCAAGACAACCAAGGCATTCTATATTATTGTCTAAATGACAATGAGTATCACACTAATTGGAAGAGATTACAAGAATCTACTTGGCTCTCACCATCTACATTCATGAAGTCTACAAAACTTAAAATGAGGTGGGATACAACCTTTGTCATATCGTACTCATTCAAGGTCTCATAGTGCTTCCTTTGCATCATATTTCTATGGAATGGCTGCCTCTAGTCTTTATGATGAGAATGAGCCCATCTCTTTTAATGAAGCACAAAATTCATTGGATGGATGTTATGCAATCGGAATACGATGCTATTATGAATAATGGTACTTGTTCTTTATGTGATTTGCCTCTAGGAAAAAAGGCCATTGGCCCTAAATGGGTATACAAGTTGAAACATAAGCCCGATGGAACAATTGATAGGTATATAAGGTTGGCCTTGTTGCCAAAGGTTATGCTCAAGAGAGGCATTGAATTTGATGATACATTTGCTCCCACATGCCGAATGACCATTGTGCATAGAATTTTTGCACTTGGAACTCATTTAGATGGAATTTACATTAGTGGGACAGTAAAATTGAATTCTGAATGATGATGACATGAAGAAGTGTGTGTATTTTGGCCCCGTGGTTTTATGTAGAACAGACATGAAAACAAAGTGTGCAGGTTGAAAAAAAATATTACATGGTTTGAAGCAAAAACCATGTTCTTGGTATGAGAAGATGCATTCCTATTTGCTTGCACATGGTTTTTGAGAGCAGTCGAATTGAGATCACCTTATATGTTAAGCATGCATTGTTGTATATGTTGATGACATGCTCCTCACTAGTCCTAATGAGAAGCATATTTCTTAATTTAAGGCTGATTTGCATTCCTCTTTTGAGATGTTAGATTTGGTTCATTTGTAGCATTATTTGTGCATTCAATTTATGCATGTTGATGGGGTAATAGCTTTGTGTGAAAAAAAAATTGTTGACACATTATTACATCATTTTGGCCTTGACGATTGCAAACATATTGCCACTCCAATGGAAAAAGCTTTATGGTTGAGTCTTCATGATGTTAGAGATGCATTTGATGTTGTTCTTTATCAGCCTGCTATTGGATTCTTGACTTATTCATAACTTGGCTTGATATTTATTTTATCGCCTCTTAGATTAGAAATTTTATGCATTGTCTAGGTGTCAAGGATTGGTAGGCAGTTAAGTGCATCTTTCATTACTTGAGTGGTATGTAGCTACTTCGATTGTTTTATCCCAAGGGGAGATTATTACTGCTAGATTTACATGCTTTTTCTCACTGGGATTGGGTTGGTGTCCACTAGTGGTTTTTCCTTCATGCTTGGTAGCTCCTGCATATATTGGTTGAGCAAGAAACAACCTATTGCGGCCACTTATAGTTGACAATGTGTTATGAGGACCTTCAGTGCATGCACACACAGAGGCAGAAAGAAGATGAAACAGGAATAAAAAACAGAGAAACAATCGATGCAATATTATGTGCAATCTCCCCCCGTGTACTCTGATGGGCGAGTCTCTCAGAGTACATGTATTTATAAGTTTATTTCTATTACATCCTGAAAATAGAAGTTACATGAGGGCCATCGCTTTTAGAAGCATCTTTTTAGGTAAAACTACTTTATTTACAAAAGGTGTCTCTTTCTAAAGCGAACCACTACTTTTACAACAAGATAAACCTAAATATAACTATTCTAGAAGTCTTTGATTTATTCTTCGAATTTGTTTATTTATGCCCATCCACTTGTATCCACACCCTCATGCTTCTTCACCTGCTAGATCAAACACAACCACATTAAAACCTTCTGGACATTTAAAACATTAAAAATCCATTTAACTTTCCATGATTCCATAATTATACAACATGCCTCCCAGTTGACAAGCAACTGACCTCAGTTGATAAATATAAAAATAGACATGGATGATCAGTCACATGTCCCATCACTGAACAATAGTAAGCATGAACCATGTAAAACACATGCATGGAATCAAAAACCTGAAAGTTTAATGTATTTAGGAATGATATGTAGAAATTAAATGATCATAATGAGGTGATAATTGTGTTTTAAATAAGTCAATATTCTAATTCATTTTCAAAAGTGTATCTAAAGTATGATCCTACATACTAAATTCTATGAGTAAATGCATTACATATAATCAAAGAAAATTAGACTAGCAAAAATATTGTTGTTGTTGATGTGGCTACTGCAAACGGATCCTCTTGATAAGCAATTGGTACTCATTCTCCGCATCATGAGCAAAGGCAATAGCTTCATGAAGCTATGTAAACTGGCATGAGCAAAGCCTTGCTTGAACCTCCTTATATATTCCATCATCATACTTCTTCTTCATAGTATCATTGGAAACGTCTTCAAGCAATCGAAGAGTTACTAAGTATTGGTAGAATCGGTCCGTATAGGTTATAAATGTATCACCTTCCATCCATGTAAATTTAGCCCACAATTATCGAACATGTAGGTTGAATTGTAAGGGTAGAAAAGAATCCTTAAACTCTTCTTGAAAGGCCTTCCATGTGCTTGGACAATCTACACTATGACAAAGATCATTCCACCAAAGCTGATCTCTTCCTACCAAATAATTGGTAGCAAACTTGACTTTCTCATTTTCTGAATATGACTCATCGGAGTAGAAATCATCGAATAGAGAGAGCCATGATGGGACAAATCGGCCATCCTTTCGTCCATCGAATTGAAGCATAGCATAGCGTTCTTGTATAGCTTGTTGAATTTCTTGAAGTTCTTGTCGCATAATCTCTAATTGTTGCTCGAATGAGACCCTAGGTAAAGGTGAATTGCCAAAATCCTCCATTGTTGTAGGGTCCATAACTAGAGAACAAAACCTCTCTTTCAAACTATTTTGAATCCTCAATCTAATAGATTAGTTAAAACGCTTGTTTCGAGAGCTTTCCAACAATATATTATATGCTAAAATCTGAGTTATATAGTGAAAGTTATGTCCTTTTTGTGATGCACTCCCCTAGGAAAATCGACGGGCGCTTCCACATGTGTAGGCTTAACTTGGGAATTGTAAAAGGGAGAGGGAGGTGAAATTTGATGTAAATACTGTTATCAGGACCTTCAGTGCACGCAAACAGAGGCAGAAAGAAGATGAAACAGGAATCGGAAACAAAGAAACAATCAACGCGAGATTGGGTGCAATCTCCCCCGTGTACTCTGATGGACGAGTCTCTCAGAGCACACGTATTTATAGGTTTATTTCTATTACATCCTGAAAATAGAAGTTACATGAGGGCCGTTGCTTTTAGAAGCATCTTTTTAGGTAAAACTACTTTATTTACAAAAGGCATCGCTTTCTAAAGTGAACCACTACTTTTACAACAAGATAAACCTAAATATAACTATTCTAGAAGTCTTCGATTTAGTCTTTGAATTTATTTATTTATGCGTATCCACTTGTATCCACGCCCTCATGCTTCTTCACCTGCTAGATCAAACACAATCACATTAAAACCTTCTGGACATTTAAAACATTAAAAATCCGTTTAACCTTCCATGATTCCATAATATACAATACAATGTGAGGCTAATTATAGGGTGGCTTTCACAACAACTATTGAGTGTGTGTGGCTCAGACTTCTTTTGGTTGATTTGGGTGTTGGACAATCTTCTTCCACCACCATCTTCACTAATAGTCAAAGGGCATTGGCAGTTGTGAGGAACCCTATGTTTCATTCTTGAATAAAGCACATTGAGATGCACTATCATTATGTCAAGGAGAGGCTCTTTTTTGGAGAGATCAATTTTGCGTGTGCCCACACAAGATAATGTTGCAGAACTTTTCACCGAGGGTTTGCCTAGGGAGAATTTTGAAGCTTTTTGCAAAGCTTTGGTCTTGCTTCATTTTGTGCATTGATCTCTATCCACAGGTTAGAAATTCCTTATATATGACTACTAGGTCCTTGTTCATGACATCACTCCAAGGGCGGACTTGTTGATAGATTTCGGTAGTGATGTGTGTGAACACACTTAGGACCGTCAGGGAAATTTCTTCCCTCTTTATAAGACTTTTTGCCCTCAGATTGTATATACACCTATAACCCCAACAATTAACTTATCTTTGTCCAATTCACTTGGTAATACATTCAATATTGTGTTGTTCTCCAAGATTCTTCTTCTTCCTTGTGTTGTTCATGTGCTTCCGTAGACCTCAAACTCCAACATGACCATCTACTTGAACTAACCACTACCAAGGAAATATATAACTTCCTTGATGGTTTTCAAGATATAATCAAGTGTCCATCATGCTCAAAAAATAGCACAAGATGGAATTCGCCACTTAATGGGGAATATATGCATTTTTTGCAATGCCCTTTGGATTAAGTAATGCTCCCATCATGCTCTAGAGATCGATCTGTCACACTTCTGACAATTATTTATGTAAGATCATGGTTAAAGTTTATCTAGATTATATGTGCTCTTAGTATGAGTAGTGATTCCAGCAAAATGCATTATGTGCATGTATCCCCTATGAGCTTGATTTCAATTAGCCAATTGCAAAAGAGCACATGTTATGCACTCCTTGGTGAGCATCATTTTTAGTTGCAGTTGGGATAGCTTATGCTTGTCAGAGGTGCTAAGATTGGGAAAAGGTATCCAATGCAGATAAGAGGTGCTAGGATTGGGCAAAGGTATCCAGTGTAGATACTCCATGTGACAGACAATCTCATCTTAGTGGGAGTTGATCCATATGTGTGGTATGAGTCTCTTCATGTCTCATTTTGTCTACCTACAAATAGGTATATTGACATTCATGATGCATATATATGGTAGGGTTCACATACTCAGATGGATGCACATGTTGAGAATGTTTTGGATGCACGTGATGATTATGTAGAGCATGATTTTTTTATCATATAGATGCTCTTGTGGAGCACGTTTTGGATGATCGATTGGATGCTTTAGAGCATGATGTGGATGCTCATGTAGAGAATTGTGATGATCCTCAGTTAGAGTTAGGATCATTGGATGGACCTTGAAGTTGATGTTGTGTAGTTAGCTCATGTTGAACATGATGACATACTTTGTGTGGTAGAGCAGGATAGCCCTTATGATAGAGAGTGTATGGTAGAGAAGTTTAGCTCCAAGGATGCATAACTAGACACATCCTTGGTTGAGAGAATGGTTGATTTAGATGTTGAGGAGCCAACAATCATGCAATCATTCTTGGATTCACTCATACCAAACGTTGACATAGATATATCAAGACATGGTGGCCTTGATGATGGTGCTTTGGATGCCTTCAGTACGAGCATGATTGATATGGTTAGGTTAGGTAGGATAGCACACATTTTGTCAACATTCAAATGTCTGATGTATGAGTTATTATGCTCGAGACCAGACACTGCAACTACTATAAGAGCATTTTCACTTAAAGTTGTTAGTTTTTCGATGATTGACACAAGCATAGAGAGAGTGGGAGATTTTTAGTTTGAGGTGCATGGATACACCTTGTTTGAGGCAGTTGGTATAGGCTAACTAGTATGACTTGAGATTTGGGCTCTTCTTGAATCTTATTGTATAGGCCTACACCATTCTCTATACATGTTGTCATGTATGGTCGCATTGACCCTTATGTGGGAGATTGTTGGGGATGTAAGGGTCATGTGGCCTTACCCCTATATTCATATACATAAATCATTTATAGAGCATTGCCTCAAGAAGATCATTATGTGGATTTTGAGGCACACCCGTGTGCCTGTCTCTCCTCTCCTCTCTCCTTCCATCTCCTCCTTGCTCCTCTTGTTCAACCCACCAAAGTCCTTCATGCACCACTTTGGAACAAAGCCATGATTTTAGCAAACACATCTTGTGAGCTAACTATTGGCTATTTTTTGCATTCAAGTAGAAGTAAAACTAAATTTCTAGCAAATATTGCATTTAGACTCACAATAATTGTGTCCATCAATGGATGTTGCAAACGATATACCTTAATTTCAACACTATAAACAAAATATATACATTTCTTTACCTTGTCATCAAGTTTGTGATGTGTTGTGATGGCACAAAAGCATATGCCAAACAACCAAACACATGCATATGAATAACCATATTTTTATGTCCATTCCAAGCCTCATAAGGAGTGATGACTCTCAATGCTTTTGTAGGGTAGAAACTCAACACACAGTTTGCACACATAATTGCTTCCATAAAAAACTTGTCAGGAAGGTGCTTTCCTTCAACCATACATTGGCCATTTCAAAGAGTGTTCTATTTTTACGCTCTTCAACACCATTTTTTTGTCGTGTATGTGGCACCATATATTGGTGTGAAATTCCTCTTTCACAAAGCAAAGCATTAAACTCATGTGACATGTATTCACCACCACGATATGAACAGAGTCAAAAGCTTGTTTCCATAAACATTTTCGGCCATAACTAAAAATGGTTTGAAGCAAGAGGATACCTCATTCTTTGCTTTCATAGGATACACCCATGTATGAATGAAGGTAGAAAAATATACATGTTTCCCAAAATATGGGGTCCTGACAAGACCACATACATCACTATGACCAAGCTGCAATTTTGTATAGTTTGTGTATGACTATCTTTTGGAAAAGAAGAATGATGCATTTTTCTAAGAATGCAACCTTCACATGCATGCTTTTCAATGGACAAGTTTTGGAAGACGAATAACCATGTCCTTCTTTTGCAAGTAAAGCAAACTATTGAAGTTCAAGTAACCAAAATAAGCATGCCAAAGCTCCATTTCAACCATGGAGGAAGTATGAGCAACCAAGGCATTTGAGGTAGCCCTCTTATATGTATCCAAGCGATACAAGCCATTGCATAATTGTATCAAACATCACGCTAATATCACCATTGCTAAAATCATTAACCCTATAGTTATCATCAAAAAGAGAACCACACCTATTTGCAATCGTAAGCTCAAATTCTCCTACTCCAATGATAGGATAAGAGGGCATTGTTTGCACACACCATACGTTCTCCTTTGGCTGCATCCTTCAAAGATGCAAAAAACCTTTTGCATGAAGTTATGTGCTTTGAAGCACCACTATCAAAGCACCAATCCGAATCAGCCTCACTCATAACCATGCATTTAGAATGCAATGATGCATCACAATGACATGTAAGAACACATGACCAAAAATCTTGAACCATTCTAGGTTCATCATTCTTTGCATTTGAAGAATTTGATGTAATAGACATGTTGGATTCCTTCTTCTTTTCATTGCGCTTAGCAAGCTTTCTACACTCATCAATAACATCCAACCTTCCGGCAATATTTTCATCTCTTCTACTTCTGCAAATCAACATCATTAGAAGAATGAGTGAAAGAGGAAGGTTAAGGCTTTGGTTTTGATTAACCCAAAGTTGACGATACTTTCTTTTCCCTTTTTATGAGATGGCAAGTGATTGCGTTCCCTCAATCAAACCACTCCTATCCACTCTAGATTGCTCTTCTTATAAGAGAAGAGACACAACCTCATCAAATGCATACATATTTGGATTCCCTTTTGCAACCAAATGGAGTGTAGTAGCAAATCTTTGAGTATATTATATTAATCCTTTCAACAATGTAAAGATGAGTCATGCATCCAGAATAATCTCATCTATGTTTGTCAATTGCTCTTTCAAGTCTTTGATGTGTGTCACATACATATCCATAGACTCATTTTCGTTCATAAATACATCCTCAAGTTGCTTCCTCAAGTATGCAATACATGCTTCATTATGCACAGCATACAAAGAGGAAAGAGTTTCATATGCCTATCTTGATGTAGAACATGAACGAATGTGTGGAACTATATGATGCTTCACAAAAAGCACAATCAATACATGAACATGAGCATCTTTGTCATCTCCTCTAAGTTTTCCATGTGTAGGTAGAGGAGTAACCATTGTACTTGAATAAGAAGCTCCATCTCTGACAGTAGACTATGAAGTAGAAGAACCTAGGGGTTTTTTATCTACATCTACCACTATTTTCCATGGTTATTTTGCAACAAGAACATGTTTCATCATGTAAGACCACATTGGATAGTTGGTCCATCAAGCTTATCTTCATCTTGAAGCATGCCAAACAAGTCATTGTTGCCTACCATTTCACTAAAGAACAAGAATGCGACAAGATCTTTACTTCAATGAAAGCTAAGATGAATGCTGAAATTTCAGCTCACAATCCATCACTCTGATGGCAAATCTGATTGCACGAATGCTTTGGAATGGAGGTAAAACCTCAATGCAACTGGTGGAAATGCTTTTTGGTTATTGAAAATCAATGTTATATGCTTTGAAGTCCATTTGCACTGTTAAAAGTGTGCACATACCATGATGCGAAAAATCGAGACTTGAGGAGCTGAACTTGCTCTGATATGTTTGGTGTGTGTAGAGCTGTGAGAGACACACAAGAAGCACAAATGAAAAAAGACACACGGAGAAAACAGATCTATTCTAGCTCTCCCTATTGATGATGAACTAAATAGAAATAAGAGCTGAATAATATCCCTAAGTACAAATCACCAACACATATGAGTGCATCATGTATGTGGTAACATGGGGAGAAAACCTCTAGCCAACACTAGAGTAAAAAGTGCCCATGTATAGGGAAAATTTCCATATCAAAGCTACTCGAGGAACAAATAGGTGTAACAAGGGAGACTATCTATAGAACCGCAAGGAAGGTCTTACCACTCCTTTTGGTGGCAATGTCTATTCCCTTTACAACAAAATAAAAAGGGGGTTCAAGGGACTTCTATGTAATCCCCATTGCGAGCCTCTTGCAAATTGTTTTCTCCCTTGAATTCTGATGTTTTTGAAATGAAAGGCAAAAGAGCTATCCATCTTCATTGGCACCTGTTGCCATAGACGAGATCTTCATAGAGAAAGAAATTACTAAATTTTAAATATTTGCGAGAGAAAATTCATTCTTGTACATACATCAAGAAAGGAGATATCAATGCAAATAGCAAAGACACTCTAATATAAGCATGTAATTACTTTAAGCAAATAATTGATATGGAGGGGACCAAAATCTTGTATGTGAAAAGTGTCATACAATAGGCAATCTATACTGTTTGCCACCAAAAATAATTCCATTAGTGCTTATGTCAGCACTTCCTCTCACACTTTGTCTATGAGCACCAACCTTGCAGAGATTCTCTCTCTCTCTCTCTCTCTCTCTCTCTCTCTCTCTCTCTCTCTCTCTCTCTCTCTCTCTCTCTCTCTCTCTCCCCCCCCCCCCTCTCTCTCTCTCTCTCTCTCTCTGTGTGTGCATGCCCAACTACTGCTTCCCGTTCAGTGTTTGAGTTCCATGTCTTTGGCATCCGCTTTCGTGAGGATAAAACATATATTTCTCTATGAAAATGTATAGGTTACCACATACATGTTGTATTGAACAATTAAATCCACAACAATGTGATGTTTTCTTTGCTCATGGCAATCCTTTTGAGCTACCTTCTTCCATTGCCACCACTATTCTAGTGGTATGGTTGAATACAATGAGGCTCATCTTTGAGTTGTAAGATGCAACAATAAGAATTGCAACCACTTGGCCCATGAGATAGAGCAAGTGTGTTGGCACAACAACATTAATGACGAAGAGCGATGACGGCACTACTAGTCTCAAGTAGACCCTTCCTCGCAAGCAATGTTCTTGACACTTGAGATACACGGCATAAATCGGCTATGTTTATGCATGTTGACCTTCATCTTGAAAAAAAAAACTTCAGAAAGAAGTATAAATGGAGGTTCACCAAGCATAAAGTTGTGATGCCCTTTGATGACTTATCATGGCAATGATGTTCTTAGAAGCACTAATAGCAAGCTAGCAAAAAATGTGACGAGGTGGCATTTAAACCATTGAGAAGCATACTTATTTCAAGGATGAAAGAAATGTTAGTTAGAAAAAAAATGATGAAAGGGAGGAAGGGAGGGATTAAAATATTGCATATGCTAATCACGCTTAATGAAAAATGGGCATAGTGCTCAAATGCGAGAAGAATTGGATTTGAGCTAATAAAGAAGAAAGATCAGAACAAGAGAAAAGAAACTTAAGATATAATACATATGCAAAGAAACTTAAGATATAATACATATGCTCTGATACCATGTTGAAATGACAAAGAACTACTCCTCTACTCACATACACACATCTAACAAACTATGGAAGAAGGAACAAAAAATAAGAAAGCATAAAAATTTGATAAGTTTAAAGAACTTACATATGTTGCTCTATGAGCATGGAGATTCCATGGGGAGAGTGCACACTCTTGGCAATGAGCTACAGCGGATGAGCATTTGACAGTGAAATGAGGGTCTCCTTATATAGAGTTGAGAACGAAAAATATAGAGTTGAGAACGAAATACATCGCATGTGGGATAAATGACCTCACATGAGAATGAAAGAAGCTTTGGACAAAAAGATGAAGCATGGAACTCTCAACAAAAGATACATACCTATTGCCACATGGATTTCAAAACAATCAAACTAGACGCACCTTACCTATGAAGGATGCAGATAATGTACTTTCAATCATTGTAGTTTATGTTCATAGTATGATGCTTATTAGTCCTAATAAGACATTGTTCGGTTCAAGGTTGATTTGCATCTTTTTTTGAAATTTGATATTTGAGCAATCAATCTATGAATGTTGATGAAGGAATCGTTTTGTATCAAACAAAGCATACTGACACCTTGTTACAAAGTTTCAATCTTGAGGACCATAAACCCATTACCTCTTCCATGGAGACAAGGTTACAATTGGATCTTCACAGTGTTGGAATATACATATTTGTCTCTCTATTGACAAGTTTCAACATGCTTGATTATGTATTCATCACACAGCCAAACATTCATTTAGCTCTCTCAAACAAGTAAGCTTATGCACAGACCTCATGTCAGGCATTGGCAAGCTATTAGATGCATATTTCATTGTATTAAGTGGACCAACCACTTGGGTTGTTTCATTCCAAAGGAGAATCAATACTACTAGGCTTGCATGCTTTTTCACAAGTGAACTTTATTTTATGCTTTCATGACATGTACATCTACATGATCTTGGTTGAACAAGATGCAATAGTCCACAACCACTATAAGGAATGAGGCTGGGTATAAGAAAGCTCTCAACTAAATACGAGTGTGGCCCAACATATTGAGATCCACTAGCATTTTGTCAAATGGAGATTGTCTACCAGATATATCAATAGGTTGATGTGCCTACATAAAACAATCTTGCAAATTTTCTCACAAACAATACCAAGTGAGAAGTTTAGAACTTTTCACAAAGCTTTGGGATTTGTTAGTATAATTTGGTAGTTGTATGTACAAGCCTCCACTCAAGAACTTGTACTGAAAAATAGTAAGCAATAAGCAGGACATATTCACAAGATGAGGTACAATTGACTGTTAACATTGGTTTTTTCAAGAATGTTTCCATGAAAAGCTAATTTTCTAGACAAATCGCTTCGGTAGAGTGCAATGAATGTATCACCAAGGTTATTATACAGCATGCTCAGTTTATAACAGTTCCGTTACAGAACCTAATTAGAAATAACATAGGAGATAGCGTCCACAATTAATCAAGAAAATATTAGAAAGGGGAAACAGTGTTATGATGCATAAAAGAAGAGAAAGCAGAATTCTCATGTAAGATGGAAAAACTCTTTAAATTTCTTGAAATCAAAACAATGATCAAATATTATGCAAACAAAATGTTCATTTGATTTCACATTATTTTTATAAGAAAGGCAACAGGACAGACCAGTATAGATGTTCAGTATATGCAAACAGAAATTACAGAGGTGGCTTATGAATTTTCTGATTCTTGAAGCATTCTACAAGTCAAAAGATTTACCTTGGATCACAAATCAAATCATATGACCAGCAATGACTGTGATACAAAAACCCTTTTGATCATCATGACGCAATGTGCAAAATGCAACTGGTTCCAGAAACAAGGAATTTCATGACCATGGGCATATCTCAAACATAATTGTTTTCATTCCCCCTTATGATGTGATAGCACTTTCACTCATCTGAATCTATTGGTTATGTACCCCTAATTGACAGCGCTAATTGATACCTAGTGCAGATGTGATAACTATTTTTCATCCGATTCATTTCATTTTCTTACCACAAGCTGGAAAGAGCTGCTAACTTCATGATTCTCTGCCTAAGCTCAATCGCTGAAATTACACCTTAATATTTCCTGTTGAACACACACACACACACACACACACACACACACCCCCCACACACAGCAATTGCTTTGACCTGTGCAAAATCAACCTCAGCAGATAAATACTGAAATGCAGAAACCACAAACTTCAAAGATAATGGATTGGTACTAATGTGCAACAAAATCATTCATTAGTCCATAAAATTCCACTCTATGTTGCATGTCTTCAGCTCTAATGGCTCCATCTGAAGGATTCGATAAATCCAAGGACCAACAGTAAATTAGATCATTGCGGCTTTGATGAATTAAGAGAAAGAGTAGAACATTGGATTCACTTAATTGAACAATCTTATGACAAGCAGACGTTCTCTCCATCAGATCATGACCACAGACATCAGCCATCAAGTGGACTTAAGAAAAGGGCAGGGAAAAAGATCAAACCCACACAGCATGATATTTTTGAAAGTGGCCCGTCCATAAGCCTTGCATAACATGTGTCAACTTATTATTAAAAAAATGCATTTCCTTGTACAACCAACAGATTCTCCTTGGACAGCAATTATTTTACTGTACGAAGCCTGCATTCAACTGCCTGCAAAGTTAATAAGCTAAGTGACATTGAATAGGCCACCATAGTGAATGAAAAGGTCCTACTTCAACACATCCAGCATAATGTTATACAACCTTAAAAAGTGCAATTCTGATTAGCCAGGATCCTGATAAAGCGTTGAGACATAAGTGGCAATCAAATATCACTAAAAAATGCTTGAATATTATACAATTCTGATTGCCACTTAAAAAGTTATACAACCTTAAAAAGTGCAATTCTGATTAGCCAGGATCCTGATAAAGCTTTGAGACATAAGTGGCAATCAAATATCACTAAAAAATGCTTGAATATTATAACCTTTTTCTGAATTTCTCAAGCTGAAACACAAAACCTTTACCCCAGATTCCATCCCTGGTAAATAGCATAATCATACAATTGATTGTCTTACGAAGCAAAGAAATTACCTGACCCTCTTCACTGTCAGCCAAGATCTCCTATAATTGGACCACACTGAATGCAATTTACAATGAAAGAAATAAATTGTGACTTGCAGCTCACTTTTTTGAACGTTGGTTCAACACCAGCTAAGAAGTTAATACACTTTAAAACTTCTAAGCATGTCACAATTTGGAGTCTTCATTGTTGGATGCCACTGCTTCCAGCTACGCTCCTGCCTGCAATAGTATTGGAGCACATTGACATGCTCTCTTTCAATTTGTATCTCAAGGTTTCTGCGTGATGGACTCTCTGATGGATACTCTCTATCAAAATCCTGTGATCTCACATAGAAAGGTACTTTATTCAACTTCGTCTCATGTCGGAATTCATACGGTCCTGCATGCTCAAGACTATAAATGGGCTTGGATGAAAAGGGGAAATAACTCAGTATAAAAATAATCAAGATTGGAAGAAGATGAAGCAGATTTCCAAAATGAAACTCATGTGCATGCACTCCTGGAACTCCACCTGTTCTCACATGATGAGCCCTTCGAAACCCTTGGGCTGTATAGGGTGTGCCATTGAAAAAAGCATTGAATATCTCATTTGGATCAAGATCAAACATGTCATCATAAACAAAACCATTTCTGTGCCGACGTCTAAAACTCGCTGATTGCCGCTGAGCTACATCATTAGCTTCCTCTGGCCCGAATTGATCATAATTTTTCCTGAGTTCGGGCTCGCTAAGGCATGCAAAAGCCCTTGAAACAGACTTAAATGCCTCTTCAGCACCAGGAGCCTTGTTCTTATCTGGGTGCACTTTCAAGGAAACCTTACGATATGCCTTTCTAATCTCCTCAACTGAACAATCCTTTGCCACTCCAAGAATTTCATAGTAATCTTTCATTTTCCGGATACGCCGCACAATATCCACCTGTTCCGACGTGTATTCTGGTGCTGCTTTGGGAGCATCATTGCCATTTTGAGACCTTGGTTTCCCATTTACATTACTCGTTTCATGCACTATTGGAGGTTCATCTTCTGCAGATGACGAATTCACACTCTGCTGTTGCTCACATGTGCCATTTTCTAGAGATGAAATCAATTCATGCAGTGATAAAGTAGGGTCCAATCTCTGAGCTTTGGATAAGAATCTATGTGCACGCGGTTTGTCACCATCCTTCAGTGCCTGGTTACCGATCTCAATGCATTTTCGCGCCGCATCTTTGTTTCCATCCATGCTATGAGCACCCGCGTTACGAAGAGAGAAGAGAAATCGACTTCTCTAAGCGGATTCAGCCCTGTCGATAGTTTGGAATCATGACAAAAGAGGCAGAAGAAGACTACACTTCGGAAATATCAAAAAATAAAAGAAAGAATGGAAAAATGAACGCGCGAGATCAAGCAAAGGGAAGATACAGATTATGATTACCTGGAACATATGACAGACAGGAAAAACGCTAACTAGTGATAAGGGATGAAGGTGACTAACCTGAAATCAGATCGCGGGCGGCACCCCTTGCCTCCTCCGTCGTTGAGTCCCAAGGCCCGTCTCGCAGCGCAGCATTCGATGGATCGAAGTACCACGAGTTCCTCTATAGAGGACAGAGTTCTATTCGGTAATCGACGATAGAAAGCCTTCTTCATCTGAAGGTTAGAGCCTTAAATCGGCACCTCTTTCCGACGGATTGAAGGGAAATGATTGATTGTAATTGGACTCGAGTATTTTGTGTGCGAGTTAGAGTTTCTCATGGGCGTGAAAAGATGATAGTCTTTTTATTAAAAGCCTCTTGCATTTTTCTATGAAGCAAGGAGTCACTTCTTATATGAATCAGAGCACCTCTTCCTCTCATGTTTGTTCGGTAGCGTCAGCCAAGAAGAAGTGAAAAATGCCTCTCTAGACAAGTAAAAGATCCTTTACAAAGAAGAATTTGTAGGAGAGACAATATATAATGCAAGCATAGAATGTATTTGGTAGTAGGTTAATTAGGCGTTCTCTAGGAGTCTTCTCAAAGTACTCGGGAAGTAAATCACAAAAATAAAAAGCTCCCCATTCACACACATAAAGGAATTTAGCATTATGGGAATAGATTGAAACTAGCATAGAAATGACATCCTTGAATTCATGTAGTTAGCACATTTTGTAAGCTTCAATAAGTTCCTTGTACAACTCTATAAGTAGTGTTAAGAATGTGGATGTCAAAGTATTTCATGCAAAAAAAAGGATTCTTATACAGACTCAATTCGTTTATTCATACAAGTACCTCAAATTAGAATTTTGAAAATAATTATAAGAATTAGCGTCCTTCAAGGACAAAGAAGCTTGGTAAAAATTCCCAACACCGTAATTAATCGTCCCCATAAGTACCTTCTTATGTAATCTTCAACCTTGTCTTGTGAGTTACAAACTCCTCAGAATGCTTATACGCGATACAAATTTTGAGAAAGGCTTCAGAAAATCAATCTCCATAAAGATCTTATTTATAATTAGGTTCGAAGTTGATGGAGATTTCCTAATGAAACGATGGAAATAAAAGCTAATGCCGTGAAAGAGTATTTCTACCTTGTCATGAATCCTCTTCCACATCTCTCTTTCTCAAGACCTTCGTTACGAAAAAGAAATAGTGCCTAGTGCTTGAAAAGGAAAGAAAACAAACATCTAGAGTCCTTTCCTTGTATTTCTTAATGGAGCCTTTTCTTGGATAAATACTCAAATGATGCTTGGATACTTGTGTATCTCTTTTCATGTTCCACGTTGGCTTCAAATCCTCTTAAGGATTCAAATTTTCCATAAGCTTGAAGTCTTCAGTTGTGGTTTGACTCCACATGCGCGAACCCTTGTGGATTTTGGAAACTTTTACCTCATTTCAAGGTCGTGCACACAAAGACCACTCTTTCTTCTTTCCGTTGTGTGAAATAACTTGGAAAACATGCTCTCAATGTAGAAATTATGACTTTTGGAAATTGATTCTCTAGAATTTTGCTCGGTCATCGGGTGCTTGAGGTGAAGATGTTTGTATTTTCTATCTTTGCAATGAAAGGGTGGTAGGCAAATTATATATGTGATGTTCGAATTGCTAAAATAAGGCAATGAATGAGATGGTCACATAATGCTTTTTAGAGGCAAATTTTTGTAAAGGAAAAGTTGGATTACATTGTATTATAGTATAATAGAATATCCCAAATTTTGTAAAAATGAAAGAGCCTTCCTCATAAGCCGTTGTAGCTTATATAATTTTTGTAGAATTTTCAAAGCTCTTGAGATAGTGGATTTTTAGAATACAAAGTTTGAAGGACCTATTTTAACTGTGAATTGAGACACTTAAAAAGTTATAAAAGTTAATTATGACTTATTTGGTGGGGAGATCTTGTATTTTAGAGTTAATGAGATCTTTAGAGCTCTTTCCTCTTTATTGTAATCATCATCAAGCTTTAATGGTGATTTCAAGTGGATTTTGAGAGCGTTTTTCATCAATAGTTCTTTGAGTGATTCATGCTTCTATGATTCTAATCCTACCTTCTAAGTTCCATTAATCAAGTAAAGTATTGTTTCTTAATGACTATGTGAATCCACTAGAATCATGATTCTCTCGTCACAAGGTACAAGTATTGAAAGTTGAATTTTACTTGTTATGAAAAATAGCACACTTTAGGCACAAGAATCATGATTCTCACAAGGTACAGGTATTGAAAGTTGAATTTTACTTGTTATGAAAAATAACACACTTTAGGCACAAGAAATAATGAAAAAGCTACCTATAGCCAAATCTACATGAAAAAGGAGAATTATCAATATCTTTTGTGAAATATGTGATTTTATTGATCTTTTGATGATAACTCTAGGAGTCTATTGACAAAGAAGGGGCTAGTGTCTTAGCATGCTCCCCAGATTGACAATTTAAGTGTTTGTGCTTGTTGATCCTTTATGCTATGGTGATTGGAGAGGACAACTCCAAAGCACAATGAACATTTTTTGGTGCCATTGTTGGGAATAATTAATGTAGAGCTTTGGCCCTTGTTGGATCTTCCAATTTGATGATAAAAAATGCTTTTTCAAAATACTTTTGAATCACCAATTGTAGCAAAGATGAAAAGGTGAGTGTGTTTTGATCTTGGAAAGAGAATTCTTCATTCATCTTGTTGAAAAGTAATGTAAGAGTTGTGCGTTGTTCTCTAATTCCATATATGAGATTGCAATAATTCATGTTGCAACTATTAGAGATAGCTATCCATTGCCAATAACACATCATCTATTGGATAGCTATCTATTGGAAATAGGTCGATAGTTTTCAGGATGGCTTCTCAAGATACAATTAAGTGCCAATTGCATTAGAGAATCAACATAATATAACCTTTGCAACAAAATGGGATGTTTATGCAATTAGGGTTCTGAATTTTGGCTTAACAAATGCACCAACCACATTCCAAAGGATGATGTGTCATGTGTTTAAAGATTTTATAAGGCATATCATGGAGATCTATGTGGATTATTTATGTAATCTTTCAAACAAAAGGGAAGATCATTTACAAGACCTAAGAGCTTACTAAAAACTTTAGAATTTATAGAGTTTGCTAAGACCCTAAAAAGCGTTGGAGTTTGAGGTATGTGGAAGCACGCAAACAACACAAGGAAGAAGAAGAAGTTTGGAGCACAACACACAATACTAAATGTATTACCAAGAGAATGTACAAGGATAAGTGACCCGTTAGTGTTATAGGCGTATATACAAGTTGGGGAAAAAAACCTCCTAAAGAGGGAAAAAAGTGCCCCAGTGGTCCTATTGTGTTTGCACACATCACTACCAAAATATATCAACAAATTCCCCCTGGGAGTGATGGTGAACAAGGAGCTGGAACTCATGTACAAGGAAGTGGCAAGCTTTGCAGAAAGCTTCAAAATTCTCCCTAGAGCCTTTGTGAAAAGGTCTACAATGCTCTCCTTTGTGGACACATATGCCAAACTAGCATGTAAATATGGTGGTAGTGATTCCCCCTTGGAATAAAACAATCCAAGTATCCAGGTACCACTCAAGTAGCAAAAGATGTGCTTCACCACCTGCCAATGCTTGACACTTGGGCAATGCATAAATAGCTCATTTGTGAGACAACAAACAGAATATCTGGTCAAGTAATACATAATTAAATCAAGCATCCAACAACATGTTGATAGAGAATAACATCAAGCATCTCCAGCATCATGAAGACTCAACCGTAAACCTATTTCCATAGAAGTGGCAATAGGTTTGCAGTCTTCAAGGCCAAAATGTTGCAATAATGTGTCAATATATATTTTTTTGACACAAATCTATTCCGTCATCAACTTGCATAGAATAAATACCCAAATAATGATGCAAATGCCCCAAATCTAACATCTCTAATGAGGCATGCAAATCATCAGCAATATGCTTCTCATTAGGACCAGTGAGCAGCATGTCATCAACATAGACAACAATGATCAAAAGCAGATCATTTGCACACTTAACATATAAGGTGCTCTCAGTTGCACTGTTCTCAAAACCATGTGCAATCAAGTAGGCATGTATCTTTTCATACCAACCACATGGTGCTTGCTTCAAACCATAGAAGGCCTTTTTCAATTTGCATTTTCTGCACAAAACCATGGGGTTGAAAAACATACACTTCTTCATGCAAGTCACCATTCAGAAATGTAGTTCTAATGTCTAACTAGCATAGATTCCAACCATGATGAGTTGCAAGTGCACGCGTGCTATGAACAATATCCATTCGGCATGTAGGAGCAAAGGTCCCATCAAAATCAATGCCTCTTTTTTTAGCATAACCTTTTGCAATAAGCCTAGCCTTATACCTATCAATTGTTCCATTAGGCTTACACTTCAGCTTGTATACCCACTTAATGCCAATGGCCTTCTTGCCACGAGGCAAGTGATATAAGGACTAGGTACCATTCTTCATAATAGCATCATATTCTAATTGCATAGTAGCCATCCAATTTTTTGAATTTTGTGCTTCATCAAACAAAATATGCTCATTATCATCACAAAGACTAGAGGCATCCATAGCATAGCAATCTGATGCAAAAGAAGCACTATGAGAGCTTGAAAGAGTATGATATGATAAAGGTGCATCTAATTTGCTATCTCACAAAGTTTACAACAACCATTAGGCATAGTTTTTGCCTCATCTGCATCAGACCTCTCATCAACAAGTGCATCATGTAAATCTCCATCACAAATGGAATGATCCGCATCATCATGTGGAACCTGCAAAGGTTGAGATATTGCCTCATTTGGACTAGCACTAGATTGTCCACCTGTAAAAAGAGGGTAGCAAAGTGTCATACACATCTTTGGAGCTAGTTGATATCTCCTTAGTACATGAAAGTAATTATTGAATTACATCTTCCACAAAAACAACATCATGCATTTAGTACGTGGATGATATAGATGATAGCCTTTTCTTTCAAAATTGTACCCAATGAAAATACATTTCACTACTTTATCATCCAATTTTTGGCATTGTTGTTCATGCACTAATGCATATGTCAAACAACAAAAGACAGGCAGATGAGCAATAGATGGCTTGCGACCATGTCAAGCCTCATATGGAGTGATATACTATAATGCTTTAGTGGGACACCTGTTAAACACATATGGTGCACACATAATAGCCTCAATCCAGAAACTATGTGATAAGGTGTGACTCTTGACCATACACCTTGCCATCTTCATAAGTGACATGTTCTTCCTTTTTGCAACTCCATTATATTGAGGTGTATATGGCATTGTACACTGATGGTTTATCCCATGTTCAAAAAGAAATGCATTAAAATCAGAAGACATATCCCCCCCCAATCAGAATGAAGGGTGCCCATTTTACATGCTGACACAGTTTCAGCCAAAACTAGGAACTGTTTGAAGCACATAAACACTTAAAACTTTTCTTTCAATGGATATACTCATGCATGCCTGGAAAAATCATCAATGAAAGTCACGAAATAAAGGTAATTCCCAAAAGAAGGTGTTTGCATAGGACCACAAACATCACTGAGAACAAGCTTCAATTTTTTTGAAGCTCATACTGAACCATCTTTTGGGAAGGAGGAACGGTGCATTTTGCCCAAAATACAGTGTTCATAGACATGTTTACCAAGTGGCTAAAGTTTGGGCAAAGAGGACACCATTTCAGATTTCTATAGGTGTAGCAAACCATCAAAATTCAGATGACCAAAGTGTGTTTGCGAAAGCTTCCCATCTGACATGGCCTGAGAATCTTGAATTGCACATGTTGAATCATTCACAAATTTTGCATAATCTATGAGCTTATACAACCCATGACATAAAATGTCAAAAGCAATATTGACATCACCATTTGACAGATCATGAACTATACATGTCAAAGAAATAAAAAGTGGTACATGTCATCCCCGATTAGCACATGTTGAGCTTGATATCTCTATAAGAAAAAGAAATGAATGAATAATGATGGACTAATGGTGCAAATCTAATAACATGTAGGTGTTACCACTATATATATATATATATATATATATATATATATATATATATATATATATATATATATATATATATATATATATATATATATATATATATATATATATATATATATATATATATATAGGATCAAGGTTACGCAGAAACAGGGATATTGATACTCATGGGAATAACACAAGAGATGTAGTTATAATGGAAAAGTAGACTCAAGATGAGTAGAAAATGAACTCAACTCAAACTCATAACTCTAATACAATGGAAATCAAACCCTACACAAGATACAGATGGTTCTATCCACCCATGCACTCCCTATATGGAGCTTATATGGTGATCTAGATAGAAGCTAGGTGAAAGGCTATAGGCCAACACAATGGGTACTAAGATGGCTACCCTAATTGTTACAAACACCACAAATTCTGATCCTACATGGGGAGGGGACCATCCTTATAAGTTCCTCCAAGCCTAAGTCAGCCTACCCATGTTCTAGGATCGTAGTAGCTTGATCCATGTCCAAAATAATCTCAATCATTGATTTTTAATCAAATCCAATGGTACAAAGGTAGTATCAATAACAAATTATTTGTAGCCCTTGATCTTGATCAATCCACACTTAGGATGAAGTCTAGATCCAATGGCCTACATCAAATATACCCTTCTCCAAGATAAGAGAGCTATTTTTGTTTCTAGCCCTTGATTTAGGTTGATCCTCACATAGGATCAATCCAAAATTCAATGGTTTAGAAGTAACCTTGATAACTATCTACCTATATTCTACTCTAGACCTCATCTGACCTCAAAGTCAGGAATCTACCAATGTCCAACACTCTCACATGACTTCTCGTCATAATGGGGGCTTTACAAAATAGAGTGCCATGGAGCAATGGTGGTGCTACATAAGGGTGAGCCATTTATCATATCTAACAATCTCAACACTTCTCCTCAAGCTCAACATCATGCCCTTTAATCCAAGCATCTTCTAACTTTTTTAGCTTCTCTTCTCCAAGTGCTTGAGTAAAAATAGCATGCAACCTACTCATTTGTCCTCACATAAACAAGATCAATATCACCTGATAATACCTTCTCCTTGATGAAGTGATAATTTACCTCAATATTATTTATTCTAACATGAAAATCATGATTTCATGCTAGCTATATGCTACTAAGATTATTGCAATAAATGATGATAGGATTCTAACTTCTACACCTAAACCTACAAGTAGCATCTCAAGTCATGATGCCTCATATGCTACCATTGTGGCACCTCTATAATCACCCTTTGTACTTTCCAAAGCAATAGTGGGTTGTTTCTTACTGCTCCATGTAACAAGAACAATCCTCAGCAAAATTATAAAACCACTAGTAGATCTTCTATCTGGAATGCTACCCGTCCAATTTGCATAAGTGTATCCATGAACTTGCAATTCTACACCAGATTCATAGAACAATGCATATCTTCATAAAACAATGCATAAGCCAAAGTGGCACTCACATAATGTAGAGTGCATCTCAAAGCATCTAAATGTGGTGTAGCTTAGATCAAGCCTTGTAATTGTGAGATGTATAATGTTTTTGTTCATAGTTGCATTTTCCAATGCTTCACGTGAGATAACATCCAAATTCAAATTATGATCTAATGGCATAGAAATTGGCTTACAATCATCCATGACATGATTTTGCAACATACACAACCATATTGCATTTGGGACAACCATATAACTATTTCTATATGTATAAACTCAATGCCCAAAAAATAGCACAACACATCAAGATATTTCATGTCGAATTCTTGCAAAAGGAGTTGCTTTAACTCTTTAATGCTTCCTTCATTATCACAACCTACAATCAAATCATCATCAACATAAATAGCCACAATTATGATGTCATCATCAACTTTCTTTGCATATAATGAGTAATCTGCATCACACATAGAAAATCCAATTGAAGTTAAATAATCTGCAATCCTTGCATGCCAAGCATGAAGGGCTAATTTAAGCCCATAGAATGGCTTTTTCAACCTACAAACATGTTCAAGATGATTTGAGTCCTCATATCCTTGTGGTTGGTCCATGTATACTTGTTCCTAAAGCTTGCCAAAGGGTGTACCCAATGAAAATATTTTTGTTTTGCATTTGGATCAAGCTTATTCATTAACTCACCTAGAACATGTAAATATGCAATGCAACCGAATAATTTCATGTGCTATAATTTTGGATTTTTACTTGTAAACTTCTCTTTGAGTGTTACTTGATGTACGATAGTAGTTGGATTTGTATTCATAATGTATACAACAATGTGCATAGCTTATGCCCAATAACAATAAGGCATATTTTTCTCAGCCATAAAGGTTCTTGCTATTTTTGCAATATGTCTACATAGCATTCAACAATGCCATTTTTTGCATGAAAATTACCTTTGAATTCCATGACTTTTTAGAAAAGTAATGGATTTACTTGATATTTATTCAACCTCATCCATCATATTTTAATGTCTAAATATACTTCTCTATCTACTTTTCCACTATAGCCTTGAAATTCTGAAAGTGAAAATACTTCACTCTTCTCCTTCATGAAGTATAGCCATCCTGTTCGTGTATGTTCATCAAAGAAACTGACATAAAACATGCAACCTCCCATAGATGTGTTCTTTGTAGGATCATAAACATGTATATGCACTATCTCTAGTACATTCTCGCTAACATGCTTGTCATGCGGAAATGATGCCCTTGGTTGTTTACCAAATGGACATCCTTCACATGCCTTCTGCATCTCTATAACCTTGAAATTGGTGGCCCATCGACGAGATCACTTGACTGCATCAATTTCAACCTCTACAAATTCACATATCCAATTTGCATGTGCCATATCTCTATTCTAGCAATACCATCTACACCTTTTGCAAATATGGTTGCATTCATTTTAGGAATTTTCACATTCAACATAAAAATCATGTGCACTTTGTTCCCTTTGGCAATCAACCTTACATTTTGTTTGTACTCTTCTACATATAAAACATCATAATTGAACCTCACTTGTAATCCTTGGTCAAGCATTTGTCCAATAGAAACTCCATTCTTTCCTATTTTGGGAACATGCAGTACATCTACAAGATGTTTTACATTCCCATCCTCCATAGATAGTGTTATGTTTCTTGTACGATTGATAGGATGTGATGTATCATCACTTATTTCAACAAATCCAAGAACTGGCAATTTTTACAAACTACTAAACCATTATGCATGGCTATTCATGTCATTTGAAGCACCTGAATCAACATACCATACATTATCATTCACTGTTGAAACATCAACAAACATTGCATTTATCATGTAATGTTGGAAACACCTTCTCCGAATCATTTACACTTGTGGATGCATATTTATTTTGTTGCCTTCTATTGTTTTGATTCTTCAACCTACAACTACATTCAAAGTGATAATGTTTACCACAATTGAAATATCCCTTACTATCATTACCTGAATTTATGCAACCTCTTTGACACCACCTACCTCGAAAATTTCCTCTACCTCATGCATTAGTGTATTGTTGACCTTGGTCCTTGTTATCATTTCCTCTTCCACTTTTGAAGCTTCTATCTTGGCCTCTTCCTCTACCAAAGTAGAATACCTACTCAAATCTAGATTTTCCTTGGGGGGTTTGATTTTTCACCAAGGTTCTTTTCTTCAATTATCAACATGGATACAAGATAAACAAAATTTGGAATATTCTCCCTCATGTGAATAGAAGTTTTGAGATTCTAAACCATGAAGGCACACTTCAACATTATCATCGTCATCTACCTTGATTCCAATAGATGCAAGTAACTCACATATCATGCTCTTTTTTTCCAGTTTATGCAACTCGGTCTTGAATTGCAATTTTTGTGCCTTTGTATTGGTCTTATACAATGTGCTCAAATTGTTCTTTTTATTCCCAATTTATTTCTTTACGAAGCTTCTCTACTTAACTTCTAAAGTGAGCTAAAAGAACACTAAAAAAGAAGATTTTGATGAAAAAAAATTGACAATTCACCTTGTAAGTACAGGTTCTTGAGAAATATTTGATGACTTAGGCAAAGATCCCTAGCAACAGTGTCAAAGGTACTTCTTATAGATTTGTCCGGATCAAAGGAGTCACCTTCCAACATCAAAGTGGTTGATTGAAGCACCTAAATTATCAATCAAAGTACCTTAACCATTTGTGGGCATGGCAACCAAGAAGAATATTTTCATGAAGAAGAGAAATGTGAGAAGAAGAGTGAAAGTTGAATTCTATAGGCTTATAAATGTCTCGTAGGAATATATCATTAGGCTTCAGCGATACCCCCTTATCATATAGTTAAATGTGTAGAACAAAAATTTATACATTTATGCTCAGACTTGAAAAAAAACTCAATTTGCATATAGAAAACACGCTTTGAAAATGTGGCAAGATTGACTTTGCCTTATTAGAGAGTTAACTACACATACATGGAGCTAGAAACACGTGAAAAAAGTCCTTCAAGGTCTATATACCCCTTGGGTCACTCAATCCTCACCATATCCACCTTCAAGGAGCAAGAAGGAGAGAGAATAATGAGGAAGAAAAGAGAGTTACGAGATTTCTTCAAGAGCTCTCTATTCACAATGGCTAATGTCTACCAAATGAGCTCTCATTGAGCGTTATACAAAATTAAATGGCTTTGTCTACACCAAAATGTCCACCATAGTTAAAAATAGTCTGACATCAACTATCTAGCTACTCTAAGTATGTTATTGAGCTAGCTATATTATGATGAGTAGAGTAAATACAAGAAAGGGATTTCCCATGATCATGGGAATTACAAAATTAATACATCCATAAAAATGAAAGGTAAATAAAAGGTATAACCTAAAGGGGAAAGTTACAAAAATGTATATAGGTCCTCGAAAAGATTTGTGATTCTTTTGTATGTCTCATGCTTCTTCATACTTGTTCAATCAGCTCTGGTCTTCTACTAGGTCTTCAATATGCAACAGAAAGCATATATGAAAGGCCATAATATAGCGCATATATGAGAAAAGTAGAAATCATGCAAGACAAAAATTTTCATCCCTCTTTAAAGGTATCATTTATGATTCAAATTAATTGTTTTTAACTCATATGTGATGTATGGAATTCACATTAGCATGTGCATTATATCCTTCAACATCATCTATTGTTTCTAGTCGGTGACTACCTAGTACCCCTTCAACTTATACATACACACTCACATACATATACACACACACACACACACACTCACTCACATATATACATACACACTCACACCTATACACACACACACACTCTCACATACATATTACATACACACATGCATATTCATCATATGCATCCATGCATACACAAATATACATACACACATGTACACACACACACATATACATACACACATGCATATGCATATGTACATACACTCACACCTATGCACACACACTCACATACATATCACATACACACATGCATATGCATGCATGCATACACACATATACATACATACATGTACACACACACATATACATACACACATGCATATGCATACATACATACACACACACACATATACATACACACCTGTACACACACACATATACATACACACATGCATATTCATACATACATACACACACATATTCGTACACACATATACATACACACATATGCATACACACATATACACATACAACACATATACATACATGTTTTAGGTATAGGTCTTTAGGATTATGGTTTTTGGTTTTTTACATACATACACATATGCATACACACACACACACACACACACACACACACACACACACACATATATATATATATATATATATATATATATATATATATATATATATATATATATATATATATATATATATATATACACACACACACACACACACACACACACATATATATATATATACATACATATATATATATATATATATATATATATATATACACACACACACACACACACACACATATATATATATATATATATATATATATATATATATATATATATATATATATATACACACACACACACACACACACACACACACACACATATATATATATATATATATATATATATATATATATATATATATATATATATATATATATATATATATATATATATATATATATATATATATATATATATATATAGCACACACACACACACACACACACACACACACACATATATATATATATATATATATATATATATATATATATATATATATATATATATATATATATATATATATATATATATAGTCTTAAGGATTAGGGTTTTAGGGTTTTTACACATGCATACACAAGCATACACACATACACACATATACATGTTTTAGGTCTAGGTTTTCAGTGTTTTTGAATTAAAATAAATAAATATAACTAGATATTTAAGAAATAAAGTTTATGTTTAATATTACTATATATAATCAAATGAAAAGTAGGGAAAAAATTAGAATATATATTAAAATGTATTATGTATAATTAAATATATAATAGATTAGGATATTTGAATTAAAGTAAATATATATAATTAAATATGTAAAAAATAGGTCTTTAGGATTTTTAGGGTTTTAAATATATATAAGTAAATATATAAAAAATAGGATTTTAGGGTTTTTACATACAAACACATACACATACAAACACATAAATGAATATATATAAAAAATTAGGGTTTTTGGATTAAAGTAAATATATATACTTAAATATTAAAAAATAAAGTTTTAGGATTAATATTAATATATATAAACAAATATATGTAAAAATTAGGGAAAAATTAGAATATGTAAATATTCTAATTAAATGTATGTGAAAATTAGGGAAAAAGCAAAAAATATAAAATATATATATTGAAATATGTAAAACATAGGTCTTTAGGATTTTTAGGGTTTTTACATATATATAATTAAATATATAAAAAATAGGATTTTAGGGTTTTACATACAAAAACATACACATACAAACACATATATATATAAATATATAAGAAATTAGGGTTTTTGGATCAAAGTAAATATATATAATTAAATATTAAAAAAATAAAGTCTAAGGATCAATATTAATATATATAATCATATATATATATAAATTAGGGAAAAAGTTAGAATATGTAAATATTCTAATTAAATGTATCTAAAAAATAGGAAAAAAACAGAATATATAAAAAATATATAATTAAATATGTAAAAAATAGGTCTTTTTTAGGGTTTTTACATATATGTAATTAAATATATAAAAATAGGATTTTAGGGTTTTTACATACAAACACATACAAATACAAATATATACACATACAAACACATATATACATATATATAAGAAATTAGGGTTTTTGAATTAAAGTAAATATACATAATTAAATATTTAGTATTAATATATATAATCAAATATATATAAAAATTAATGAAAAATAGAATATGTAAATACTCTAATTAAATGTATAAAAAATAGTCTTTTAGGGTTTTTACATATATACAATTAAATATATAAAATATAGGGTTTTAGGTTATATATATATATATATATATATATATATATATATATATATATATATATATATAAGGAAAAAGTATTTTTTTATGATCAGTATTAATATTAAATGTATCATATATTAAGTGTCCTAACATCTCCACATGGTATCAAATGACATCTTTGGATCCGGAGGAGAGAATGGCATGTCCTTGCACTTAGTCCAAGTATTAGATTTTTCAAAAACAAAGGATTTGTAATATACATGTTAGAGAATATGGATCCTTTGATAAAAGTCAACTAGAAAACCTATGCTACCATTCACATGGTTCCCTTGGTGAGTAGGTCAACCCAAATGACATTGCACTGTGTACCTCTCGTGGATAGAAGAGAACAAAGAGGGAGGTAGAAGTACAAGGTACTGGTAGCATTACATAGAATGAACACATGGAAAAAATGCTCGAGGCATTTTATGAGATGGACCAAGATCACAATGGTGGAGAAAGATGTTGTGGGTTATATGGACATGCCTGGATTTCCACAATTAGAAGCTGACGAAGAACACCAGAACATGCGAAGACTAGCCCGTTTACCACTATAAATTGGGGCAAATATATCTATACTATGTGCATCACTCGCGATGCTCAATCTTCAGTTTGCAAAAAAACGAATATAGAAAGTTTATAACGTAAATTCAAAGATTTATAATCTCTAGTGAGGGTATCCAATAATATTTAAAAATAAAATCTTCAACATCTTCAAAGTCTTTATTGAACATCATCTCCTTGGATGACATAAATTGGCAAGTGGTTGGGCTCTAAACCCCAACTGCTTGGTTATCATCACCTTGCCACTTGCAAAGAGTGTGATGACCATTACAAAAATGAGAAAGGCACAAATACTTTCCTTCAACTAACCATGATCATGCAAAAGAAAAGGAGAGATAGTTAGAGACTTGGATTCTAGCAATGATGAGGAAGAGTTTAAGGAAATTCAAAGCTCACATAGAGAAATTCACAAACCTAAGAATGCAAACCCAAGACCTAATCCCTATCATTTATTTGGAAGTGCCCAAGCCATGCAATGCATTAAAAGGAGATATGGGAAATTCAATTGAAAAGTCATATCATGGACCTATGAATCCTATTGTGAACTCTATTGATTAAGGAATTTCTAGATTTCAATAGGATATTTGTAATGAATTAGACTATTAGAAGCCACCTACTATAGAAATGACTCTCCTCCCAAGATTATACATCTATATATAGTTGTTTGAATAATCAAGGACCTCAAATGTAATTATAGTCCACAAGTGCATGTATGATCTCAACCACTCCTTTAGTACCTTCCACTAGAGTACACTAGTGGTAGGTGTACTCACCACTTAAGTATGCCTCTTTCGACTCAAGTTAATTGATGTTAACTTGAGCTAGAAGGCTCTAGAGATCTTTGGGAAAACTCTCTCTCAATCCTCCGTATGGGGGTTGAACCCAAAACCTCTTCCTTCCCAACCTTGAGACATAACCACTAGGATAAGTGGATTACTTGTTTTACACATGCTTAAGTCTAATCTCAAGATCTTTGATCATACATTCAGATCATAAAGTTTATTTTATAACGTTCTCCCCTCCTTGGAAAAGATTTTTGGCCTAAAAAATAAAGCTATATACAATAAATTGTAGGCATACTTTTGGGACTCATGTTCTAACCTAGAAGAGCATGTTTTCATCTTTGCGGTGGGATTCATCTTGTACTCGAAATGCATAGAGGATAATCTACTGGTTGATCCATGCCCAAATAATTCAAAAAACCATCTAGTTGTGCACTTGATTAATTTATCGTAACACAAAGTAGGGAATGAATAATAAGCATGATAAAAAAACATCCTTGGCCAATTTAGTGTTTCCACTAGGTTCTATCTAGGTACTAACATGTGAAATGGGTGGATAGAATCTACTAGTCCATTTTTGGGCATCACTAGTTCATAGACTTAATAAATGTGGGATTTCTATCCCTATCAATGCTTTGAGAACTTTTGTTTCATTTAGTCCTCTACCCTATTGGGCTTGAAAATCCTATGTAGAATGTAGGAGAAAGTGTGCCATTTACTTTTTGTCAACCTCACTTTAACTTGACCAAGTCAAATTCAAAATGAAAATTTTCCAACTTAGGATACTTTTCTCAAAGACTTTAGCTTTAAGTTCTTGGGAATTGTCAATCTTATGAGCAATTCCTAATTTTTTTTTTCCAAGAGTACTAAACTCTATGAGACTCACTAGAGTGATGCTACTTAACTTGAAGCAAACTCAAATGAATAAGTCAACTTAGACCTAGCATCTTTTGAAGATTGAATGGGTTCTTTTATAGAAGATCTATATGGGATATTTTATTTACCCTTTTCCAACTGGCTATCCCTCGTCTTTATTGAAAGCAATTAGATACTCTATTTGAATCAGATCCAAAAGCTTCAAAAAGCGGAAAGAAAGAACTAAAACTCTATGCAACCAATTCAAACTTCTAAGATACTTGAACTAACTAGAGTCAAACTCTATGTGAATCGAGACTTTCATTGCTCAAAGATCTATGTCAACAAGGTATTGAAGCAATTTATCTATCTTTAAGAGAAGTAAATTGGATTCTCAAATAGATTCTTGGAGTTAAGCTAAACATCATCTAGCCACTAAACACTAGTGTGACATCCACCATCAGTGTGTTGATCTATCGAGCTTTAAATGATGGAATTTCTCCTTTTCTCAAAACATTTATGCTTATCGCGCACACGCTCCAAGAGACTTGACTCGGCACCCACACCCAGCGAACCATCGCGACAACTCGGGAGCCCCCTCCGGACTATCGCGATAACCCGGACGCTCCCTCCCACGACAGACAATGGCTCGTCGCCGCCTCCCACAGGACAAGTTGGACACTGGTGTACGCGTAGCTTTCTGTTGGACGTAGTTGTTGCTGACGAAGCTTGGAGAGAACGCTACTAGATGATGTTTTTGCTGAGGGATCCGGACGTGCTGCAGGACGGAGCTCGCTGTGGCCGCTCCCGATGTTGACCAATCTCAAACAGTGTTCAGTTATACCCAGTTATGCGTAGACTAAGTAAGTTGTTGGATGGAGCTAGACGTGTTGCTGGACGGAGCTGCTAGACGCTGCTGTTGCTAATGGGAGCACTTGGACGCTGACGGAGCTTCCTCTTCTTCCCGTTACTCACCAAAGCCGCCGACTCCTTCCGCCCAATAGAAGTGGAGCTAGACGTGTTGCTGGACAGAGCTGCTAGACGCTGCTGTTGCTGATGGGAGCTGAACGCTGACGATTGACAATCACAGAGTTCCAAGTTCCAAGTCCGTGATACGCCCAAGTTCCAAAGTCTTTTTCAGTTTTTTGTTGGCGAAGGAGATCTTTAGTGTTGTCTTCGCTTATTATTATTATTGTCTTCGCTTTTTGTGTCTTCGCTAACTCGGAGAACGAAGTTTAACGCGTGCATACTTCAAATCAAGAAAAAAGAAAAAATATAATAAATTAGAAAAGAAGAAAAAGAGGGCTGGCCTTTATCGCAAGACACTCGTGGGCTTCTCCAGTTAGACGCATGATGCATGGACATCGCTTCATTTGAGGGCTTCCATCTGAGGGCTTTTTTCGCGCTGCTTGCTCTAGGTTGGTTTATGATTTCTAGAAGAAAAAAGTAAAGAAAAAAGGAAGAAGGAAAAAGAAAAAAAAAGGGGTAGAAAAAGTTCCTTTTGGCCATGGATGTGGCTTCATCCTCTCTCGTGAAAAGTAATCGGGCCCCTCCCCCTGGGGAGACCGATATCCTGGCCGCTCTGCTGGAGGGGGGGTCGTGTGCCGCCCCGGGGGCATCCGAAAGTGTTGAATCCCCCATTGTATCCCTCAGTAGACCCGCAGTTCTGTCAGCTCAGGAGGAGCTCAAGAAAATTTGCCTCGTCGGCCAAGTGTTTGGCCCTAGGCCCCCGCTCGAAACTGTGCGACAATGGCTTCGAAAAGAGTGGTTCCCTCGAGGACTAATTGTTAGCAAATGTCAGTTCTTACCAGCGAGCCACATGCTGCTAGTCTTTGAAAATGAAGAGATGGCGTTCCAAGCCCTAAGCGTTGGCACCTGGCAGTTCGGTCGGGCGACCCTGTGCCTCTTCAGATGGTCCCCGGACTTTACTCCCGACAAATCGAAATCGCTTCGGTACCCTCTTTGGGTTGAGCTCCCTAACCTTCCTTACTTCTTGTACAACTTCGTGTGGGACATTGTCTCTCCTATCGGCAAGCCGCTGGCTTCACGCGAAGACATTGGTGGTCTCATCTATGAAGGTGCAAGACACTCGTTCAATGCTAGGTGGCACCCCCAAATCTGTGTCGAGGCCGACCTCAGCTCGCCGCTTCCATCAATGATCAAAGTGGACATGGGCGAAGGAGATGTCTGGGAGCAAGACACCAGCTACAAAAACCTTCCCAACGCGTGCTTTCGTTGTGGCCAACAAGGTCACAGGATTAAAGATTGCCCTTTCAGGCAAAAAAACAAGCGATTTCAAGAAGTCTCCAAAACTGCTCAAGACAACATTGGCGATCTGACCCACTCGACCAAGGAAGGGGAAGGCAAGGGCCTCGTTAATCCACAAGCTGATGCTGATGGCTTTATTGAAGTTAGAAGAAGAAGGAAAAGAAGCCCTAGGGCCAACGGTGAGAGAAACAACCTGCCACTTACCCCCTATAGCAATTTGTATTGCAATCTAGGAAAGGAGATCAATGAGCTTGACTACCCAGGTGGGAAGCTACTTGAGGTAGACACCTACGACAAAGCCCTGGAGATCCCTGACAATAAAGAAACCCCCCAGGAGGGCTACACTACAAGCAAAGAAGATGGTTTCACCACTAGTAACGAAGACAACATGGATAGTGAAAGTTCCATCATTGGATCGACGATCCCGGAAACGGTGCCGAGCACGGGGCCCAAGTCTCCCCAGCAAGGGGCATCCCGCAAAGGAAAACAGCCTATGGAGTTACCCTGGAAAAGCCCCCACAAGAACCGATTTCTAAGTCGGGACCAGATCCCAGCGAAAAAGAAAGATGAAGCCAAGAGAAGAAAGGATAAAGCTCCCTCCCGCAAAGAGGGATCAATACAAAAATGATTGTCATCTCGCTAAATGCTAGAGGGCTAACAGACCCCTCAAGAGCGACCATCATTGGTCAATGGCTTCGCGACATTAGCTTAAACCCAGACTTTATATGTATTCAAGAGATTAAAATTGATGGAGAAGACCTCCAAAAACGGCTCAGACAGGTCTCCTCGGCCCATGTGTGGATCCCTACGAAGCACCAGCGGGGGTCTGGAGGAACGGTCATCGGTGTTAAACAACTCTGGTTTGAAAAGCTTGAGAACTCCATTGAAGATGTAAGTCACCATTGGATTGCTGTTTCTTTTGGTGCTCCTCTTTGTGTTACTATGGTTTCTTTGTACGCCCCTAACGGGGATTTGGAGAGACTGAACACTTGGGCCTCCTTAGACTCGCTTCCCCACAACGTGCTTATATGTGGAGACTTCAACATGGTGGAGGACCCTATGGACAGATGGATGGGCAAGGGCAGGGTCATCGACAGTCGGGAGAAAGAAACGTGGGACATGACCAAACTTCACTTGGATTTGGTTGAATTCAAAGACTGGAATGGCTTTTCTTGGTCGAATCTCCAAGCGGGCAAGGACCTGAGGAAAGCTAGACTCGACAGATGCTACATCTCTCAGAGTTTTACTCATCAGTGGGGCCACCCTACCATCACACAACGCACTGACCTCACTATCTCTGATCACTACCCGATAGTTATCACTTTCCAACCTTCCAACAAGATCCGCAAGGCTCCGTGGTTCCATGCCAACGCAACCACCTTCTCTCTCCCCTCCGTCCATCAAGAAATTGCTGATGTGTGGAAGGTGGCGTTCGCCTCTGGCTTGGCCCCAGCCAAGTGCTGGAGAAGTGCGGTCGACAAGTCTCGCAAGATCATGATCAGAACTAAGAAGATGCTCGAGATTGTGCGGCGGGCTCGTAGGGAA
This sequence comes from Ceratopteris richardii, assembly GCA_020310875.1. Classification (NCBI taxonomy): domain Eukaryota; kingdom Viridiplantae; phylum Streptophyta; class Polypodiopsida; order Polypodiales; family Pteridaceae; genus Ceratopteris; species Ceratopteris richardii. The sequence continues at coordinate 20,382,426 of CM035437.1, read as the reverse complement.
GCTCTTTACCACAGACTCTGGCGGCTCGAGGAGGAAGTGAACAAAGGAAAACACCAAGCCCAGAAAGCTCTCCGAAAAATCAGAGCAGTGTTGAGATACGAGGAAGAAATACAAAGGAAAAACTTGCAAATCTTCTTCAAGGAGTGGTGGGCTGGCAAAGCCGACAAACCCACCAAAGAGATGTGCCGTATCCTTAAAAGGAAACACAACAGAGAATCGATCCCCCTACTGCTAGATCCACATGGCAATGTATGCAATTCGGAAGAAGATAATTTTGGCATCATCGAAGGGCAGTTCACGAGACTCCTGGGAACCTCGAACCCCCTCTCCCACCATAGAAGGGACTGTATGGCTACCATTTCTAGGGTTTCCCCCCGGAGGATACCACCCAACCTCCACTCCCTGCTTCATGCCCCTATCTCTGAATCGGAAATCATTGAGGTCATTGATGCCCTCCCTCTCGGTAAAAGCCCGGGACCCGACGGACTCACTAACGAGTTCTTTAAATCCTTCAAGCTGGTGGTTGCCACCCCTCTTCGGATGGTTTGGCAAGAAGCGCTAAAGTTTGGTGCTCTTCCTTCTTGTCTAAATAATGGAATTATCAAGTTGATACACAAGAAGGGGGAAAAGAACAGAATCGAGAACTGGCGGCCTATTACGATGCTCCAAACAGGATACAAGATCATCGCCAAAGTCATTGCCAACAGAATCTCGTGCCACCTGAGATCGTGGCTTAGTGAGGACCAAAAAGGTTTCATCAAAGGTAGGTCTATCCTGGAAACCATTATGGATATTTGGGAAGGTATTCAATTTGCAAATGAGTCTAATCAAGATGTGGTTTTCCTCAAGATCGACTTTGACAAAGCCTACGACAGGCTAGAATGGGACTATATTCTGCAGTCGCTCCAAGATCTCGGATGTAGTCAGAAATTCACCAAGATGATCGCGACCCTTCTCGGAAACGCAACGACCCAAATTAACGTTAACGGCAAACTTTCGAAGGCGATCCATCTTAGAAGATCTATTAGACAAGGGTGCCCTCTGGCCCCCCTTCTTTTTGCCATCGCCACTGAGGGGCCGAGCAGACTTGTGGCACATCATGTGGAGGCAGGCAATATCAAAGGCCTCCGGCTGCCTCATGACCACAACCAAATCATCATGAGACTTTTTGCCGATGATATGAACGCGTTCGTTCACAATGATAATACCAGCCTGGAGACTTTTTGGAGGTGTCTTGCTACCTTTTGTGAAGCCTCTGGATCCAAAATCAACCACTCTAAGACCGCCTTTAGGGCTATTGTGGGACATCATCCTGGCCTTCTCATTGATCATGGCTGTCAAATCATTCCGCAGGGCCAAATCTTTCGACTTCTTGGAATCCCCTTGGGGTTTGGCGTCTCTATGGAGCAGCGCCGGAACTGGGTGTTGGCCAAACTTGAAAACAAGCTTAACTATTGGAGAGGTATGCAAATCAATCTCGCTGGGCGTGCGATGGTTATCAACACGTTCCTCCTCTCTTCGACCATCTATTTCCTTTCTTGTTGGAGACCGAATGAGCAAGGCCTGTCCAAACTGAATAGTATTTGTAGAAATTTTCTTTGGACGGGCGATCATAACAGAAGGGGGGTGCCTAAAATCAAATGGGCCATCTGCACTAGCCCTAGAGATAGCGGGGGGCTTGGTATCCTGGACATTGGGTGTATGGCTAACAAACTGGCAGCCAAATGGATGATTAAGGCTTGGTGCAATAGGGAGGCCTCGTGGGCCAAGCTGATCTTCAGAAACAAGAATGAGTTGGCCCTCATGGGGTTCCCAAACTGGAAGAATCTTGACATCATGACACTGCTATTCTCCCCGATCCCCGTCTTCCCGAAAGGCTCGAATCTCGTGTGCTCCCTTTGGAAGGGCTGGAATAAAGTCAAAAGCTTCACAAGAATTAGTGAGGACTGGAAGTGGGCGGCCGGAATCAGACAAAACGACTCTATCTGGTTTCCGATACATGGCATCCGGAGTGTGGAGTCATGGAACATTCGAAATGCCAAGAAGTTATGGAACAAAGGATTCAAAAAATGGAAACACCTCTGGAAACAAGACACCAACAGCTGGATCAACTTCGAGGATATTGACCCTCGCATAAACATCTCCTACGAAGAATGGAACACTTTGCAAAGCAGATGCCTCGCATGGGATCGTCACAAGACTCGCCTTCTCATGGGACACGACACACCGAACTCGCTTGGTCTCAAATGGCACAATGGAAATAGCCTACTCAAAATCCCGAACATCAAAGAAACGGCTGACCTCCAGATCAGCCTCAACAAGAAGTGGTGCCTGTCTTGGATGCGGCTTCGGTGGGACATGAAATTCATGGGTATCTGGCACCCCCTTATAGAGATTAAGAAGTCTGTCCTCTTATGGCAAATTCTTCATCGAGGAATTTGGACCAACCATAAGGCTAGCAAACTTTGTGGGATCCCTCCTTGGTGCAAACGCTGCCACCGGGCTATCGAAGATGTCCCACACGTCTTCCTCAATTGCCCCAACTCCTACAGAATCTGGCAGACGGTTGGAATGAAAATCAGACTTCAAAAACAGCTTAGTTGGAAACAAGTCCTTTTGGGAGAAGCGATCGGCTGCTCAGCGACACTCTGGAACGCCATCAGAGGGGAAGTCCTGTGGAAAATATGGCGGGAGAGGTGTGCTCTCAACGTCGACGATCCCCCCAGGGAGTGGTCGATTGAGAAATCACTATTCCTCCTTGGCAAAAGGATTGTTAACAGTAAGAAATCCCCCCCCTTCAGGCACCATCAAGTCCTCCTTTTGATCAACAACAAGCTCAAACCCAAGTGGGCCCCGCATGAGGGCGATGAGAGGGTGATTAACCTTCTCTGTAATGCAACCTAGGATTCAATCAAGCTTCCCCTGCTTTGTGGGATTTGGGGGGTCCCGTGGGCACTAGTCCCCTTCTATTGTACCTTTGTCTCTTAATTTAATTCAAGTCCGGGAGAGTAGGCTATTGCCGAACTTCCTTTATATAAAAAAAAAAAAAACATTTATGCTTCACTACGACTAAACGAATCCTTCCTTTATTCAATCTATTTATGAATTCCTCTCCTGGAATGCAATTCTTATGCATTATTTTTAGTCAAGATATTGATTTTATTGAGTTACACTGGGAACTTGGCATTTAACTTAGTCCATCAAACCTTTGAACCTTAACTTGAGTAAAGACTTTGACTTGGTGAAGCTTTATACATTGATATATTTCGATAGTGATGTATGTGAACACACAAGGACCACTAGGGAACTTTTTCCCCTCTTTAGGAGGTATTTTCCCCTTGGCTTATATATATGCCTATAACCCTAATGGGTTACTTATCTTTATACATTCTCTTGGTAATACATTTAGTATTATGTGTTGTGCTCCAACCTTCTTCTTCTTCCTTGTGTTGTTTGCATGCTTCTATAGACCTCAAAATCCAACAATTGGTATAAGAGAAGGTCATTGTCTAGGGTAAAGTGCTTTGGTGTGCAGAACAAGAGGGGTAAGGAGGAGATGGAGGGAGAGAGAGAGAAGAGAGACATGCACACATGCATGGGAGCCTCAAAACCCACATAATGATCTCCATGAGGCAAACTCTATAAATGATGTATATATATGAACATAGGGGTAAGGTCACATGATCTTTACGTCCCCAACAATCTCCCACTTAAGGGTCAATGTGACCATAAGTTGAAAAATATACAAAGAATGATGTAGAACTATACACTAATGTACAAGAAGAGTTTGGATCTCAACCCATACAAATCAACCTACACCAACTACCTCAAACAAGGTGTATCCATGCACCTCAAACTGCTCTAGACTAATATCATTAAGAGTCGAGCTCACATCTGATTGATGCAAGAACTAATGAAGTTCTTGCAAAGCTCCCACTCGCTCTATGCCTATGTCAATCATAGAACGACTGACAACTCCAAGTGCAAATGCTCCAACAACAACTGCAACAACTGGTCTCGAGCATAACAACTCATGAAGCAAATATTAGCAAAGGTGGTGAGTCCTCAAGAGGTAATCAAACTTTTGCCTTATATTCTGATAAAGCTAAGGTCAAGGACAAGTCAAAGAATAGGAAGAATGAAGATGAAGGTAGCTCTTTCCAAGCAAACTTTGCAGCTAGAGGAAGAGCTAGAGGAAGAGGCAGAGGTGGAAAGCAAGGCAGGGGGAGATTCCAATCATCTCAACCTTGCAATATATGTGGCTTATCTAATCATACTACTGAAGAATGTTTCAGGAACTCGAGGAACTCAAGAGGAAGAGGATTCAATAGAGGTGGCTATGGATCAAATAGAGGTAGATACAATGGAGGCTACAACAACAACTACTACAACAACAATTACAACAACAACAACTATCAAAGTGGCCATAGAGGAAGAAGAGATTACAATAACTATGCAGACAAACAAAGTCAAGAAGATTCATTATTGATTATGAATCTATTAGTGAAGAAGGGTAAGGATGATGATCACATATTTTACATTGATTGGGGATGCTCAAACCATGTAGCAGGAAATGTGGCTTTACTTTCTGATTTGGAAGATCCTCATAACAAGCATGAAGTGCAGACAGGAGATGACACAAAGCACTCAGTGGAGACGATAGGTAATGTGAAGACATCAGATGGGAATATGAACCTCTTAAGCAAAGTCTTGTATGTCCCTACAATTACCAAAAATTTAATAATTGTTGGATAGATTGGTGAAAAAGGATTGTAGGTTAGATTCAACCGATTTGGAGCATATGTTGAAGACCCAAAAGGCAAGGCTTTAGAAGGATTGCCAAAGGAGAAAAGACAGGAAGGCTTTTCACTTTTGAAGTGGAAGATACAAAGAACATAGCTTTGTTTAGCTGTGGATCTCAAACTCTAACAGAGTTGGAGATATGGCACAAAAGGCTTGCTCACATTGGTGAGAGGAAACTCAAACAAATTTGCAAGGACCAAAGTGTACTTGGTTTGCCTAATATCACAAGGCAACACATGATTTATAAGTGTGAAGCTTGTCAACTCGACAAGGCTCATAGACAACCTTTCAATAAGAAAGGATATATGTATCAAAATCCTTTGGATCTAGTGCACACAGATGTGTGAGGTCCAAGTAAGGAGCCATCTATATCAGGCTCAACATATTATGTGTCTTTCATAGATGATTGTAGCAGGTGGACCATTCTGTTTTTCATGAAGCACAAGGATGAAGTGTTTAATTGCTTTAAGAAGTGTATTTCTCTTGTTGAAAACCAAACAGGTAGGACTTTGAAAAGACTCAGATCAGATGGTGGAGGAGAATACTTCTCTTTTGAATTTTATGCCTTATTGCATGAAAGAGGCATTAAAAGGGAAGTCACTACAATGTATACACCTGAACTCAATGGTGTAGCAGAGAGGAGAAACAGAGCTATTGTCGAAGCTGCAAGGTCCATGCTGAACAAAAAGGGATTGCCAAACTACCTATGGGCAGAGGCTGTGCTGTGTCTATAGCCACATATCTCATAAATAGACTTCCATCGAAGTCACTAGATGGAACAACTCCATATGAATTGTGGAATGGAAGAAGACCTAGTCTAGAGCATTGTGAAATCTTTGGATGCTTAGCCTATGCTCACATTCCTTCTCAAGTAAGAGGGAAATTGGATCCCAAGGCAGAGAAGTGTGTATTCATTGGTTATGACCAAAACCAAAAAGGATATAGATTGTACAATCCAACCAATAAAGGATTTTCTGTGAGTAGAGATGTAATTTTTGATGAAAACAAATCATGGTTTGATGATGACAGGAAAGTGAAGCTGCCTTATGACTTGGATGAAGATTTTCCATCACTTCAACCAAAGGAGCCAAAGTAGATTGAAGAAAGTGATTCGGAGATTGACTTAGAAGACTTGGAAAGACTAAACTTATGGAAGAACAAAGGTAAAGAAAAGATGCAGGATGCTACATATGGACCCGAGAGCTCACATCAACCACTTAGAAGGTCTTCAAGGGAGAAGAAGAAACCAGAGAGGATTGGTTATGATACTTCTTTGGTCACCAAGCACTCAATCTACATTGCAAAGGATTCAACCAATGAAGAACCTACCACATTCGAAGAAGCACAAAGCAAGAAAGCTTGGAGGGATGCAATGGATGAAGAAATAGAAGCCTTGAAGGAGAATGACACTTGGGAGCTTGTACCTAACAAGCCATCTATGAAGGTAATTGGATCTTGATGGATATACAAAATCAACAGGATTCCAGATGAAAGTATAAATAGACACAAATCAAGGTTAGTTACTAAAGGGTTTGCTCAAACCCATGGTATTGATTATGAGGAGACTTTCTCTCCTGTTGCAAAAATGCCTACAATTAGGGTTCTCATTAGTCTTGCTGCATCTAGAAATTGGAAGCTCTATCAACTTGATGTAAAGAATGCTTTCTTGAATGGATGGATTTCTGAGGAAGTGTATATGGCACAACCTCCTGGATATGAGGATGCACATCATCCTAACTATGTATGCAAACTAAAGAAAGCTTTGTATGGATTGAAGCAAGCTCCAAGAGCTTGGAATTTCAGATTGGTGACTTATTTGCAGGACCAAGGATTCAAAGCTAGCAAGGCGGATACCTCTTTGTTCATAAAGAGGAATGGATATGAAGTGATCTATTTATGTGTGTATGTTGATGATATTATTATCACAGGCAATGATCTTGAAGGAATCAAATAGGTAAAGACTCAAATGAAGGAGGAGTTCAAAATAAGTGACCTCGGACCACTCACTTATTTCCTTGGATTGGAGTTAATCTACATAGGTTCAGGTATATACATCACACAAAGGAAGTATGTGCATGACATGCTCATCAAGTTCAAGATGGAAAATACCAAGTGTGCAGGTACACCTATGGAGCAAAATCATAAGCTTAGTGCTTATGAAGGAGAGCCAATTGAAGACATCACAAGCTATCAAAGCTTGGTTGGAAGTTTGAACTATGCAACACTCACAAGGTGGATATATGCTATAGTGTTAGCATATTGAGTCAGTTTATGCATAAGACGATAAGACCACATATGGAAGCGGCCAAGAGAGTCCTCAAGTACCTAAAGGGTACCATGAATGAAGGTTTGTTTTATTCATTTACTTCAGATATTGAGCTAAAGGTCTACTCAGATGCAGATTGGGCCGGATCTAGAGATCATAGAAGAAGCACATCCGGGTATATATCATTTGTAGGTTCAAAAATCATTTCTTGGTCATTCAAGAAGCAACCAACCATGGCATTATCTTCTACTGAAGCAGAATATAGAGGTTTGGCTAATGCAACTCAAGAAATCATGTGGACAAAGTCTTTGTACACAGATCTTGGACTTCATTCTTCAACACCTCACATTTTTGGTGACAACACAAGCTCACTACATCTTGCAGCTAATCCGGTATACCATGCTAGAACCAAGCATATTGAAGTCCACTACCATTATGTAAGGGAGAAGATAATGAGAAAGGATATCCAACTATCCTGTGTCTCTACAAATATGCAATGTGCAGACATGTTGACTAAAGCTCTTGATGGTACAAAGTTAAGTAGATTCAAGTTGATGATTGGCTTGCAGGAAATCAAGGACAACTGAAGACTTATTTGGAGGCCAAGCATGTTAGGCTTGAGGGGGAGCTATGGTGCATTTTACCCAAGCCTACATGCTTGATATGCTTGATATTATGATCATTCGTAAGTCACATGTGTAGTCATGTGAACACCTCTTGTAAAAGAGTACATTTTATCTCTTGTAATTGAAAAAAGAAAAAGGAAAAGGATGGCTTACCTCATCCATGATGTAAAAGCAAAGTCGTGGCTCTAACTACCTAAAACCACGATTTTTTGAGATGAGGAAATATCTCCTAACTTTGGGGATCACTTTTAGGTGGAGCCATTCGAATTCGAATTCAAAACTCCCTCCAAGAATAGCTATAAAAAGAGCAAGAAGGAAGAGGTGATTAGCAAGCCTTGTACGTGACCACTTCATGTCATTTTGTGGAGATTGAAGAGCTTACTCCATAGCTCTATCATTCTACTCCCATTATGCAAATATTCATTGCCAATGTGGTTGTAATCATATGTGAATCTATACATTTATCATTATCTACTTATCTGTTTTGTTCTCTACTATACTCACTCAGAGCAGTAATTTCAGAAACTCATAACTCAAGCTATACTCATCCATTTTCAGTGTTTTAACGTGCTTTGGATAGCTCTCAAAGTCTAATTTCATATAAATTTTCATGGTCATTGAATTTGTAGTCTGGGAGAAATCTCTATTTTACTACTCACTTGTCTATCTCTACAGAGCCCCGAGAATGGCGGGCATGTTCCAGATTTTGTTAAAAGTTGTTCTCAGTCCTCAATTCATTATTTGAAGTGTTTTAACTTGGATTAGCAAGTTTGCTACGTCTATTTGCTATCCCAAAAGGAATTTATCTAATTCCTACCAGGTTGAGAGCACTATTTAGTTTTTTTAGCAGGTGTATGTCCAAAAATAGCAAGTTTTGGCAGGTAGTCATTTCGCAACTAGTCTGTCTTGACTTAAATTTTTGGGATACATGTTCTAAAGTACTTGGCTTGATATTTTGGTGGATTCAAAAAGCTCAAAGGGTCTACTAATCAACTCTGAAGTCTCAGTTGGCTGGTGTGAAGCCAGTTGTAACAGCACCAACTCATCTTTGGATTGCATCCACCATCTCTCTTCACAATAATGATCTCCGTGAGGCAATGCCCTATAAATGATGTATATATATGAACATAGGGATAAGATCACATGATCCTTATATCCCCAACATAGGGCATTGTGGACACCCCTCTTGCCACAATCTCAGAATTGCACAAAAATTGGTGAGCATACTGAACGTGATTAGGAGTTCAAAATTGCTTCGCTTTGTGGTGTCAAAATCGTGATCTGAGCTCATTCTGGCCTCTAAACAAACTATCACAGTGCCTATGGTAGACAATTTCATCTTTTTGTGCCAAACATATATACAGATTTTGGTTTGCTAGTATAAGCTTTTCAAAGTTTTCTACAGGTTTAGCAGAACTTGACATGGTAGTTCTATTCAACTTTTTCAGATACAATTATTTTTGTGCATCAAGGAATTTTAGTCAATGGCCATGGCTAAAAGTAGTGATGTATTCCGTATGTTGGTTGTTGAGGATAAGTTGGATGGTAGCAATTACCCATTATGGGCATATATGATGCATCATGTATTGGTTACAAAAGGAATGTGGAATATTGTATCAAGTGTTGAAAAATGTCCTACTACAATTGCAAATACAACTATTGAAGATGATGCAAATGTCATTGAAGGTGGTGATCTTCAGGTTCCTATTCATCCTGTAGTTCCTGCAGCACCTACTGTAGAGCAACTTCATTGGGATGGCAGAAATGCATAGGCACATGCATTGATATCCTTTTCTATCAAATGTGTCATTATTCCTCATATTCACTCTTGCAAAACAACAAAGGATGCTTGGGATACACTTACCACTTTATACTAGGCAAGGAATGAGGCTCATGTTGCTTACCTCCAAAAATAGTTGGGGAGTGTGCACATGAATGAAGTAGATTCCATGGATAGTTTTTTGAAAAAGATCAAAGATTTGAAGGAATAGTTGATTTTGTTGATGAAGTCTCGCTGGACAGTTCACTTGTGTAGAATCTTCTGAATGGTTTTCTAGATTCATATTAGAGTTTTGCTTCTACTCTTTGATTGATGATGAACGGCAATCCAAATGCCTTAATATCTAAGGAGCTAATTTCTGTTCTATTGCACGAAGATCAATCTAAGCAGAATAGGCCCATTATGTGTGTTGTAGATCAAGCTTTCCTTGGTAGTCAGCAAGGCAAAGGTAAATGGAGCTCATCTACTAGTAAGCAAAAATCTACTGATTTTGCATAATCAAAGAAGGATGAAAAAGATGAGAAGAAAACACTCTAAAGGAAATGAACATGTCATAAAGGTTGTCCAAAGCTTGCTACAAAAGAGGCAAAGAGAAAAGATGCTAGAATGGTTGTTGCAGAGGCCTCTACACCCAAATGAGAGTCTGCAAATCTTGTGTAGAATGAAGCATGAGCATTTCCTACTATTTGCAGTTATGAACCATCTTCTCATGAACAATGTATGTCTCTAGTAGACGCATATGTTTGGTACTTTGATAGTGGGGCAACCACACATATTACCTCATAGTGCAATTTCTTCACTTTAGTTTAGCTTGCCCCTGCAAGGAATACTATCACATGCGCAAACAACTCCTCTTATCCATTCATGGGAGTTGGTAAGATAACTTTGAGGACTACATATCGTAGTTCTTTTACATTGTCAGATGCTTTATTTGTGCCAGGGATCAAGAAAAATCTATTATGGGTTTTAGCCTTAGCCAAGATTGGCTTGGTTGTGAAATTTGTTGATGAAAGATATACAATTCACGATCTATCAAATGGCGACATCATTACTGATTCTGGCATTTTATGTCGTGGGCTATATAAGCTCATAGATTATGCAAAATCTATGAATGATTCAGCATGTGTAGTTCAATGGTTGAATGTGGAATAAAACATCAGTGTACCATGCCATATACACCTCAATAGAATGGAGTTGTTGAAAGGAAGAACATGTCACTCATGGAGATGGCAGGGTCTATGGTCAAGAGTTAGGCTTTACCACATAGTTTCTAGCTTGAGGCTGTTATGTGTGCAACATATGTACTTAATAGGTGTCCCACTAAAGCATTGAAGTTTATCACTCTATATGAGGCTTGGCATGGTTGCAAGCCATCTATGGTTCATCTATGTGGCTTTGGTTGTCTAGCATATGCATTAGTTCCTAAACAACAATGCAAGAAATTGAATGATTAAGTAGTGAAATGTATTTTTGTTGGGTACAGTTTTGAAAGTGAAGGTTATCATCTGTATCATCCACATAATAAATGCATTCTGGTTATCCGTGATGTTGCTTTTGTTGAAGATGCAATTTAGCCATTACTTTCATGTACTAAGGAGACATCAGTCAACTCCAAAAATGTGTATGACATGTTGCTTCCTCTTTTCATAGGTGGATAGTCTAGTGCTGGTCGAAATGAGGTGATTTCTCCACTTTGTAGGTTCCACATGATCATGCAGATCATTCCATTTCTGATGCAAATTTACATAATGCACTTGTTGATGAGAGGTCTAATATAGATGAGGCAAAAACTATGCCTAAATGACTGGTGCAAACTTTGTGAGATGACAAATTAGATGCACCTCATTCATATCATATGCGTTCAGGCTATCATAGTGATTCTTTTGCATCAGATTGCTATGCTATGGATGCCTCTAGTCTTTGTGATGAGAATGATTTTGTTTTGTTTGATGAAGCACACAATTCAAAAAATTAGATGGCCACTATGCAATCAAAATATGATGCTATTATGAAAATGGTACCTGGTCTTTATGTGACTTGCCTCCTAGCAAGAAGGCCATTGGCGCTAAGTAGGTATACAAGTTGAAGCATAAGATAGATGGAACAATTGACAAGTATAAGGCTAGGCCTTTTGCAAAGGGTTATGCTCAAGAAAGAGGCATTGATTTTGATGAGATCTTTGCTCCTACATGCCAAATGACTATTGTTCATAGCATCTGTGCACTTGCAACTCATCATGGTTGGAACATACATTAGTTGGACATTAAAGCTATAATTTTGAATGGTGACTTGCATGAAGAAGTGTATGTTTTTCAGCTTTGTGGTTTTGTGCAGAAAGGGCATTAAAATAAAGTGTACAAGTTGAAAAAGGCATTATATGTTTTGAAGCAAGCACCACATGATTTCTATGAGAAGATACATGCTTACTTGCTTGCACATGGTTTTGAGAACATTCCAACTCAAATGACCTTATATGTTAAGCGTGCAAATGATGTGCTTCTAATCATTATTGTCTATGTTGATGACATGCTACTCACTGGTCAAGCATATTGCTCATTTTAAGGCTGATTTGCATGCCTCATTTGAGATGTCAGGTTTGGGGCATTTGCATCATTATTTGGGCATTCAATTTATGCAAGTCCATGGCAGAATAGCTTTGTGTCAAAAAAAATATATTGACACATTATTGCAGCATTTTGGCTTTGAAGACTACAAACCTATTGCCACTCCTATGAAAATAGAGTTATAATTGAGCCTTCATGATGCTAGAGATGCATTTGAAGTTGTTCTCTATCAGTAGGCTGTTGGATGCTTGATTTACTTATGCATTACTTGGCTAGATAATCAATTTGTTGTCTCACAGATGAACAGATTTATGTATTGCCCAAGGGTCAAGCATTGGGAGGTGCTTAAGTGCATCTTTCGCTACTTGAGTAGTACCCAGCTACTTGGATTGTTTTATCCCAATTGGCAATCACTACCACCAGATTTACATGCTTCTTTTGAGTTTGACTCGTCTAGTTGCTATGACACTCATGTGTCCACAAGTGGTTTTTGCTTCATGCTTGGTAGCTCATGCATATCTTGGTTGAGCAAGAAGCAGCCTACTATGGATACTTCTAGTTGTGGGGTTAAGTATAGGGCAGCTTTCACAATTGGCGCACAAACACCTTATGGATGATTTGGGTATTGGTCAATCTTCTGCCACCACCATCTTCACTCACACTCAGAGTGCATTGGTAGTTGCTAGGAACCCTGTGTTCCATGCTTGCACTAAGCATATTGAGGTGCACTATCATTATGTCAAGGAGAGGTTCTATGTTGAAGAGATTAGTTTGGCATATGTGCCCACACAGGAGAACATTGTAGAACTTTTTACAAAGGCTCTGCCTAGGGAGAAGTTTGAAGCTTTTAGCAACACTTTGGGCTTACTTCCTTTTGTGGATTGATACCACATAGCTTGGCACTTCCTTATACATGAGTTCTAGCTCCTTGTTCACTACAGCACTACTAGGGGGATTTGTTGATATATTTTAGTAGTGATGTGTGTGAACACATTAGGACCGTTGGGGCACTTTTTTCCCTCTATGGAGATTTTTATTCTTCCAGTATTTGAGATTAATCCTAAGAAATCAACAACATGAGAAATAGATTCATCTTGGAATTCTTTGCACTTCTTGAATTATTCTTGAAAGGAATTATTGAATCTTAGACAATACTTTGAAGCTCTATTGCATGATTTTTGTTCACTTTCTTACTTCCAAACTAAAGGATCAACATCACCTTAGAATATGGTCTCCCATATCATAATTGTTCAATTGTCTTTTCTTTTTCCATACTTTAAACATATTTTGACAACCCACTTTGGGTAAGTTTCAAGTGCATGAAGCTTGTTTCTCTTGGTGATTGAACCAGTATGATGTAGTCATATAGCAATAAACAACCTTATTCTTTATCACTTAAGAATCATCTTCATTCCTTACTTGAAGTGATATTTCGCTAACACCTTGGAAAACCTCAAGGATTAAGCTTTGCAAATAGCTTGTCCAAAAGATAAATCCATCTTTGTCTCAAAGGCCTATGAATCATTATACAATTATAAACATTTGTAATGAGCACATAGATAGTTACAAGACGAAGTAGGATGGGACATAAGCTATCTTAACTCAACCGGTGGAGTGTGTGGTTGTTTTTCACATGGTCATGGGTTCAAATATGATGGAAGAAATAAAGAGAAATCCTACTTTTGCTATCCTTCACTTGTGTGGTGCTTCATAGATAAACACACATAAATTTAATATCTATGAGATCGTTGTACACATGGTTGGATGGATATAATGGATAGAACAAAGCCTCAATTCTTTGATGTTGTGTGTCCAACTCCCCCCACATTATGCATGCTACCCGACATGAGAATTCTTTTGCTACTCTAAATAGCTTCCACGTGATAATTCTTTTGCTACTATAAATAGACCGGAACAAGAAGATATACACGTGAGTGTTCTTCTCTAAATAGATCGAAAGAAGAAGATTTACACACCAGTGCTTCAGGAACTAAGGAATTTGTAACAATAGAAATCATAAATGAAATGAAGGTACTTCTCTTCCATAGACAAGATAATCACCCTCCAAAGGTCTCCATGGTTGCTTACAAGGAAGAAGATGAGACTAACAAGGTCATCATGAAAGAATTAGACTATGAGGACCACCACGTGCTAGAGAGATGACTCACCTCCCAAACTTATGCCTCTATATATAGCTACTCAAATCAATGAGGGCCTCAATTGCAACTAGAGTCCACAAGTGCATGTGCGATTTCCACCATTCCTTTAGTACCTTCAACTAGTGTCCACTAGTGGATAGGTGTACTTGCCACTAGAATTTAAGGCCTAGACCTAGTGGATGAGTCTCTTTGAGACTCATAAAAAACCCTTGACATGGGCCAAATTCGCCCCCTCTTCAAAAAGGAGTTTCTCCCTGAGAATGAGGAATGCAATTGGGAGGCTTGGGATTGAATTCAGCAAACGGAAGATCAATATCAATTTACATTTCAGAATATCGAGACATTATTCTAAAATTAAAAACCTTGATGACTTCCATCGGCTTCGTGGTTTTGTTCGAGGAATTAACCAATGAATCCGTAATGAAGTAAAGAAACATTCACCTAAGCCACTTGATGAAGCTATAAGGATTGTGGAAATCTATGAGGATAATTCTCGTATAGATGTCCCATAGGAAAGTGGTCATTCCCAAATAAATGCCACTAAACAAAAAGGCAAAGGGCCAAGAACATTTGAATGCATGTCTAAAAAACTACGTATTTTTAGACATGTGCTTTGTCAAGAAGAACTTGCTTAAGCATAAAAAGAGAATTTGTGTTTTAAATGCCTTAAGCCAGGACATCATAGTAGGGCCTATCCAAGTGGAAGAGACAATAGGCCCACTTTGACTGATAAAAGTAAGGAGAAACAACAAATACATCTTATACAGACCTTGAACTTGGATGAAAATTCAAGTGCTAAGAAATTTCACATCATGCACTGTGATAGTACCCATAAGTTCTAGGTTTCCAAAAACATGTGGCAATCTCGAGAATTTGGTCCACATGATTTGGTCAAGCTGCACGAGTCAATCAAAGGTCATACCATTTGGATTATGGTGGATGATTTGGACATGCATAATTTTATAAATTATGCACTTGTTAAAAATTTAGCTCTTTCTCAGAGCCCTTCTCCTCATAGATATGTCGTCTCTATGATGCACGAGCAAGATACCCACATATGGGATACCATGATTTCAAATTTGGAACTGAAAATCCAAGATTTCAAGGATAAACTAGACTTCCAAATTATGAACATGGAAAGGGTAGACTTGGTTCTAGGGAGAGAGTGGCTTTGGATTCTTGGACCTTCATTGTCTAGATGTTATTATATGAACACTTTGGAATTCAAGCATGATGGGGTGTTCTATAAAGTCAAGGGTGAACACAATGTTCAAAGTACTCCCGTAATTTCACACATACAACTAAAGAAACTTATAAACAATGAAGCTAGCACCCAAGCTTTTTTGGTCCTTAGCACTGATGTAATTGATTCCAATAATACAAAGCAAGTTTCTTATGCATCGTCATTCATTCCTCATGAAGTTTATGTTAAATTTAATAAAATTATGAATGAATTCAAAGATGTGTTCCCTAAGGACTCCCCCATGACTTGCCACACTCTCATGGAAACATTGATCATTGAATAGCTCTGTTTTCGGGAACCAAGCCAAAATCTCAAAATCCCTATTGATTCCCCTATGACAAAAGTCTAGAAGTCAAGAAACATATTAAAGACTATCTAGATAAAGGATTTGTTTAGCCAAGCCAATACCCTTAGGTCGCACCCATCCTTCTTGTACAAAAGAAAGATGGTACTATGAGGTTGTGTGTCGATTATAGGGTGTTAAATAATCTTCCAATAAAGAATAAGTATCCCATGCCGCTTTTTGAAGATCTTTTTGATAGTTTAAAGGGAGCTAAATTTTTTTCAAAGATTGACATACATCAGGGTTATCATCAAGTCAGAATCAAAGATGATGATATTCCCAAGACAGCCTTTCAAACTAAGTATGATCGTTATGAATTTTTAGTCATGCCATTCGGGTAAGCATCAGAAGATTAATTGGAAAGAGAAACAAGAAAAGAGTTTTCAAGAACTCAAACTTGTTTAGCTTTGGCCCCGGTTCTACAAATCGTAGATCTAAACAAGCCTTTTCAATTAGAAATAGATGCAAGTTCATCTGTGGTAGGAGCAATATTAAGCCAAGAAGGTGGACCAATAGCTTTTGAAAGTAAAAAGCTAGAATTTTCTCAACAAAACTACTCTAGCTATGGGCGAGAGATGTTCATTATTATAAACGCTCAGAAGAAATGGTGTCATTACTTGTATGGATCAAAGTTAACCATAGTCTTTGATCAAGAGAGTATCAAGTGGTTTGCAAACCAATTGGATTTGAGAGGTAGAAAAGCTAGATGGGCCAAACAATTACAAGAGTTTGATTATGAACTTAGGTACAACAAAGGAAATTTCAATGAAGTGGCAGATGCCTATGTTAAACAACCTAAGTTTAGAAATTCAAAGTGAATTTGTTTCAACTTTCAAAGGAAGATAAAAAGTAGATACAAGCTACAATCGAGCATGGAAAGCAGTTGAAAAACCCCAAACAAATGAAGCAAGTACTTCTTAGGGAAAGTTTACACACAACTCCCTCCAAGATGAATATTTTCTTTATAAAGGTAAGATTTGTTCCCCAAGTCAAGTACTTTTTGAATGCCATGATGCCCCAAGTGTTGGACATCCTAGTATTAATCGAACCTATGAGTTAGTTAAATGACATTTTTACTAGCCTAGTTTACATAGAGATGCACAAAACTATGTATCTAAGAGCCATAGATGTCAATTCAGTAAGTTCGAACAACTAAAAGTCAAAGGATTGCTACATCCTTTGGAGATTCCCAAAGGTAAATGGGAAAGTATCTCCATGGATTTCATTTTTGGATTACCTTGCACTCAGAATGGCTTTGATTTAGTCTAGGTTGTAGTTGATCGATTGACTAAACATGCTCATCTTATTCCAGTTAAGACTAATTATAAGACTCCAAAACTTGCAAAAATATTTGTAAATCAACTTTATAGGTTCTATGCTCTTCCAGTAGATATAATTGTTGATTGAGATGCTTGATTTACAGGTCATTTTTGGTGAGCAGTCTTTAGTCGACTTGAAACTAAACTAAGTTTAAGTATGATTGAACATCCCTAGATGGATGGACAAATATAGAAGGTCAATCAAAACTTGGAAGACATATCAGAGCTTATGTTACTTCTAGACAGATTGATAGGGAAGACTGCAACCTGCCTTTGGCTGAGTTTGCCTATATCAGTGCCAAGAATTCATCAACTGAATTTAGTCCGTTCATGTTGATGTATGGATTCCAGACTAGGTCTTCGTATGCAGTGGGACTTCATAATGAACGAGTTCAAGCAGCTCAAGAATTCCTTCAAGACATGAACTTTAAGCTTAAGATAGCTAAAGAAAACTTAAAGAAATCTCAAGATTGAGCAAAAGCTTATGCCAATCCCAAGTGATGAGATGTTACTTTTTAGGTTGGCGATCAAGTTTATATTCGTGTTCTTGAAAGATCGAACAAGTTCAAGACTAGTCAATGTGCCAAGTTTTCACCTAGATATTGCAGTCCTTTTCCAATTCGCAAGAAAGTTGGCTTATGGGCTTATGAATTACAACTTCCAAAAGATAGTTGGATTCATCTAATGTTCCATGTCAGTCAATTTAGAAAGATTCTGACATATTTAGATAATCTAATTGGACATCAAGTTATACTTCCACTTCTAGTAAGTGAGACAATTCCTCATGAACTTGAAAGGATACTTTGCAACTAAGATAAATGTACAAGAAGCCATTTGTATGAAGATTGCTTAGTAAACTGGAAGGATGGAACTGAAGAAAACTCTACTTGGGAAAAAGTTATCATAATCTAGTGATGTTTTCCAACTTCCGAGTATTAAGTTGGTCAATGATAGATAAGGTTTTCTACTTTCAAGTTCTAAGTGGATAAACTGATAGAATCAATGCATGTTCTTCCAATTTAAGAACATGAGGCTCAAGGGTTGCCTATGATTACTATATATATCTTTATCTTCGAGGACAAAAATCTTTCCCAAGGGGGGAAGAATTTAATAAAGTAAGTCTATGATCTAAGGGTCAAGTCGTTTCAAACAGATCTAAAATGAGACACAGTTTGGTCACTTGTGTGTATGGACCAAGACCTTGAGAATATACTTAAGCATAAGTTCATGTTTAAACAAGTGATCCACTTGGCCTAGTGGTTAAGTCTCAAGGTTGTGAAGGAGGAGGTTTTGGGTTCAACCCATGGGGAGCATGGGGAGAGAGTTTTGCCCAAGGAGATTGAGAGCCTTCTAACTCAAGTTAACATGAGTTAACTTGAGCTGAGCAAGACTTAACTCGAGTGACGAGTACAACAACCACTAGTGGACTCTAGTGGAAGGTACTAAAGTAGTGATCGAGATCACTTCAACCACTAGTGGAAGATATTCAAGGAATGGTGGAGATTGCACATAGACTTGTGGAATCTAGTTACATTTGTGGTTCTTGTTGGTTTGAGTAGCTATATATAGAGGCATATGGTTGGGAGGTAAGCTAGTTCTATCATAATGTTGTTGCAGATAACCTCCTGCATATCAACCATGACCATATCCATACATGTCTTGGGGATCACTAGGAGATTACAAATGTTGGAAATATTGTTAAGCACCTAGGCCACAAATGGGTCAACACAATCATAATTCACGAGACTCTATCCTAGGACAACAACCCCATCTAATAGAGAATGTTCTTCCCATGAATACACAAACCCCAAAGACAAAAAAGAGAGATCCATTGTGTCTATGTTTTCTACATCACCTCTAGAAGTGAAAGATCTTGTATATGAGTACCTAGGAGGGGAGCAATATTACCACAAAGAGGATTTTATGATGCCTAGTACTATGGCCAAGATCCTGATTGGAATCAAGGATAGGAGGGAAGTTATTCTAATGTGTGATATACCATTGTTAGACTTCCTATGAGGCAAAATAGAGTGGCATCTACAAGAGGATCTTGTTATTGATGGGGACCACTTTGTTCACAATTTTCCTTATCCTTTGAATTATCATCCTAGTACTAGAACTCAATGCAAATTTTTTCTAGACTATCATAAAGATCATCTCTCTAGGGATTGCCCTAAAACTCCTAACAAAAGAAAGACCATTAAGATAAACAACATATACATATTAGGACCAGCCTATATAGGCTATGATAAATCAGTTCTAATGCAAGCAGTGACTAGGGACCAAGTCCAACATAGAGAGGTCCAAATAGAAATTGGAATTTTCATCCCATAAAATGAAAACAAATAGGAGAAAAATCTAAGAGTAGTAGAAAACACAATCGACAAGAGTGGAAGTCCACATAAAAAAAGAGCACATGCATGGAAAGAAAGAAACGAGAAACTTAAAAAGACATGGAAACAAAGAATCATGGATTTAAAGGGAAATTTTCAACAAGAATAAATAAAAGATTGTTTGCTTAATGAATCTCTCTAAGCTCATGCACAATCATCCATGCAAGTGAAATCAATTCCACACAAATCCAAGAAGAATAAAACAAAGCAACAAGTATGATTAGTTCTAGAAAATTTTATGCTTGAAGCCCTACAAATGTTTTGAAATCTTGTCAGAAATTATTAACCATTATAACTAGATTAGATAACTAAAAGAAGTGCTATCCTAGAGGAGGCATATAATGGGAAAGATAAGCCTTGTGCATGAAAATGGTAGAGGTTGCTCGATGGTACCCAATACTAGGATTCCATAACATCACAACCAAGAATTCATACAACAAGTGGCACATCAGGATCCACCCCAAGTTCAAATAGGATATTTGAAAGAAACTCCTCACATACTAGAGTTGCATGAACAAAAGTAGCGGCAGAAAAGACTATCTTAAATATGGATGAAGCTTGACCTCAAGAAATCTAGAAAAGAGTTAACAAAACTTCATGAGAGAAAGAGCAACAGAACAACCTATCTATTCGTGAGATGGTCATGGGACAACAAGATGAGCATCTTGAAGGATCTTGTAATAGTGATGCTTAAGACCTTAGCATTCTTGAGGAAGACACTATGAGTCCACACACTCCTCCTAACTATAAGAAAGAGTATGAAGCTGAATCAAAATATAAGAGAGCACCTATAATAAGGAAAAGATGAATCAAGGGTACTAAGCTAAAACTATCAGTGGTAGAATAATAAAGATAGATAAGAGCTTGATGTACACTCCCTTTCGATGAATTATTGAAAGTGAAATCACATCTGTGGGAAAAGCTAGCCCAATGAGTGAATCCACATGAAGAAGCTAATATAGAGGCTGCTTCAACTCAATCTAGCTCTTGTGTAAAGCAAATATTTATAGAAAAATTGGGAAATGCAATGAAGAGGATGAGGGAAATACTTGTTTGCCTATCATCTACACTGATTACATAGCCAAATTCATACTAGATTCTAGAGCATGAGTTTTCATTGCTACAAAAGAGCTTTGGGAGAAATGGGGTTAGCTTACCTTGAGACCCACTTGAATGAAGTTGCAATTAGCAGATGATGATGTAGATTTCTCTCAAACTATTGGAGGGAATATTGCTCTCAATGTGTTTTAGTTAAATTTGATTGCACATTGACTATTTATCATTTTGGAAAGGTATGGAAATATGAAGTGATCTAAGGAAGATCTTTTATGCATCAGCTCAAAGTGCTATAAGATTGGGGATTTAATTCTTGTACTTGCAACACCTAGATGTAACCACTAAGATAAATCTAAAAGACTTTTGTTTGAGGGATATTGCTCCACTCCAATGGAATGCATTCCATCAAGATGTAGAGATATCCTCTATGCATAGTGTGCATTTAGAGGATCTCTCTTGAATGAAAAAAGACACATATTTGTGGGTATGTAAAGCAATGATATAAGAAGCTTAAAGGAGATAAAAAAGAGAAGAAGACATACACTATCCATTATCTAAACCAGTTAAGGATCTAGCATACATGCCTAGGTTCCTTAATGATGAAGAATTTGAACCTTATGACTAGATTTAAATCTATGCAACATGACATATCTAACAATGAGAAACACATGGTAGTGTTGTTATGTAGAACGATATGACCTAGTCATGGTTAGTTCACTTTTGGAAGAGAGGCCCTTTGAATAAGAACAAGTGGAATATTCAAATCCCTTCTCATTACATAAGTGCAAGGACATTATGTTGTCCTCCAAAGTTTCCCCAGATCAATCTTTATGGTTCGAAATCTTCAAGAAGAATTGCACCTATTTGAAGCACATCCCAAGAGAGCTTTCTATCTCAATTCTTGGGAGAGTTAGAGCTTCCTATTCATTTGGGAACCACATGAATCATGGCTAAGTTTCTAGCCTTTCATGGTGAAGATCTAGTACAATCAATGACTCTAGGCTGAGAACAGATCCATGATTTAGGTCGAGAATAGATCCATGATCCTTTCATTGAGATGAACATTAGTCAAAATTCTCTAATTATGAGAGTACATGTGGAAAAGATCACCACTTTTTTAGTTTTCCAACCTAGTAAGAATAATCAAGAATCACTATCTAGTCCAAGAAGCGCAAGGGAATCACTAATAGAGAAATTAGAGGAAAGCACAAATTTGGAACATCTCTTGATCAGTCAGTCCATGGAGGATGAGTTCCTCTTTGATTGAGACTATCCAAACTTAGGTATCAATCTTGAGTAGGAATATCAAGTTTATCAGTTCCCCATGGAAGTGGAGCATGCCATACTAAAAAAGGAAAGAGTAGATATCAACCAAGTTATGTTAGAACAAATATAGATCCAATTGTCCACTCAAAGTCCACCAGAAAGATCTCAAAAGAAGATTAACCACCAAAAGATATCTAATTACAAATGAAGGAGAATTTAATGTGGAGCATCTGATGCTCAGTAAATAAGATTGCTTTGAAGGAATCTCACTAGAATCATCCCACACCCATCAAAGATTCTTCTCCCAAAGATTAGATATCATCAATATGAAACATGGCTTTTATTGAGAATGTACAATCAGGTGATTTGGAGGAATCAACTAATATTGCATGCAAGGAGATAACCAATGGACAATAGACTTATCCAAGACTGACACTAGGAAACACATTTGGACTGTAAAAGGTTCATGTCGTTTAACACCTCAAATCCTAGGATCAATTCAAAGACACGGTTTCAAGAAACAAAATTTGCAACTAGGGTCAACTTTCACTCAATGGGGAAGAGAAAAAGAGGGATAAGCAACCATCAATTCATCAACTTTGGGTGCCAAAGAAGCTTCTACAACCCTAATGCAACATAACAAAGATTTAGATACCAAATCAAATCATTGAAGAATATCGAAAGAAGTAGAAAGAATTTTAGTTTAGTTCAAGAAACAAACAAGAGAAGGAAGAATAGGTGGTCTGAATTCTAACAACTAAACGTGCTCAACAAAATTCAAGGCCAAAGACCACATCTATCGCCAAATCAAGGAGTTCTTTTCTTTCCAAAGATCATCCAACACCTACACCACTCACAACTCACACTTCAAAACAAAACGAAACCTAAATATATGCTTGGTGACCAAGGGAAAAATGTAAGCCTCGTCATCATAAGCTCCTTGATGATTTGTCAAATACCTACTCTCCTTGCATCATGTATCATAATGCACCTAGAGTATGCATGCATAGAGCTAGATCACCCGATCATGCATAAGGCACAAATCTTTTCTAATACACACATACCTCCAAGAAGAGTGGGAATTCAAGAAAATAAAATAAAATAAAAATTTAAAAACTAGAAAATTCAAAACAAAATCAAGGCATAAGCTATGTACATATGTATAATATGATTTTTGTGCATACTTTTTCTTTGTGCAGTTTTTAATGGGTTTTAGTAGTGTTTATTTTCTATGCTTATACAAGATGTGTTGGTTTCCGCACACAAACACTTACACACTAAGTCATTAATATACGCATAGATTACAAAGACCCCATCACACCCATTTGCATGCTATGATGCCTAATCTTCATCATGTTTACATAGGCTTGATGCATAGTGACACAACTCACATGCAATAACACTTTTTGTGTCTTTCATTCTAAGTAAAAACATAGGATTTCTCACACACATTAAGTTCAATATGGCATCAAGTCGCGGGCACGATAGAGGAAATAAATAAGATCAAGTGGGAACATCAACCTAGTTAGGAGGAGTGGCGGCACAAGAACCACAGATAGATTTCTCAAAAAGATCTCCTAAGTATCTGAATGAAGCTCTACCAATGCTTTTGCAAGATCCACCCTATGGAACTATTCCTTACCCTAGAGGGCATTCACTTAAATAGGGTGACCATCCTATGAAGGAGTGCTCCCAATTCTTGATCAGTCAACATTATTTGCATGCACAAACTTGTAAGTTACACCTCATGTTAATGGAGGTCTAAAGAACAACAAAGAACACCGGATCTCATCAGAGCATGGGCCCTCCTAGGATGTCGCAAGCTTTTACGTCTCCCTATTATCAAACCAAATTATAGAAAATTTTGGATATGATTACTTCATATAATATTGAACAAGGAAAGCATAAAAAATCCAAGATTTGTGGTGGTAAGTTTGACTACATTAGTTTTGTCATATGCTTGACATTGAACTTAATTAGAGTAGCTCTTTACATCACCAAAGGTCAAATAGAAATCAATGATGAAGAGGTATCATGTTGCAGTTTATTGACTAATTAAAGATTTAGTAAGTAACATGCAAGGTCTGCAAGACAAAGTAAAGTGGTGTAAAAGACTCAAATAAATTTTTTTAATCCCCATGATTTCTTTTTAATATTCCCACTTAGCTTATCATCATCAATTCTTACGAATGTAATTAAATTTTGTAATTTCCAAGAATCTAGGAAAGCTCACTAATGTAGTAGTTCTCGTACCATAGGTTAGATAGCTCAATAAACTAGTTGAAATAGCTCTACTAGTAGTGCAGGACTATTTTTAACCAGAGTGGCCACTTTTGGTTTCAGACAACGCCACTCATTTTTGTATAAAGCTCTCAAAAATCATGTAAAAGTAGCTTATGCTCTAGTCATAAGCTAAATTTCCTTTAGGGGTCAAGTGGAATCAAGTAATCACATGGCTGGCAACACAAATGTGCAAGAAAAGCATGAAAATTATATGAAAAATTAATCAAAGACAAAAAACAATGCAATTAACCTAGACCAACCTAAATAACTCCAAGTAACATTAACAGACTCACTAGGCTTTCAATATATGCATTTATATCATCGTCGTGCCTCAGAAAGTCATTCTCAAGCTTCTATGTAAAAATAAATGACTTGTGTGTGAAAATCAACTTGAGAAAACCTTCTATTTAAGGAAGAAGGCACTCAGTATTTGACTCAAAGCTCACAACTTGGTAGGAATTTACCCAAGAAAGTTTGCACACTTTCAAATGAAGTGTTGAGTGAGCTATTTCATGAATCTAGTAGGAATATACAAAGAGCAATGCGCATAAGAGATCACGGGGGTGATCCCAACTTTTTAGGAAGATGAAGATACACAAACACAATCACCTTGTTTGGTTCATAACTCAAGATCTACAATTCCATTGACTATGAAACTTTGTGCGCACATGTAAAAAAGTTTTTGATTTATAATTCAACAGATGGATTAGATAATGAGACCATGCATGCAAAGAAATACAAAGAACTTGATAGACTTTACTCATTGTACTATAAGAGTAGACATAGATCAATGTAGATATGAAAATGAGTTCTAGAATGTATTCCTAACTGAGATATGATGCAACAAGAGAGTGGAGGACTTCTCTAGCTTCAAGACTTGAATCACTCAGAATGAGTGTGATGATCAATAGCTATCACGTTGTCGGGATGAAATCCCGTAGGGAAGTGTGCCTGATTTTGTTTTCAAAATTCATTGATTTTATGAGTTTTGTGTGATGTTTTGATCGAGAGAGGGATATATTCTGTACATGTTTTGGCTGATTTATTTGATTGTGTGATGCGAAACCATGTGATTTTTGTAAATAGTCCATGAAACTAAGTCTAACCCCATGAAAACCCTAGGTTGGAACCTTAGTTTTGTCATTTACCATAAGTCTAGCCCTTGGAATTTATTGAAATTGTGTATAAAGTGTGAAAGCAAACCTTAATTTAAGAAAAATAAAAAGAGAAAAAGAAAAAGATTCAAAAATAGAAAGAAGAAAATTTGAAAAAATAAAAAGAGAAAAAACCAAAAATAGAAATAAGAGATGGGATTTTTCCAAAATAGCAGATGAGCATGCAAGGTGATCTGGAATTAGAAACTTGAGTAAGGAGGCTAGAAGTTTCTAGAAGAAACTCCAAGGGGGGAGGGGCCTACAAATAGGTGCCTAAACTCATTTGTTCCTCCCCGTGGATCTTGCTTGTGGAACTTCTAGGTATGCTTCTTGTTCATTTCTGTTCATTCACGTTTTATGTTCTTGCTCACATGCTCCATTACCATGCTGAGAGAGGGAGAAGCTATGGAGCCCATAGGCACATAAGAGAGAGAATGTCTCAATAAACCCCTTTCCATTCCTAGCTTCTGCAAGCTCGATAAGCATAGATATTTATTGATTCTGATTTGGGTTTTCTTGTTGCATGAGCATGTTGTTTTATGTTCTATTTTTTCATCAATAGTAATGTATATGGATGCGGTAGACTACCGAGAGCTAGAGAGGAGAATCTTTAGAGAGAGAGATGTGGGGAAAGATCGGCGCTGTCGGCGCGAAAGCGACGGTCGGTGGATCAAGCCAACCGCCGGAAAAACGGCCCACGCTGGGTGCTTGGCGCGATCTCAGGTAATTTGAAAACTCAAAGATATTATGATTAATTCAATTTGCAAATTAGAAATAATGAGATGTAATACACAATAATTCATTGGCATACATGATCACTTTCTTTTCATGGTTTTGCATGACGAACATAAGAAGATCGAGGTTTTAAAGATTTTTATGAAATATGATTCCTTTTATCTCAATAAATACCATTCTTTAATTACGTTTCTATCGTTAAAGGGACTAACATTAAATGCTCAAGTGCTATAGCAATTTGCTTTCAATTAATCATATTCATAACAATAATGCTAAGTCATATATGGTCTAAATTCAATAGCAATCCTATAAAAACCTAGTATATCGAACATTATAGATATAAAAAATAACACATATTGCTAGTTGGAAACACGTAGAGAACCATTTCGAGTTCAAGTACAATCTATGCTTAATGCAAGCTCAGATGAACAAAAAAGAGATTCTATGAAACCGAAACTCGAGAAATTGGATTAGCTCAAATATTTCAAAAACTTTTTGAAAACAAAATCAATCTTCGTATAAGCTCATATATCATTAATCATTTCATTAAAAATTCTAGTCCATCAACTTTTGGCGATTCCTTTGCCAACTCAAAGTCCATACAAACTCAAGGTTTGTGCAAAGAGCGTCACTATAGAGCCTCCAACATTTGTGAGTTTAAAACTTTTGATTTCAGTACCTATTCAAACTATGCAAGCTTTTGTTGTGCGGAAATGAAAATATAGATGTAAGTTTTACTAATTTCAATATTAAAACACATTAAGCAAACAGAGCAACTAACATCATTGAATTTTGTGGAGTCATAAATATTATGATTTCAAACTGATTTAATAGAAACACATGCTCCAAATGGAAACAATTTTGCGCGTATGCTCAAGATAAACAATCTGTAAGTGACAATCGTATACGTCAGATTTAATAAATGATAAAATTAACAGAAATTAAAAATGGAAATTCTTTCATGAAAAGATTCATCGTGAATCATTTAGCGATCTCAAATGATTTAGATTATTGTTACTGTATGTCATAGGCGAAGCAGGTATCACGTTCAGAGAATGAAACCAAAATCAATCTTAATCTCTGTCTTTGAGAACAGAAAAACATCTAGAGTGACTACATGAGAGAAGAAAATTTTTGTACTGTATAGAACTACCCCCCCTCCCCTCACTTCATCTAATTCAAACTAACATAAACTTCAAAGCTACTACAGTAACATGAAATTCTCTAGCGCTGAAATTCTCTAGCGCTAATTGTTTTTTGAAATAAGAATAAATCAACATGCGCACAATACGATGTGATTGAACTAAAAACTAAATGCTAAATGCTGCCTCCTCCTCAAGTTAACAGCATCATTCCTTAGATAATTATCTGATATAAACACAGGTATAAAAGATTTATTCGGAGATTGGAGAACTTTCATATACTGCGTGAGCATAAATCAACATTGTTTTATATATATATATATATATATATATATATATATATATATATATATATATATATATATATATATATATATATATATATATATATATATATATATATATATATATATATATATATATTTGTTAATTTTATATTGCACATGTCATTAGCATCCATAAAAAATTAGTGGAGATCTGAGTAGCACATACAGTACATAAACTCTTATGATTCATACCACATAAAAAATTATACAAAACTTAGATCGGCGCAAATTATGAAGTATCACAGAGGGCATAAATGTTAAGAAAGATGATACTTCATCAGATAAGAAAATATGAACTATCTAATAGCAGAAAATGATTGAACTGCAAAATAATTACCAACCTTCAGCGCCAGAAAAGTGCGCAAATTGTGTATAGCAACCACATTCAGAATTTTGACGTCTCCGTTTTGATTCAACGCCCGTTGTTCATCTTCCTCTCAGAACAGTATCAGAGATCAATTAATTTTATCAGAATATCGTGCGCACTGAGATAATCATAGCATGAAGTTCATTAAGAGAATCGCTGGTTTCTCTAGACTAGTGCCCTCTGAGTGTAACCATTCGAAACTTTCTCAATGAAGACAAGAACATCGCAGGAAAATTAGACGAGCGCTGATAGAGATGAATGACCTCCCCTTCATCGTGATCAAAGTGAGTGAAAAACCTGAAGCTCCTCCATTGTCGCCTCCTTTTTGCTAAAAAATTTAGCATTTCTTTTGCTTCCTCAGATTCTGTGCCTCCTCCTTCCCATGACAAATATCACGAAAATAGCCCTCCGTCTATAGCCATAGCCATATGAATTTCTCCGCATGAGCGAAACCTTTGAACTTCTCTGGGTCCTCCTCCTCTGCAATGTACGTCAGATGATCTCTGTATAATTATTGTCTAAAAAAAATGGTTCTATGTTCTCCTTGTTGAGCCGCAGCGCTCCTCCCGTTCTCCCCTCTGATGTGGCCTGCGCTATCTGCTAGGTCTGAACGATAATGGAGACGGACCGACAAAGTTTGATTAGCACTTTCAGTGAATGATTGATGTATGTAGCGGCTGCATTTTCTTGATGGATTCAACGAAAAAGGATGGGTTTTTCAGGAATGGCCTTCTTCTTCTCTAGCGCCCTCTGAGAGAGAGTCTCAGCTGTCTTCCCCTCTTCAGCGTACCTGCATGAGATACCATTCGCCCAAAAAAAAACATTCACATCATACATATATATACACATTTTCACAGATATTTATGTGCGTTTTGTAAAGTGTAGTTAACCCACACTTTCAACATGCATTCTAAATGCTTACTGTAACAAGGAATTAGTTCACGCATTTCTAGACTTGTGTTCCACTTCACTTTAACATGCATATAGGTAAGTTATCTATTTGAATATAGAAAATATAATAACTCATCATTAGAATATTTAAGTATTAAAAAAATATTGTAGTTATTCCTGAATGAAATTTAATTTTACCTTTATATACACATAAATGTTCACTTATGAGAAACTAAACTATTAATAGGCTAAAATGTACTCACATACATTTATGGAACTCCATATTTATATCCATGCTTAGGTTAGTGAAAATACGCACACATAGATATAGGTGCACAACTCATACTTATGACATAAACCCTACATTCAAAATATTTTTATTTTTCCAAATATAAAACCAGGTAAGGAAATCCTTCCGACATCTGCCCCCACCAAACCTGCACATCGCCCTCGATGGGCCAACCTGCAGTTCAATAGGAAAGCAGTATCAAATTCTTTTGAAAATTATTCATAACTCAAATGCAAATAGTCTAAAAACGAATGCTTCTATCATTAGTACATCTTCTGATAGCAAAGAAAACTTACAAAATTATGTAAGCTTGAATTTCAACCGTTTCGTTCAATGCATGAGTTGGAAAACAGGTTTTAGAAAGAAACTATAGAAGTCATTCAAATAGCGTTTGTACTAACTCTTCTATTAACTCTTTTCATAAGTAAAGCATATGTTATATAAGCCTTCTATCCTCATCTCCTAGCCACTTGCCATCAAGATACAAAAAACTAATTCCCCTCTAGCATAAATCCGCCTTATAAAGCCCGCTTTTCAATTCAGAAGTGATTTCAAGACCACAACTGATTCATTGAAATGATTTGATTTTTCTTTTCATCTCTTTTTTTCATCATAATTTTTCTTTTTTTGTCATTTTTTTTTTCTTTTCATATGCAGCAACCATTAATGTACTGCTTTCAATTTTTCTTCGCAACTTTTTTGATGAAGGGGAAAGGCTTAACCCCTAATCAGAGCAAAGGATCTGGAGGTAAGCTAAAGCGGGAACTAGGATCTCTTTAGTAAAATGGGTCAGATTTAAGGAAGCTTACCTATATAAAACAAGTTTACTTCTACTAGGAGTTGCAAGTTAAGGGTTCCGTCAACTATTCATATGAGAGCCATAGGTCTCTAATCCCTATCTTCTCTTCAAGCACGTTCCTACTTCAGTGTAAATTCTACTTTTCATAATTTTAAGAAGTTTCTTAACCTATCTGAAGAATATACATATCTAATTATGATAATGCATGAACTTTCATAATAAATTAAAACATAAATCAAGTTTAGAACTTTTTCACCTGATCTATATTGACTCCATCTTCAGTTCTCTTTAAGTTCATCAGAACTTTTGGCATAAAATCTTCAGTTGCTTTGATCAATTCATCTTCAGGACCTGTAAGCAATCATAAAGTAGAAACTACAAAACAAGTAATCTTCATTATCATTTAACCTGCAATTTCATAACTCATCGTCAATTCCTGTAAGTACTCATAAAGCAGAAGATTCAAAATAAGTAATATTCATTATCATTTATCTTACAAATATAAATTCATATATTCTATCAGATTCATCTTCATCATGTCACAAATTTCATCATAAGAAGTCATAGTGGGTATAATTCATAAACAAAATTCATAAATTCATAAATTTCACATTAGCTTTTTCAACCTTTGAAACAAAGTTCATAAATTTCAAAAAAAATCATAATGTTCATAGTATAATATACCCATAATATTTGTTGTAAACAAAATCACTTTGTTCAAAATATTCATCATTTCATTATAATAATGTTCTTCATAATTGTTCATCATAATAGATTTCTTCCTAGTTGTGAAAGAAAGAGAATCATAAGTTCATCAAAGCATAATGTAAAACTTTATCATAAGCTAACTTTTCCAAGCATAAAAACTTCATAAAACAAAGCAATGTAAGTATATGTTCATCTTCTTTAGGAAAATAGGCATATATATAGCAAGCAATAACAAAAATTGAAAAGTTTTATCTTCGATAAACAATTCCATGCCAATAAAACTATTCTCTAAAGTTCTTATCCTTTTTCTTAACTTTAGATGAGTTTTTGATATTATTTTCAATCTTCCATAAGGCTTCTTGTACCCATTTTCCCATATTCTTGTCATGTTCTAATTGAATTTGAGATTTTCATCTTCAGATGTTTGTACTATTTTTTCATCATTTTTATTTTTGTCACATTTATTGTCATTTTCTATGAGTTTAGGTTCTGTTTTAACCTCATGTATGTCTTTATTTCCATCAATTGATTGTTCATTTTCATCATCTTTTATCCTTACATCTTCTTCTTTCTTAAACTTTTTCAATGTATCTTGATCCTTAAATGTAGTTTGAATATCAATGTTACTCATAGATTTAGATTTAAGGAAGGTTTGATCATTATCCAAGCATTCACATTTAGTCACAATCTTGGTGTTCATAGAATGTAATTGACATACATTACTTTTCTCATTATGACTCTTAGGTTTCCATTGTTTTTGAAGTTTGGTTTTAGGACTCAAATTGTTTGATCAAAATAGTCTATCATCCCCCCTCTACCTAAGTTTAATCTCAAAGGTAATTGTGTTTGATAATCACATATTTTCTGTTCACTTTCTAGTACCAATTGTTGGCTACATGCTTTCTCATAGGCCATACAATTCCCATAAGTATGACCTAGTTGGTCACACCAGAAACATCTTACAGTTCTCTTTGGTCTTTGATATAAAGGCCTAGGAGCGACTCTGCTATGATCGGATAAAAGGTTTTGGTCAATAGAAGACATAGATCTACTTTGAACTCCTACTTGATATCTATCTTTGCATTCACATATAGCACTTTCATGTATTTGATTGTTTAACCTTTCAATGTTCTCTTTTAAACTTGCAATGTCATGAACAATAGTTTTGAATGCTGAAACTTCTTTTACATGATTTGCTAATGTTTCCATATGCTCATTCAAATTTGACAGTTCATAATGAAGAATTCCTTCTAAATTCCTAAACTCGTGATCAAATTGAGTATCTATTGATTTAAGATTTGCATTAAAATCAGATACTACTGTAGTTAAGATTGAAAGAAACGAGTTTAAGGACTCAAACTTAGAATAAAGCTTTAAATCGATAGAGGAAACTAATCGTGATTCCATATCATGCAGAAGGGTTTCTACATTAGATTTCATTTTCGTTAAACTATGTGCAAGCAAGAAGAATTCAAGTATAAATACCTGGAATTTGTTTCACGTCTGATGTACCTTAGTCGCAATGCCGTTGTTCATGTCGGGTTCACCAGTGTCGGCGCGAAAGCGACGGTCGGTGGATCAAGCCAACGGCCGAAAAAACGGCGCACGCCAGGTGCTTGGCGCGATCTCAGGTAATTTGAAAACTCAAAGATATTATGATTAATTCAATTTGCAAATAAAAAATAATGAGATGTAATACACAATAATTCATTGGCATACATGATCACTTTCTTTTCATGGTTTTGCATGATGAACATAAGAAGATCGGGTTTTAAAGATTTTTATGAAATATGATTCCTTTTATCTCAATAAATACCATTCTTTAATTACGTAGATTTTTATGAAATATGATTCCTTTTATCTCAATAAATACCATTCTTTAATTACGTTTCTATCGTTAAAGGGACTAACATTAAATGCTCAAGTGCTATAGCAATTCGCTTTCAATTAATCATATTCATAACAATAATGCTAAGTCATATATGGTCTAAATTCAATAGCAATCCTATAAAAACCTAGTATATCGAACATTATAGATATAAAAAATAACACATATTGCTAGTTGGAAACACGTAGAGAACCATTTCGAGTTCAAGTACAATCTATGCTTAATGCAAGCTCAGATGAACAAAAAAGAGATTCTATGAAATGGAAACTCGAGAAATTGGATTAGCTCAAATATTTCAAAAACTTTTTGAAAACAAAATCAATCTTCGTATAAGCTCATATATCATTAATCATTTCATTAAAAATTCTAATCCATCAACTTTTGGCGATTCCTTTGCCAACTCAAAGTCAATACAAACTCAAGGTTTGTGCAAAGAGCGTCACTATAGAGCCTCCAACATTTGTGAGTTTAAAACTTTTGATTTCAGTACCTATTCAAACTATGCAAGCTTTTGTTGTACGGAAATGAAAATACAGATGTAAGTTTTACTAATTTCAATATTAAAACACATTAAGCAAACAGAGCAACTAACATCATTGAATTCTGTGCAGTCATAAATATTATGATTTCAAACCGATTTAATAGAAACACATGCTCCAAATGGAAACAATTTTGCGCGTATGCTCAAGATAAACAATCTGCAAGTGACAATCGTATACTCAGATTTAATAAATGATAAAATTAATAGAAATTAAAAATGGAAATTCTTTCATGAAAAGATTCATCCTGAATCATTTAGCGATCTCAAATGATTTAGATTATTGTTACTGTATGTCATAGGCGAAGCAGGTATCACCTTCAGAGAATGAAACCAAAATCAATCTTAATCTCTGTCTTTGAGAACAGAAAAACATCTGAGTGACTACATGAGAGAAGAAAATTTTTGTACTGTATAGAACTACCCCCCTCCCCTCACTTCATCTAACTCAAACTAACATAAACTTCAAAGCTACTACAGTAACATGAAATTCTCTAGCGCTAATTGTTTTTTGAAATAAGAATAAATCAACATGCGCACAATACGATGTGATTGAACTAAAAATTAAATGCTAAATGCTGCCTCCTCCTCCTCCTCAAGTTAACAGCGTCATTCCTTAGATAATTATCTGATATAAGCGCAGGTATAAAAGATTTATTCGGAGATTGGAGAACTTTCATATACTGCGTGAGCATAAATCAACATATATATATATATATATATATATATATATATATATATATATATATATATATATATATATATATATATATATATATATATATATATAATTTTATATTGCACGTCATTAGCATCCATAAAAAATTAGTGGAGATCTGAGTAGCACATACAGTACATAAACTCTTATGATTCATACCACATAAAAAATTATACAAAACTTAGATCGACGCAAATTATGAAGTATCACAGAGGGCATAAATGTTAAGAAAGATGATACTTCATCAGATAAGAAAATACGAACTATCTAATAGCAGAAAATGATTGAACTGCAAAATAATTACCAACCTTTAGCGCCAGAAAAGTGCGAAAATTGTGTAGAGCAACCACATTCAGAATTTTGACGTCTCCGTTTCGATTCAACGCCCGTTGTTCATCTTCCTCTCAGAACAGTATCAGAGATCAATTAATTTTATCAGAATATCGTGTGCACTGAGATAATCATAGCATGAAGTTCATTAAGAGAATCGCTGGTTTCTCTAGACTAGTGCCCTCTGAGTGTAACCATTCAAAACTTTCTCAATGAAGACAAGAACATCGCAGGAAAATTAGACAAGCGCTGATAGAGATGAATGACCTCCCCTTCATCGTGATCAAAGTGAGTGAAAAACCTGAAGCTCCTCCATTGTCGCCTCCTTTTCCTCAAAAATTTAGCATTTCTTTTGCTTCCTCAGATTCTGCGCCTCCTCCTTCCCATGACAAATATCATGAAAATAGCCCTCCGTCTATAGCCATAGCCATCTGAATTTCTCCGCATGAGCGAAACCTTTGAACTTCTTCGGGTCCTCCTCCTCTGCAATGTACGTCAGATGATCTCTGTATAATTATTGTCTGAAAAAAATGGTTCTACGTTCTCCTTGTTGAGCCGCAGCGCTCCTCCCGTTCTCCCCTCTGATGTGGCCTGCGCTATCTGCTAGCTCCGAGCGATAATGGAGACGGACCGGCAAAGTTTGATTAGCACTTTCAGTGAATGATTGATGTATGTAGCGGCTGCATTTTCTTGATGGATTCAACGAAAAAGGATGGGTTTTTCACGAATGGCCTTCTTCTTCTCTAGCGCCCTCTGAGAGAGAGTCTCAGCCATCTTCCCCTCTTCAGCGTACCTGCATGAGATACCATTCGCCCAAAAAAAAAACATTCACATCATACATATATATACACATTTTCATAGATATTTACGTGCGTTTTGTAAAGTGTAGTTAACCCACACTTTCAACATGCATTCTAAATGCTTACTGTAACAAGGAATTAGTTCACGCATTTCTAGACTTGTGTTCCACTTCACTTTAACATGCATATACGTAAGTTATCTATTTGAATATAGAAAATATAATAACTCATCATTAGAATATTTAAGTATTAAAAAAATATTGTAGTTATTCCTGAATGAAATTTAATTTTACCTTTATATACACATAAATGTTCACTTATGAGAAACTAAACTATTAATAGGCTAAAATGTACTCACATACATTTATGGAACTCCATATTTATATCCATGCTTAGGTTAGTGAAAATACACAAACACATAGATATAGGTGCACAACTCATACTTATGACATAAACCCTACATTCAAAATATTTTTATTTTTCCAAATATAAAACCAAGTAAGGAAATCCTTCCGACAGCGCTATTCACTGTTTGCTAGAGAGAGAGAGAAAAGAGGGCAGAGAAGGTGGCAGCGCTACACGATGAGGATGGGAGGATTAGAGAGAGATGGATCGACGACTCAATAGGCACATAGATTTGGCTTGGCGGCTACTTGGCTGCTCATAGGCTTACGTGCAGAGAGAAAAAGCAGCATGTGGGTGGTCTGTTGCTCACGCACGGGGAGAGAAACAGTTGGCGGTGCCCAAACATTCCGACCGAGTCAAGAGAGAGAGCTGGAGACACGCATGTTGCAGGAGAGAGGAGCTGTCAGATAGTCGCAGAGAGAGAGAGACCATAGTAGCGTTGGCTGTTGTGTCGCCACACAGTGAGAATAGGCGGGCGTCTGGTCAGAGCCGTGGGACGTGGAGAGGCACGATGCTCATGAGTCATGTCATCACGCAGAGAAGTCAGCTTTGTAGAGCCACGTGAAACGTAGGAGAGAAATCTCTAGGGCGCTGTTGGCTGCGCACAACACGCAGAAGAGAGTAGTCGGGCCACTCTACCCCTCGTGCGCATCAGAGAAGACAGATACGGGCAGAGATGGATTAAGCATGCTACTGATGGACGCATAGAGAGAGAGCGCTGAGCTGCTCTGGCAGCGCACGAAAACGCATAGAGAGACAGTCAAAACTTCGACAGACGACGGGAGTAGATACGGAGAGAGAGAGAGAGAGAGAGAGAGAGAGAGAGAGAGAGAGAGAGAGAGAGAGAGAGAGAGAGAGAGAGAGAGAGAGAGAGAGAGAGAGAGAGAGAGAGAGAGAGAGAGAGAGAGAGAGAGAGAGAGAGACGGAAGAGAGAGAGAGGATAATGGTAGAGAGAGGAGGCGGTAGAGGATACGTGGAGAGAGAGAGAGGAGAGAATGTGGTGCTGTGTGCTCGGGGTGATGACGCATGATGATGCAAAGATAGATAGGAGCAGCTAATTGGTATAGTGCAGATGATTTTGACGCCTGGGGAGAGCCTCACAGAGAGAGATGCACATGGCCTCATACTGACGCACCAAGTAGAATACGTGAAGAGAGATTAGCTAGTCGAGCAGACGTTGTAGAAGGCTGACATGGAGGGCTATAGTTGAGGTAGAGAGAGAGATGCACATGGCCTCATACTGACGCACCAAGCAGAATACATGAAAAGAGAGAGAGGGGCAAAGCGGATAGATCATAGGAGGCCAATACATGCATTCGTGTTAAAAAGAGAGAGAGAGAGATGAAATAAAATTATGTATTAGCATATTCAAAAACCAAATATTACCTATGAGATCGGAAAGTTATATCATTCCGGATTTTCTATAATGTTTGGGTAAATGTAACAAAAAGAAAGGATAATGCTACTAGTTGAAAGCTTGAAGAGTTGATCCTCTAAATGGGAAGTTGAAAATGATAATGCTATTAATTGCGATGAGAAAGAAAAATGAAAGTAGAAAACAAGAAGAAAGAGAAAAGAGATTCTAAGAAAGAACGAAGAAATGGAGGGTAGAGAAGAAGGAGGGAAGAGAAGGAGGGAAGAAAAGAAGTATTTAGAAATCATGCATATGTTTTTTTTTTCTTTTTTCCATATGTCTATGTGTATGTCATTCAAATAAGTTTAGTGTGTTTTTTTTCATAAGAACTGATGATTTTAATGCCCCGTGGACTATCCTTGCGGATCTTCCCTCTAGGTTTGGCAGGTTGATGATTTTGGGAAATATATGAAGTGAAGAAAGTGATTGAAGAGTGAAGTAAAGAGTACCTCGTGGATCTTCTTGGTGCATCTATTCTCCAAGTTATTGAGTGATCGGAGGCTATTGCAGTTTATGAAGTGAAAACAATTATTGGACGAAGACCTGAAGTAGAGCTTGGATCGAAGATTGGAAGAAAAGACCTATCCGCAAAAGTTTTGAAGACTGTCAAGACACGAGGGCGACTTCTTGCACTGTAGCGAGGCCTACGTTGTATCCAGCCGATCCGCACTGTAGCGACGGCATATATTTGTATTCACATGTTCCGCATTGTAGCGGATTTTCGCATCACTGACCTGCATTGTAGCGGGCATCTTTGTATCATTCAGATTTTATTGGATGACCTCCGCTACATTTTCATCGTATCATTGAGCCTTATCTGCATTTCGTGTATTACTGTTGTATCTGGACTTTCTTTCTCTTCCGACACGCACGCACACACATCTCATCACTTTTGAGGGGCAGGGCCCTACGACGATCACCACACCAGAGTGAGAGGGCGAGGCGCCCAGCGCACAGACGCCGCTCGTAGGACAGCGAGAATGGTGCACACCAAAGGGGGCCTGATCCAACCCCGCACCTGTTCTTCCCGTTCACCTGACCTCCTTCTTCCCGACAATTGAATCCGTTGTGAAATGAGGTGATTGCCCAGTGATCCTCGATGCGCCACCCACTCCTTGAGAAGATAGACAAGAACCTCAGCATCGGAGAGAGACTCCAGGTACTAGCATTTTAGGTTTTGTGATTTTTTTGCATTTCTCCACATACACTTTAAATAGAAAGACTGTTTTGGTTGCCTGAGCTTGAGCATTCACGATCTCCACTAGTTTAGTCCATACGTCTGGGCACAAGAAACTAAAATGAATAAAATGATTGAGGAACAGTTTAGGAAATACGAAGAGCGATTTAGGGAAATGGAAATTAACGTGAGTGAATCCATAAAATCAAAATTTAGTATTGTGATGACCCTAATGCAAACAATAAATGCAATATCTGACACTATCCAGCTAATGGCCATAAGTATTAAAGATGTGAAAAAAGAAATGGATTCTGGGATTTCTGAATTGAAACATAAGGTTGACTTGTTGTCTAACCAAGTTAAAGATCTACAAACATTGAAATGTGACCATGAACATGTGGTAAAGGTCCAAGGAATATCTGCACAAAAAAGATCTTAGAAGAACCATGCCTAGAGTGATACCTAGGAAATCAAGTTGGGCTAAGAATAGACCTATACGTTGCTTTTGGTGCGATCAATTTGGGCATATGTTCTGGGATTGTGTAGCGTATGAGAGTGCATGTAGACATAGACTTGTAAGTGAGCATGAAGGAAAAATTTGCAAATACCAAGAACAATTACCTTTGCATTTGAATGTAGGAAAAGGTGGAATGAGAGAATATTTTGAAGAAACCAAAACTAAAACAAAATCATTTCAGAAGATATGGAAACCAAAAACTCATGAAGATAATAGATCTGAGGAACAAAAGAGTATGACATCTATTGAGAGTCAAGAGAAACCAATTGAAGAAACAAAAAGTACATAGATAAAGGTTGAAAAGCAAAAAATTGAGCAGATATTAAAGGAGCAAATAGAAATAGACCATAAAGGAGAGTCTAATAGAGAAATTCAAGAGAAATCAAAGAAAGATCAGGATGTATATGTATCATTTGATTCAAACCTTTTAAAAATGAGAATCTATTTGATCAAGAGAAGGTTGCAAAATTACAGTCTCAATTAAACTTTGACAAACAAATTGAACATGAAAAGAGTGAAGAAGAAATTCAAGAAGATATAAAATGTGATAAACGAGTTAACAAAGCAGAGAAACAATTGATTGTGGATATTATAAAGCAAATCGAGGGGAGTGCAAAGACGAATTCAAAACCTTCCAAGTCTTTGAAAAAGAATAAGAGAAGTAAAAATCTAACTTTCCAAGATATATTTGCAAATCTTGAGTGATGATTGAAGGAAAATCATAATGAAACATACGAGGATGATCAAGAGTAATTGATTGATGATGATGACTGATGATGATGATGATTGATGATTGATGATAATGATGATTGATGAAAGATTAATGATTGCTGATTGATTATGATTATGGATATGATGAAAAGATGATGATGATTGATGATTGATGAAAGATAATGATTGATGTTGAAAATGATTGATGATGATGGTTTATGATGATGGTTGATGATGATTGATGATGATGGTTTATGATGATGTTTATAATGATTGATGATGATGAAAGATGGAAAGATAATGATTGATGTTGAAAATGATTAACATTGATGATTAATGAATGATGATTAATGATGATTGATGTATGATAATGAATGATGATGAAAGATGGTCTATGATGATTGAAAGATTAGTGATTGATGATGATTGATGATAGTTGATGATTGATGATGATGATGACTGATGAATGATTGATTGATGATGAAAGATAATGATTGATGTTGAAAATGAGTAACAATGATGATTAATGAATGATGATTAATGATGATTAATGATGATTGATGTATGATGATGAATGATGAAGAAAGATGGTTTATGATGATTGAAAGATTAGTGATTGATGATGATTGATGATAGTTGATGATTGATGATGATGATGACTGATGAATGATTGATGATGATGAAAGATAATGATTGATGTTGAAAATGATTGATGATGATGGTTGATGATGATTGATGATGATGGTTTATGATGATGTTTTTGATGATTGATGATGATGAAAGATGGAAAGATAATGATTGATGTTGAAAATGATTAACAATGATGATTAATGAATGATGATTAATGATAATTGATGTATGATGATGAATGATGATGAAAGATAGTTTATGATGTTTGAAAGATTAGGGATTGATGATGATTGATGATGATGATGACTGATGATTGATGATGATGAAAGATAATGATTGATGTTGAAAATGATTGATGAGGATTAATGAATGATGATTGATGATGATTGATGTATGATGATGAATGATGATGAAAGATGGTTTATGATGATTGAAAGATTAGTGATTGATGATGATTGATGATAGTTGATGATTGATGATGATGATGACTGATGAATGATTGATGATGATGAAAGATAATGATTGATGTTGAAAATGATTGATGATGATGGTTTGTGATGATTGATGATGATGATTATGATAATGATAATGTTGGAGGATACTGATGACACTAAGGCTGATACTAATGAAGAACAATAGATCATGAAAACTGAAGAGAAGTTGGATCAATCAATGAAGAAGATGAGGCAAAGTGATCAGGTGAAATGTTTCCGATTTGAGATTTGATTTCTTTTTGATAGAGCATTTGTGTTGCATTGTTGTGTGTGATAAAGATATGTAGAATGAAGATAGCAAATATCTATTATGGATTTGCATGAAGCATGAGCGACTAGAAATTATATGAATGGAATCAGTTAGCAGACTAGAGATTTTGAGAATGAAAGTTTGGGAATGTGATGACATGCTTAGACTGAGTGCATG
Source organism: Ceratopteris richardii (assembly GCA_020310875.1). Classification (NCBI taxonomy): domain Eukaryota; kingdom Viridiplantae; phylum Streptophyta; class Polypodiopsida; order Polypodiales; family Pteridaceae; genus Ceratopteris; species Ceratopteris richardii. The sequence goes on along the minus strand of CM035437.1, from coordinate 20,341,865 downwards.
TATATGCTGATAGATTTGAACACTTAGTGAATGGAATTCTTTGGGTCCTACTATTTGCTTCCCGCGAGATCTTACCTCCATATGTATCATGATTTATAGAAAAACATTCATACTCAAGCCAGCTTATATGTGTGTGCATGTTGTTAGTGCACTGCGATGGGCTAGTAGGCAGGTGGAACCACCTTGGTTGGGCGATCAAGGCCACGAGCCATAGCTAGTTTCATCGTAGGCTTGACCTATTTGTTGTCATGCGCCTGCATGGGTCGATAGGCGGATGGAGTCACTCTGGCCGGGTGGTCAGAGCCACGAGCTGACGTTGATTTCATGTAGGGATGACATTGTGTATGTCGTGTGCTATGTTGGGTCGGCAGACAGGTGGGGTAAACTTGGCTGGGCAGACAAGCCCATGAGTCACACCCGATTTTGACATAGGCCGATTTGTGAAATAAAGATAAAAAGAAAAATGCTGAGTTGAGATGAAGTGAAAAATAAAAGAAAAGGAAAAGAAAAAGAAAAAGAAAAATGAAAATGAAAAAGGAAAAGAAAGAGATCTAATGGAGAGTTGGACAATAGGGAATAAATAGTGGGAATTGAGGTACATTCTACAAACTGAGTTAGTAGAAACATAAGTATATGCTAGTACTTAGGATGAGCATAATCGGTGCTCTCGGCATTTTTCAAGGCAGCACCGTAAATGATACAGGTGCACCGAAGTCTTGCCAAATAAGGAAAAATCATCCAAATATACTTGCATAAACGTGGTCAAGTAGGGTGAAAAGACTTCCTGCATACATCTTTGGAATGTGCTCGGGGCATTCCGTAAACCGAACCACATTACGGTGCAAGCATAGACACCCTAGTTCGTGATAAAAGCTATCTTTGGTATATCCTGTTCCACCATCCTCACTTGATTATAGCCACTGTAGCCATCCAGAAAAGAATACATTTCATGCCCTGCTACCCTGTCAAGCATTGTGTCTAGAAAGGGGAGAGGGAACGGATCCGGTACAGTGGCGGCATTGAGTTTCCGGTAGTCGACACAGATACACAACTGTTTATTTTTCTTTGGGACGATCACTATTGGAGAGTGGAGCACTATTGGGACGATCACCTGTATCATTTACGGTGCTGCCTTGAAAAATGCCGAGAGTACCAATTATGCTTGTTTAAAAGGACTTTGGTCAAGTCTCTTTTAATCTCTTTTCGGGTTCTTGGGGATGGTAGGGGTCTGACAGTGTAGAGGCCCTTTATTTAATTTTCCCATCCGGCGGCCTAACAGCTAGTACTTAGGATGAGCAGTTGGATCTGAACCAGTTGAACGAACAGAAGATCTAGAAATAGAATTACATTATTCCCATCCGGCGGCCTAACAGCTAGTACTTAGGATGAGCAGTTGGATCTGAACCAGTTGAACGAACAGAAGATCTAGAAGCAAACAATTTATTCATGTGACTACTTGTCAGATTGCAGACGTAGAAACATAGTATGATGTTTGTGAAGCTTGAATTACATAATTTTATAAATTTCGTACTAATCTCTATAAAAATTGCATGTACTGCATGAGACCACATTTTGATTTTTGTAAAGAAAGATATTAAAAAGTAAAAAGTGTTTCAAAAGAACCCTGATACGCTTTTGTTAGATCTTGCAAGTTGGCCCATCAAGACGATGTGCAGGTTTAGTGGGGGCGAATGTCAGGATGAAATCCCTCAGGGAACTGTGCCTTTTTTTTTCAAAGTTCATTGATTTTATGAGTTTTGTATGATGTTTTGATCGAGAGAGGGATATATTCTGTACATGTTTTGGCTGATTTATTTGATTGTGTGATGCGAAACCATGTGATTTTTGTAAATAGTCCATGAAACTAAGTCTAGCCCCATGAAAACCCTAGGTTGGAACCTTAGTTTTGTCATTTACCATAAGTCTAGCCCTTGGAATTTATTTAAATTGTGTATAAAGTGTGAAAGCAAACCTTAATTTAAGAAAAATAAAAAAGAGAAAAAGAAAAAGATTCAAAAATAGAAAGAAGAAAATTGGAAAAAATAAAAAGAGGAAAAACAAAAAATAGAAATAAGAGATGGGATTTTTCCAAAGTAGCAGATGAACATGCAAGGTGATCTGGAATTAGAAACTTGAGTAAGGAGGTTAGAAGTTTCTAGAAGAAAGTCCAAGGGGGGAGGGGCCTACAAATAGGTGCCTAAACTCATTTGTTCCTCCCGGTGGATCTTGCTTGTGGAACTTCTTTCCAGGTATGCTTCTTGTTAATTTCTGTTCATTCACGTTTTATGTTCTTGCTCACATGCTCCATTATGTTGAGAGAGGGAGAAGCTATGGAGCCCATAGGCACATAAGAGAGAGAATGTCTCAATAAACCCCTTTCCATTCCTAGCTTCTGCAAGCTCGATAAGCATAGATATTTATTGATTCTGATTTGGGTTTTCTTGTTGCATGAGCATGTTGTTTTATGTTCTATTTTTTCATCAATAGTAATGTATACGGATGCGGTAGACTATCGAGAGCTAGAGAGGAGAATCTTTAGAGAGAGAGATATGGGTAAAGATCGACGTTGTTCACTGTTTGCTATAGAGAGAGAGAAAAGAGGGCAGAGAAGGTGGCGGCGCTACACGATGAGGACGGGAGGATTAGAGAGAGATGGATCGACGACTCAATAGGCACATAGATTTGGCCTGGCAGCTACTTGGGTGCTGATAGGCTTACGTGCAGAGAGAGAAAAGAGTATGTGGGTGGTCTGCTGCTCATGCACGGGGAGAGAAACAGTTGGTAGCACCCAAACATTTTGACAGAGTCAAGAGAGAGAGTTGGAGACATGCACGTTGCAGGAGAGAGGAGCTCTCAGATAGTCAAGGAGAGAGAGAGACCATAGTAGCGTTGGCTGCTGTGTCGCCACACAGTGAGAATAGGCGTGCGTCTGGTCAGAGCCGTGGGACGTGGAGAGGCACGATGCTCATGAGTCATGTCATCACGTAGAGAAGTCAGCTCTATAGAGCCACGTGAAACGTAGGAGAGAAATCTCTAGGGTGCTATTGGCTGCGCACAACACGGAGAAGAGAGTAGTTGGGCCACTCTACCCCTCGTGCGCATCAGAGAAGACAGATATGGGCAGAGATGGATTAAGCATGCTACCGATGGACGCGTAGAGAGAGAGCGCTGAGCTACTCTGGCAGCGCACGAAAACACATAGAGAGACGGTCAAAACTTCAGCGGACGACGGGAGTAGATACGGAGAGAGAAAGAGAGAGAGAGAGAGAGAGAGAGAGAGAGAGAGAGAGAGAGAGAGAGAGAGAGAGAGAGAGAGAGAGAGAGAGAGAGAGAGAGAGAGAGAGAGAGAGAGAGAGAGAGAGAGAGAGAGAGAGAGAGAGAGAGAGAAAGAGAGGATAACGGTAGAGAGAGGAGGCGGTAGAGGATACGTGGAGAGAGAGAGAAGAGAATGTGGTGCTGTGTGCTGGGGGTGATGACGCATGATGACGCGAAGATAGATAGGAGCAGCTAATCGGTACAGTGTAGATGATTCTGACGCCTGGGGAGAGCCTCACAGAGAGAGATGCACATGGCCTCATACTGATGCACCAAGCAGAATACGTGAAGAGAGATTAGCTAGTCGAGCAGACATTGTAGAAGGCTGACGTGGAGGGCTATAGTTGAGGTAGATAGAGAGATGCACATGGCCTCATACTGAGGCACCAAGAAAAATACGTGAAGAGAGAGAGAGGGGCAAAGCTGATAGATCATAGGAGGCCAATACATGCATTTGTGTTAAAAAGAGAGAGAGAGAGAGAGAGAGAGAGATGAAATAAAATTATGTATTAGCATATTCAAAAACCAAATATTACCTATGAGCTCGAAAAGTTATATCATTCTGGATTTTCTACAATGTTTGGGTAAATGTAACGAAAAGAAAGGATAATGCTACTAGTTGAAATCTTGAAGAGTTGATCCGCTAAATGGGAAGTTGAAAATGATAATGCTATTAATTGCGATGAGAAAGAAAAATGAAAGTAGAAAACAAGAAGAAAGAGAAAAGAGATAGAAAGAAAGAAGAAATGGAGGGTAGAGAAGAAGGAGGGAAGAAAAGAAGTATTTAGAAATCATGCATATGTTTTTTTTATTTTTTCCAGATGTCTATGTGTATGTCATTCAAATAATTTTAGTGTGTTTTTTTTTCATAAGAACTGATGATTTTAATACCCCATGGACTATCCTTGCGGATCTTCCCTCCAGGTTTGGCTGGTTGATGATTTTGGGAAATATACGAAGTGAAGAAAGTGATTGAAGAGTGAAGTAAAGAGTACCTCGTGGATCTTCTTGGTGCATCTATTCTCCAAGTTATTGAGTGATCAGAGGCTATTGCAATTTATGAAGTGAAAACAATTATTGGACGAAGACCTGAAGTAGAGCTTGGACCGAAGATTGGAAGAAAAGACATATCCCAAAAGTTCTAAAGACTGTCAAGACCGAGGGCGACTTCTTGCACTGTAGCGGGAGGCCTGCGTTGTATCCAGCCGATCCGCACTGTAGGTGCGGCATATATTTGTATTCACCTGTTCCACACTGTAGCGGATTTTTGCATCACTGACCCGCACTATAGCGGGCATCTTTGTATCATTCAGATTTTATTGGATGACCTCCGCTACATTTTCATCATATCATTGAGCCTCGTCTGCATTCTGTGTATTACTGCTGTATCTGGACTTTCTTTCTCTTCCGATGCCTACGGTCTCTCGCGTACGCACGCATGTCTCGTCACTTCCGAGGGGCAGGGCCCTATGAGATCGCCACACCAGAGTGAGAGGGTGAGGCGCCCAGCGTGCAGACGTCGCTCGCCGGACAACGGGAAGGACGCACACCAGAGGGGGCCTGATCCAACCCCGTACCTGTTCTTCCCATTTACCTGACCTCCTTCTTCCCGACAATTGAACCCAACGTGAAACGAGGCGGTTGCCCGATGATCCTCGACGCGCCACCCACTCCTTGAGAAGACAAACAGGAACCTCGGCATCGGACAGCGACTCAGGTACTAGCATTTCACGTTTTGTGATTTTTTTGCATCGCGCCACATACACTTTAAATAGAAAGACTATTTTGGTTGCCTGAGCTTGAGCATTCATGATCTCCACTAGTTTAGTCCATACGTCTGTGCACAAGAAACTAAAATGAATAAAATGATTGAGGAACAGTTTAGGAAATACGAAGAGCAATTTAGGGAAATGGAAATTAATGTGCGTGAATCTAAAAAATCAAAATTTAGTATTGTGATGACCCTAATGCAAACAATAAATGCAATATCCGACACTATCCAGCTAATGGGCAAAAGTATTAAAGATGTAAAAAAAGAAATGGATTCTGGGATTTCTGCATTGAAACATAAGGTTCACTTGTTGTCTAACCAAGTAAAAGATCTACAAACATTGAAATGTGACCATGAACATGTGGTGAAGGTCCAAGGAATATCTGCACAAAAAGAGTCATTAGATCTTAGAAGAACCATGCCCATAGTGATACCTATGAAATCAAGTTGGGCTAAGAATAGACCTATATGTTGCTTTTGGTGCGATCAATTTGGGCATATGTTTTGGGATTGTGTAGCGTATGAGAGTGCATGTAGACATAGACTTGTAAGTGAGCATGAAGGAAAAATTTGCAAATACCAAGAACAATTACCTTTGCATTTGAATGTAGGAAAAGGTGGAATGAGAGAATATTTTGAAGAAACCAAAACTAAAACAAAATCAGTTCAAAAGATATGGAAACCAAAAACTCATGAAGATAATAGATATGAGGAACAAAAGACTATGACATCTATTGAGAGTCAAGAGAAACCAATTGAAGAAACAAAAAGTACACAGATAAAGGTTGAAAAACAAAAAATTGAGCAGATATTAAAGGAGCAAATAGAAATAGATCATAAAGGAGAGTCTAATAGAGAAATTCAAGAGAAATCAAAGAAAGATCAGGATGTATATGTATCATTTGATCCGAACCTTTTAACTAATGAGAATCTATTTGATCAAGAGAAGGTTACAAAATTACAGTCTCAATTAAACTTTGACAAACAAATTGAACATGAAAGAGTGAAGAAGAAATTCAAGAAGATATAAAATGTGATAAATGAGTTAACGAAGCAGAGAAACAATTGATTGTGGATATTATAAAGCAAATTGAGGGGAGTGCAAAGACGAATTCGAAAACCTTCTAAGTATGATGATTAATGAATGATGATTAATGATGATTGATGTATGATGATGAATGATGATGAAAGATGGTTTATGATGTTTGAAAGATTAGTGATTGATGATGATTGATAATAGTTGATGATTGATGATGATGATGACTGATGAATGATTGATGATGATGAAAGATAATGATTGATGTTGCAAATGATTAACAATGATGATTAATGAATGATGATTAATGATGATTGATGTATGATGATGAATGATGATGAAAGATGGTTTATGATGATTGAAAGATTAGTGATTGATGATAATTGATGATAGTTGATGATTGATGATGATGATGACTGATGAATGATTGATGATGATGAAAGATAATGATTGATGTTGAAAATGATTGATGATGATGGTTTGTGATGATTGTTGGAATTTGGGGCCCCAGGATCGTTCCAATACTAAAACCTTTTGAGCATACACAACTTAATTGATAAGATGATAAGTGAGATAGAGAAAGAAAGAGATCTTGAGACAAGGTTAGGGAACGTAAGCTGGATGCTTACTTCACTAAAAATAATAGATGTCCAAATTACAACATGGGAGTACTACTCAACCATATAAAGCGGTGCACTCATTAATGGAGGAATAAGAAGATGATGATACAAAATTTAGATTATGTCGAAATAATCTAAGTGTGTGTGAAGAGAATGAAGCAACGAAGCTAACAATATAGTGTAACGAAATTGTAAATCAACCACAAGGTTAACTCACAAAAGATAGTTACCACCATCTCGTAGAAGACTTCCTGCTGCAATGAGAGTAGCCTCTCCTTCACCACAACTTCACCTCCTTCAAGAGTGTGAGAACACTCTGTCTTCACGAAGATCTCCAAGCTCTAGATCTTTGAGTGAGTGATTATACAAGGAGCCAAGGCCTTGTTTATATAGTTGTTCTCCTCCTTGAAAAGCTAAAAGAAAGCACAAATAAATCTACGATCGTAGAACGATAATGGAATAAACAAACTCTTCCGCAGTCCGTGCGTATGCGTTTTCATCAAAAGCAAAAACATATTTTTATCGCGAACGGCGCCAGGACTAGAACCCGGGTGAATCAACGAACGTCTTATGAGTCTTTGGACTAGACCAAATCGTCCGCCTCGTTTTCTTGTACAAGAGTTTAGAAAGACATTTATATATGGATATAACGCCCGTGAGCTTTCCTTGGAGTAGTTTATAAAACTGCTATAAAACTGTTGAAGAACTAAGATTTGAAGTTGATGCTTAGTGAAGCTAATTGATAAGCCAATAAAGACATTGACTTCTAACAATGATTGATGATGATGATTATGATAATGATAATGTTGGAGGATACTGATGACACTGAGGCTGATACTAATGAAGAACGATAGATCATGAAAACTGAAGAGAAGTTGGATCAATCAATGAAGAAGATGAGGCAAAGTGATCAGGTGAAATGTTTTCGATTTGAGATTTGATTTCTTTTTGATAGAGCATTTGCGTTGCAATGTTGTGTGTGATAAAGATATGTAGAATGAAGATAGCAAATATCTATTATGGATTTGCATGAAGCATGAGCGACTAGAAATTATATGAATGGAATCAGTTAGCAGACTATAGATTTTGAGAGTGAAAGTTTGGCAATGTGATGGCATGCTTAGACTGAGTGCATGTATATGTTGAAAGATTTGAACACTTAGTGAATGGGATTCTTTGGGCCCTACTATTTGCTTCTTGCTAGATCTTACCTCCATATGTATCATGATTTATAGAAAAACATTCATACTCAAGCCAGCTATGTGTGTGCATGTTGTTAGTGCGCTGCGATGGGCTAGTAGTCGGGTGGAACCACCTTGGTCGGGCGATCAAGGCCATGAGCCATAGCTAGTTTCATCGTAGGCTTGACCTATTTGTTGTCATGCACCTGCATGGGTCGATAGGCGGGTGGAGTCACTCTGGCCGGGTGGTCAGAGCCACGAGCTGACGTTGATTTCATGTAGGGCTGACATTGTGTATGTCGTGTGCTATGTCGGGTCGGCAGACAGGTGGGGTAAAGTTGGCCGGGCAGACAAGTCCATGAGTCGCACCCAATTTCGCCATAGGCCGATTTGTGAAATAAAGATAAAAAGAAAAATGCTGACTTGAGATGAAGTGAAAAATAAAAGAAAAGGAAAAGAAAAAGAAAAAGAAAAATGAAAATGAAAAAGGAAATGAAAGAGATCTAATGGAGAGTTGGACAATAGGGAATAAATAGTGGGAATTGAGGTACATTCTACAAACTGAGTTAGTAGAAACATAAGTATATGCTAGTACTTAGGATGAGCAGTTGGATCTGAACCAGTTGAACAAACAGAAGACCTAGAAAGAAAACGATTTATTCATGTGATTACTTGTCAGATTGCAGACGCAGAAACATAGTATGATGTTTGTGAAGCTTGAATCTGCATAATTTTATAAATTTTGTACTAATCTTTATAAAAATTGCATGTACTCCATGAGACCACGTTTTGATTTTTGTAAAGAAAGATATTAAAAAGTAAAAAGTGTTTCAAAGGAACCCTGGTACGCTTCTGTTAGATCTTGCAAGTTGGCCCATCAGGACGATGTGCAGGTTTAGTGGGGGTGAATGTCGGGATGAAATCCCTCAGGGAAGTGTGCCTGATCTTTTTCAAAGTTCATTGATTTAATGGATCGACGACTGAACAAGCACATAGATTTGGCCTCGCGGCTACTTGGCTGCTGATAGGCTTATGTGCAGAGAGAGAAAAGAGTATGTGGGTGGTCTGCTGCTCACGCATGGGGAGAGAAACAGTTGGCGGTGCCCAAACATTCCGACCGAGTCAAGAGAGAGAGCTGGAGACACGCACGTTGCAGGAGAGAGGAGCTGTCAGATAGTCGTGGAGAGAGAGAGAGACCATAGTAGCGTTGGCTGCTGTGTCACCACACAGTGAGAATAGGCCGGCGTCTGGTCAGAGCCGTGGGACGTGGAGAGGCACGATGCTCATGAGTCATGTCATCACGCAAAGAAGATAGATACGGGTAGAGATGGATTAAGCATGCTACTGATGGATGCGTAGAGAGAGAGAGCGCTGAGCTCCTCTGGCAACGCATGAAAACGCATAGAGAGACGGTCAAAACTTCGGCGGACGACGGGAGTAGATACGGAGAGAGAGAGAGAGAGAGAGAGAGAGAGAGAGAGAGAGAGAGAGAGAGAGAGAGAGAGAGAGAGAGAGAGAGAGAGAGAGAGAGAGAGAGAGAGAGAGAGAGAGAGAGAGAGATGAGAGAGAGAGAGGAGAGAGAGAGAGAGAGAGAGAGAGAGAGAGAGAGAGAGAGAGAGAGAGAGAGAGAGAGAGAGAGAGAGAGAGAGAGAGAGAAGAGAGAGAGAGAGAGAGAGAGAGAGAGAGAGAGAGAGAGAGAGAGAGAGAGAGAGAGAGAGAGAGAGAGAGAGAGAGAGAGAGAGAGAGAGAGAGAGAGAGAGAGAGAGAGAGAGAGAGAGAGAGAGAGAGAGAGAGAGAGAGAGAGAGAGAGAGAGAGAGAGAGAGAGAGAGAGAGAGAGAGAGAGAGAGAGAGAGAGAGAGAGAGAGAGAGAGAGAGAGAGAGAGAGAGAGAGAGAGAGAGAGAGAGAGAGAGAGAGAGAGAGAGAGAGAGAGAGAGAGAGAGAGAGAGAGAGAGAGAGAGAGAGAGAGAGAGAGAGAGAGAGAGAGAGAGAGAGAGAGAGAGAGAGAGAGAGAGAGAGAGAGAGAGAGAGAGAGAGAGAGAGAGAGAGAGAGAGAGAGAGAGAGAGAGAGAGAGAGAGAGAGAGAGAGAGAGAGAGAGAGAGAGAGAGAGAGAGAGAGAGAGAGAGAGAGAGAGAAACGGAAGAGAGAGAGAGAGAGTATAGCAGTAGAGAGAGGAGGCAGTAGAGGATACGTGGAGAGAGAGAGGAGAGAATGTGGTGCTGTGTGCTGGGGGTGATGAAGCATGATGATGCGAAGACAGATAGGAGCAGCCAATTGGTACAGTGCAGATGATTCTGACGCCTAGGGAGAGCCTCACAGAGAGATGCACATGGCCTCATACTGATGCACCAAGCAGAATACGTGAAGAGAGATTAGCTAGTCAAGCAGACTTTGTAGAAGGCTGACATGGAGGGCTATAGTTGAGGTAGAGAGAGAGATGCACATGGCCTCATACTGACGCACCAAGCAAAATACGTGAAGAGAGAGAGAGGGGCAAAGCAGATAGATCATAGGAGGCCAATACATGCGTTTGTGTTAAAAAGAGAGAGAGAGAGAGAGAGATGAGATAAAATTATGTATTAGCATATTCAAAAACCAAATATTACCTATGAGATCGGAAAGTTATATCATTTTGGATTTACTACAATGTTTGGGTAAATGTAACGAAAAGAAAGGATAATGCTACTAATTGAAAGCTTGAAGAGTTGATCCTCTAAATGGGAAGTTGAAAATGATAATGCTATTAATTGCGATGAGAAAGAAAAATGAAAGTAGAAAACAAGAAGAAAGAGAAAAGAGATAGAAAGAAAGAAGAAATGGAGGGTAGAGAAGAAGGAGGGAAGAGAAGGAGGGAAGAAAAGAAGTATTTAGAAATCATGCATATGTTTTTTTGTCTTTTTTCCATATGTCTATGTGTATGTCATTCAAATAAGTTTAGTGTGTTTTTTTTTTCATAAGAACTGATGATTTTAACGCCCCTGTGGACTATCCTTGCGGATCTTCCCTCCAGGTTTGGCAGGTTGATGATTTTGGGAAATATATGAAGTGAAGAAAGTGATTGAAGAGTGAAGTAAAGAGTACCTCGTGGATCTTCTTGGTGCATCTATTCTCCAAGTTATTGAGTGATCGGAGGCTATTCCAGTTTATGAAGTGAAAACAATTATTGGATGAAGACCTGAAGTAGAGCTTGGACCGAAGACTGGAAGAAAAGACCTATCCGCAAAAGTTCTGAAGACTGTCAAGAGACGAGGGCGACTTCCTGCACTGTAGCAGGAGGCCTACGTCATATCCGGCCGATCCGCACTGTAGCGGCGGCATATATTTGTATCACCATACCGCACTGTAGTGGTTTTATTGTACCACCGACCCGCATTGTAGCGGGCATATTTGTATCATTGAGATTTTATTGGAGGACTTTAGTTTCATTTCGTTCTAGCATTGAGATTTGCACCCACAGTGATTCCGTGTATTAGTGCCGTATCTGGATTCTTTCTCTTCCGATGCCCACGGTCCCACACGCACGCACGTCTCATCACTTCCGAGAGGGTAGGGGCCTTACGAGGATCACCATACCAGAGGGCAAGGCGCCCAACGTGCAGACGCCGCTTGCCGGACAGCGGGAATGGTGCACACCAGAGGGGGCCTGATCCAACCCCGTGCCTGTTCTTCCCGTTTGCCTGACCTCCTTCTTCCCGACAACGTGACTAAGGTGACTAGTGTATATATATACAATTTTTCTTCCATGACTGTTGTTTTGATCTACCTAAAAGAGATGCATGATTCTAGGAAGTTATTTGAGTTTTGAATTCAAATGAAGTCATGGTATTTAACTCCCAATGTGTTCATGGGATTCTCTCCAAATAACCTCATAACTTTTGGATAACTTTTGACATTAACCTTAGAAATCCATCCAAAATCTATATACATATGCATGAGCTTGTGCCGCAAATATTGCGTGAAGTCCTAATATAAGTAAAAAATTTATGCTTGCTTCATGCACCAAAAAGTCCCCCTCAAGCCTAAGATTCTTGAGTCCATTGATATCTTCTGAAGTCTAATCATAGCTTTGAATTTGTTTAGTTTAACTCCACCTAATGCTTTGGTGATCATATCTGCACATCGTTGTTAAGAAGATATATATGGGAGTTCAATTTTGTTGCTTGTGATTTTCTCCATAACATATTAATAATGGACCTCAATGTTTTTGGTCTTAGCATGATAAATTGGATTTGCAGCAAGATGAAGAGAGCTTATGTTTTCTCCAGTATGAGGAATAGAAGAATTTACACCTAAATTTGAGCATGAAGTCTTAATCCACATAGCTTCATGAGTTGCATTTGCCAAACCTATATATTCAACTTCACTAGACAAAAGAGCAATAATGGGTTGCTTCCTGGCTAAGCATAAAATGAGTTTTGTACCTGAAAATGTGAGATACCGTGAAGTACTCCTCGTCTCATCTTTTGATCCTATCCAATCTGCATTAGAGAATAGCTTTATATCCATATCAGATTTATATGGATGGAATAAGCCTTCATTTATTGTTACCTTCATATACTTGGGTATTCTTTTAGCTGCTTCCATGTGTGGCATCCTAGGAGTATGCATGAATTGAGTTAGAAAACTTACACTATCGCAAATGTCTACCCTAGTGAGTGTTGCATATAATTCAAATTTCCCACAAAGATTTGGTAGCTTATTATGTCTTCAATTAGCTCACCTTCATGAACACTTAAGTTTGAATTTGCCTCCATGGGTGTACCTACAATCTCAATGTTCTCCATCTTGAACTTAGCTAGCATTTCGTTGATATATTTCTTTTGAGTAAGATACATACCTTCTTTGTGTACACCACTTTCAATCTGAGGAATTATGTAAGCTGCCCTAAATAACTAATCTTGATTTCCTCGTTCATATGTAGCTTAATCCTCCACATACCTTCAACATCATTACCTATGAGTATTAGAACATCTACATATACACAAATCAAGATCCATATGGAGGTAAGATCTCATAAGAAACAAATAATAGGACCCAAAGAATCCCACTCATGTTCATATGTAGCTTAATCCTCCACATACCTTCAACATCATTACCTATGAGTATTATAACATCTACATATACACAAAGCTATATGAATTCTCCATGTGTGCTCTTGATAAAGAGTGAAGAATCTCCTTTTCTAACAATGAAACCCTTATCCTACAAACAAGTCACAAGTCTATGATTCCAAGCTCTTGGAGCTTGCTTTAGAAAATATAGAGCTTTCCTCAACCTACATACATGCTTAGGGAAATGTGAATATTCAAACCTAGGGGGAGGAGCCATATATACTACTTCAAATAATCATCCATTTAAAAATGCATTCTTCACATCCTTTGATAGATATTCCAATTCTTGGCAGTTGTAATGCTAATATGTACTCTAATTATTGGCATTTTTTTCACAAGTGAGAATGTCTCCTCATAGTCAATACCTTCGGTTTGAGCATACCCTTTAGCCACAAGTCTATCTTTATACATGTTGATGGTTCCATCAAAGTTCTTATTCACTTTGTATATCCATCTAGATCCAATTATTTTATGGTTGGAGCCTTGGGCACCAATTAACAAGTGTGATTCTCTTGCAAGGCTTCAATTTCTTCTTCCATAGCATTCATCCACTCTGGTTTATTATTTTCCTCCTCATAAGATGAGGGATCTTCAAAGTTTAAGCCCTCCACTAAATAGATACAATGTTTAGTTTGATGTATCATAGCCATACCTCCTTGGCTTCTTCTTCTCCCTAGTAGATCTTATGATGGTTCATTGAGAGGATTTTGCAACATCCCTCAACTCTTGTATCTTGGCCTTGCCCTTGGAGTTCCATGAATTGATATCCTTCCTAGGAGTCTTCTGATCATCTTTTGAATTACTAGGTGCTTCAAGTGTATGTGTATTCTTGCTTGAGAGTGTTGGAAAGCCCTCTTCTAGGTCATGTGGTCACACTTGAACTTCCTACAATGATCTTCAAACCATGATTTGTTCTCATCAAACACAACATTTTGATTGATTATTAAAACCTTCTTTACGAGGATTATATAGTATAACCTTTTTTATTAAGGTCGTAACCTATGAAGATACACTTCTCTACCTTAGGGTCTAATTTACCTATGATTTCAGATGGCATGTGTGCATATGCACCCAAACATCTTGCAATGATCAAAGCTTGGTATTCTTCCATTCTAAGCTTTAGAAGGGATTATACCATCCAAAACATTTGAAGCTAATCTGTTTATCAAGTATGTGGCAATGGAAATGCCTCTACCCACAAATATTTGCTAGCTTCGTTTCATTAAACATTGACCTTGCTGCTTCAACAATGGTTCTATTCCTCCTATCTGCTACTCCATTTTGTTTGGGTTTGTACATGGTAGTAATATCTCTCTTGATTTCTCTATCTTGCAAGTAGGAATCAAAATCATGCGAGAAGTATTCCCCCTGCCATCAAACCTTAGTCTTTTTAGGGTTTCACTTGTTTGATTCTCCACAAGAGCTAAATACTTCTTAAAACATGAGAACACTTCATCCTTATGCTTCATAAAGTAAAAAATAGTCTATTATCTACAATCTTCTATAAATGACACATAATACCTTGATCTTAAGATTGACGGTTCTTTTCTTGTTCCCCAAACATGTGTGTGGACAAGATCTAGAAGTTCTCCATGTATATGTACTTACTTGGTGAATGGTTGCCTATGAATTTTTTGGAATTGTCATGCATTGCGATTGTATATCATGTGTTGCTTTGAGATATTGGATACTCCAAGTACATTTTGATCTCTACAGATTTGTTTGAAGGAACTTTCACCAATGTGAGCCAACCTCTTATGCCAAACCTCTAGCTCTGATAGGGTTTGGGTACCATAATTGAACAAGGAAATGTTCTTGGTCTCTTGGAGTTCAAATGTGAATAATCTATCTATTTTCTCTCCCTTTGATATCCTCTTAAAACCTTGATATGGATCCTCTACATAGGCTCCATGCTTGGTGAATCTCACCTACAAAACGTTCTCCACGATCTAACCTACACTTATTAGTTTTTTTGAAATACTTAGCACATAGAGAACTCTACTCAACAGATTCATAGTGCCATTGGAAGTCTTCACATTCCTTATCTTCTCCACAAGGTGCCTTTGTCATCACCTTTCTAGACTTCATGCTTATTCTTTGGATCTTTCAAGTCTAAGAGCAATGCTACATTCCATACAACATGATTTGAGCATACAAAATCAATGTAGAACATATGCTCATCATAATTACCTTCCTTCATTGTCATATTCATAAGTAGAAGTGAATCTTCTTGAGCTTGATCTTCTGTGTAATTGTCATAGTCTCTCCTTCCTTTATATAATTGGTGTTGTTGTTTTAGGTTTCCTTGTTATACCCATATGAGTTGTTATATCTACCTCTAAGAGATCCATATCCACCTCTGTTGTATCCTCTTCCTCTCTGATTGCTTCAGTTTTTTGAAGCAATGCTCTATGATGTGAATTGATAGGCCACATATAGCATAGGGTGCTTCCTTCAACATCATACTTTTTACCTTTTCCTTTGTCATCTTTTCCTTTTATTTTATCTTTATAAAGGGTACATGATTGATTAGCTTTCTGGTTCTCACAATTCTTTTTAAGTTTGGCCTCATGAGTGAAGAGTTGCCCCATGAGAGTTTTGATGTTTGGCACTTGCATATCCATGTATAGATCCATGGCAATTCTGAAAGGTTCCTCCTTGTCATCAACCTTGATTCCATTGATAACTTGCCTCACAATCTACTCTTCATCAATGATTCCTCTAATGCTTCCAAGTTTTTCTACAATATCCTTCATCTTGGTGACAAAATTAGTTACACATTGTTTGGGCATCTTCTTGAGTGCTGTGAACTCCATCAAGAGTTGCTTCTTCCTAGCTTTGGTACTTGATGAGAAGAATTCTTCCAAAGCATTCCATGTCTCTTGAGAGGTCTTACACTTCCTAATATGAGGAAGTAAGAAATCAGGGATAGAGTTTAGAATATATGAACTTGCCGAAGCATCCTTTTCATACCATGTAGTTAACCTTTCTTGCTCCTCTTGAGTTGGTGGACCTTTGTTTTTGAGTACATATGTATGTATGTATGTATGTATGTATGTATGTATGCGTGTATGTATGTATGTATGTATGTATGTATGTATGCATGCATGTATGTATGTATTTATGTATGTATGCACGCATGCATGCATGCATGCATGTATGTATGTATGTATGTATGCATGCATGCATGCATGTATGTATGTATGTATGTATGTATGTGTGTATGTATGTATGTATGTGTGTATGTATGTATGTATGTGTGGATATACATATATATATATATATATATATATATATATATATATATATATATATATATATATATATATATATATATATAGTGTGTGTGTGTGTGTGCATGTATGTATGTATGCACTTACGTTTATATGTATACAAAAATTTCAATATAATATTGTCATAACCAAAATGCTTCCTTTCCATTAAAACTTTAATTTCCATGACTTAGTCCCTCTACATTCTAGAAAAACAAACAAAAAGGGACAAAGTAGGTCGTTTCAATGAGTGAAATAAGTGTAAGAGACTTTTTTGAGTAATCAGTTTCTTCACAGTTGATTCAAGTCTTGATAGTTTGGTAATACATTTCCAAATTTGGTTGTGGTTATGAGTTATTCTTGATAAAGAGGTGCTCTAACATCAAGGATAACTTGTTCTTTTGGAGATTAATAATCTCCATCAGTGGTATCAGAGCAGGAGTCATCAAATTTGAAGAAAGGAGGACCTCGACTATTGTAGATATACAGATATTAATCTTTGAAGATTCAAAAGGCGAAAGTTTGAAGTGAAAGCTAGAGAAGGAGGCCTAGAAGCTATCAGGAGGATCAAAAGGAACTATATTCGAATTAAAGGTACATTCATTATATACAAAGCTTGAAGAATATATTGCACAGGTGAAGAAAGGATGGGAGATTCTCTTCACATAGAGAAATTGGATAGAGAAAACTATCCTGCTTGGTCAATGAGGATGGAAGCTCATCTTATGAGCAAAGACCTGATAGGATACATCACAGGTGAAGAAGAAAAACCAGAATTTAGGGATCCTCGTGTTCCAACTAGGGAAGAGCTCTTAGATTTGAAGACATGGATGAAGAAGGATGCTCAAGCAAGGAGCATTATCTACATGGGAGTCAATGATTACTTGTTACCTCATATTAGAGGACTTGAAAGTGCAAGTGACATATGGAATGCTTTGGAATAGCATTTCCAAAACACTACAAAGTCAAGGATGGCATCTTTATGGGCATAGTTCACCACATTCAAGAAGAAGGATTCTCAATCCATTTCTGATTATGTAGCAAGGATGAAGGACATTGCAGATGCATCAGGAGCAGTTGATGAAGACATTGAAGAGGACAAATTGGTAAGACAAATTCTCATAGGTTTGAGAGGAGATGAGAAGTGGAAGCCATTCATTCTATCCACTGAATTGTCACTAGAGCATTTCACTCTTGATTTGAATCAATTGCTAAGATATATGCTAACCTTTGAGTAGGATGTCAAAGGTGATGTTTGTTGAGATATCAAGCTCAACATGTGATGATCCAGGATGACACGTACCAGTTTTTCGTTTCTCTGACATGTATAGTGGTCACGCCGATATATGTCAGGGATACTTTATTGAGCTTTATTAGATTTATCTATCGAGAGTGATGGCACATTTGTTTCTTGCCAGCTCACTCATTCGCGGACATTAGGTTTTTCCTTATGTACTGGTCTTTATATATTGCACTTGTTGTATTCTTGTTTTTAGGTCATTCTTGTACATTCCTTTTATGTAATAGAAGAAGAAGAAGAAGATCATTCTTCCTTGCCTCAATCTGTGTGTGTGCTTCTCCTTGAGAGTGAGAGTGCGTGTGTGAGCTCTCTTCCTTATCTCCTTCCTCGTGACATGGTATTAGAGCCAGCGTGGCTGTGGAGAGCTCGTGGAGAAGGCGACGGTGAAGACTACATGGCAAGGCGTGGAGAAAACGCGATTTCACAAACGGTCTCCGTTTGCTACGAAAATCGCCGTGAAGGTAGAAGACCTCAAAATATTTTCGAGAGTTATCCCTTTAGGGGCCCTTTAGGGTCACTTGTTTTTGTCAGATCAAAGTTTCGGAGCCATCTCGACCTCCATTTCGAGCCCGCAAGGTGGGGCCCACAAAAAAACTAGGTCAGTTTCAGAAACTGTAACCTGCGTTGTGTTTGGCGACACTCATATATTCCAGATTCAGAATTTCAAGCGATTTCGTGTACTGTTGATACATGAAAACTGTGTTTTTCTGGGATCGAACTGTCACGTCATAGTGCGACAGTGTTCAAGCAAAAGTGCTGCTTGTAGTGTGTTGCGGTGTTGTGAATTGTTGCAAAAATGGCAAACGCAGATGGAATGAGTTAGCTTATGAGCGATAAGCTAGACAAGAACAACTTCCATGCTTGGAGATTGAGAATGACGAATTTCCTGATGGGAAAAGGCTACTGGAAGTACATCGAAGGAGAGAATGAAAATGCTCCGCAGCTACCAGAAAGGAATCGGACTGCAGAATAGTTAAGAGCATATGAGAAATGGAATCAAGGAGCACGAAAGGTAATGTATTGGCTATCTGTTAGCATACATGATAGCATGATTGGACACATACAAGATGCCAAGACTCCAAAAGAGGCTTGGAACAGTTTGGTTCTTTGTACGAGATCAATACAAAGGCATGGAAATTGCAACTCAAGAACGAGCTGCATACATTGGAGAAAAAGAGCATGTTGGTAAGTGACTACACTCTAAAAATCAAAAGCATATGTGAGTCACTTGCATCTATTGGCGTGAATGTAGATGATGATGATAAGGTGGAAGTGTGCCTTCGTGGTTTAGGAGCTGCATATAAGCAGTTCAGAACTTCTATACAGACTAGGGAAAATATTCCGAATTTTGCTGATTTGGTATCTATGCTGATTATTGAAGAAAAGAATCTTGGTGAGGATTCAAAATCCCAAGGAAAGCCCAGTTCTGAGCAGGTATTCTACTCTGGCAGAGGAAGAGGCAGAGGTAGAGGTTTTGGAAGTGGAAGAGGAAACAGTAACCAAGACCAAGGTCAACAACAGAATCATGCAGAAGGAAGAGGACAGTTTCGAGGCAGGGGGAGCCAAAGAGGTTGCAGAAATTTCCAAAGAAATGATTCAGGTAATGATAGTAAAGGATGCTGGAATTGTGGTAAACATGGACACTTTGAACGTGATTGCAGGTCAAAGAATCAAAATAACAAAAGGCAGCAAAACAACTATGCATCCATAAGTGCAGATAATTCTGAGAAGCTGTTTATGGTTCAACATCACATGATGAATACGATGTCTGCTGGTGTTTCAAAATTGAATGATAATGTCTGGTATGTTGATTCAGGTGCTTCAAATCACATGACCAGTCACGCAGAATGGTTTAGTAGTTTGCAAAAAATGCCAGTTCTTGGATATGTTGAAATAGGTGATGATACATCGCATCCTATTGAGCATACAGGAAACATAGCATTGTCTATGGAGGACGGAAAGGTAAAACATCTCGCTGATGTGCTGCATGTTCCAAATATAACGAAGAATCTGGTTTCTGTTGGACAAATGGTTGACTAGGGATTACAAGTCAGGTTCAATGCTAATGGATTATATGTAGAAGAGTACAAGCAGGATGGACAATTGGTTGCCAAAGGAAACAAAGTGGGTAGGATGTTCACCTTAAATGTGGAGATTCCTGAAATGAATGCAGCCATGTTTGCAAAAGGTGCAAGAGTTATTGCTGATATAGAGATATGACACAAACGGATTGGACATGCAAACTTGCAAAGGCTGAAACTGATGCAGTCAAAGGATATTGTCCATGGACTACCAAATTTCAAAGTTGCAGAAATGCAAAAGGTATGTGCAGCATGTCAATTTGGTAAACAATCAAGAGCATCATTTCCACATGACAAGCATGTTAGTGAGAATGTACTAGAAGTAGTACATACAGATGTTTGGGGGTCGAGCAAAGACCACATCTATGGGCGGTTGCAGGTTTTATGTTACTTTCATTGATGACCATACACGCAAAGTATGGGTATATTTCATGAAAGAGAAGAGCGAGGTGTTTACTCACTTCCAGAATTTTAAAGTTATGGTGGAAAAGCAGATAGGGAAGTTATTAAGATCTGATGGAGGAGGTGAATACATGTCAAATGAGTTCAGTAGTTTTCTAAAAAATCATGGAATTCGGCATCAGTTTTCATGCAGGTACACACCACAACAGAATGGTGTTGCTGAACGCAAAAATAGACATATTGCAGAAATAGCAAGAGCCTTGATGGCTGAGAAGAATATGCCTCATTGTTATTGGGCAAAAGCTGTGCATACTGCTGTATACATCATGAACAGAACTCCGACTGCTATTGTACGTCAAGTTACACTTGAAGAGAAGTTTACAGGTAAAAAGCCAAACTTATCACATCTGAAAGTTTTTGGCTGTATTGGATATGTACATGTTCCAGATGAGTTGAGGACGAAGCTTGATCCGAAAGCAGAAAAATGTGTCTTCATTGGATATTCCCTTGAGCAAAAGGGGTACAAATGTTATAATCCACTCACACGACAGGTGAAGGTAAGCAGAGATGTGGTATTTGATGAAATATCAAGCTTCTATGGAGATGCCAAAGAAGGACTGAATCTTGAACCAAATGACAAAGAAAATGCTGAAAAATCTAGTGCAGAATCTCAAGTTTTGAGTGGACCGGATGCATCACCAAGCAATAGTTCCAATTCAAATCCATGGAGTAGAAGATTGCGTAGAAATTTCAGTCCAGCAAATTCATCAAATACATCCAAGAAAGGTAAAGAAAAGCTTTCTGCTGGTAGTAAAACAGGTGCAGGTTTTGAAGACGATGGAGATTCAAGCGGTTCAGAAAAGAGTCTTGATGAGGAACTTGGATTGCCCTCTGTGAAGACTCCAGGAGTAAGAAGGGCACATGCAGATGATACAAGAAGAAGTGACCCAGGACCAAGAAGATCTGGGAGGATGCGTAATTCAATGCAACGATTGACATATGATAGTTACATGGCTCGCCATTGTGCCTACATGACAAAGGTAATACAAGATGCTGAACCTTCTTGTTTTGAAGATGCAATTGGTAATGCAGATTGGGAAAAAGCTATGGATGAGGAGATGGCTGCACTTTATGGAAATGATACATGGAAGTTGGTTCCATTGCCGCAAGGAAAGAAATCCATAGGCTGCAAATGGGTTTACAAGGTAAAGCATAATGCTGATGGTAGCATAAGCAGGTATAAAGCACGATTGGTAGCTAAAGGTTATGCACAAACATATGGCATTGATTATGAGGAAACATTCAGCCCTGTAGCTAAAATGTCTACTGTCAGAACACTTGTTGCATTAGCTACAGCAAAAGGATGGACTTTGCATCAGATGGATGTGAAGAATGCTTTCCTACATGGTGAGTTACAGGAAGAAGTATATATGGACCAACCACAAGGATATGAAGATTCAAAGCATCCAGAATATGTTTGCAGGTTGCAAAAGGCTTTGTACGGGCTGAAGCAAGCCCCTCGTGCATGACATGCAAGGATTGTTGATTACTTAACCAGCATTGGGTTCTCTATGTGTGATGCAGATCACTCACTATATGCAAGGAAGGCTGATGATGGCATCACTATTGTGGATATTTATGTTGATGACTTGATTGTAGGTGGTGATAATGAAGAAAGCATCAAAGAGGTAAAGAAACTTCTTATGCAGGAATTTGACATGAAAGATCTTGGTGTGCTGCGCTATTTCTTGGGCATTGAGTTTATACATATAGAAATAGGTATATGGATGTCGCAAAGGCAATATGCCTTGAATATGCTGCAGAAGTATGGTATGGCTGATTGTAAGCCAATTTCTATGCCATTAGATCAGAATTTGAAATTGGATACTACATCAGGTGAAGCATTGGAAAATGCTACTATGTACAGGAAAATTGTGGGAAGTCTTATATATCTCACAATTACAAGGCCTGATCTAAGTTATACTGTTGGACTTGAAAGTCAGTTTATGCAGGCTCCCAGGAAGCCACATTTGGATGCTCTGAGGCGCACTCTGCGTTATGTGAGTGCTACTTTGGATTATGAATTGTTTTATGAAGCTAGTGTAGATTTGCAGGTTCATGGATACACCAATGCAGATTGGGCTGGTAGTACTCCAGATAGAAGATCTACTAGTGGCTTTCTTTTCTCACTTGGAGGTGCAGCTATTACATGGAGCAGTAAGAAGCAACCCACTGCTGCTTTGTCGAGTACAGAGGCTGAGTATAGAGGTGCTACAATGGCAGCATGTGAGGCATCATGGCTGGAGATGTTACTTGCAGATTTAGGTGTGGAAGTGCAAAAGCCTATCACTATCTATTGTGATAATCTTAGCAGCATACAATTAGCACGGAACCCTGTTTTCCATGCTAGAACAAAGCATATTGAGGTACATTATCACTTCATTAGAGAGAATGTATTAGCAGGTGATATTGATCTTGTTTATGTGAGAACAGATGAGCAGGTTGCTGATATTTTCACCAAAGCACTTGGAGCTGAGAAGTTGAAGAAGTTTCGGAAGATGCTTGGATTACAGGATATGGAATTGAGCTTGAGGGGGAGTGTTGAGATATCAAGCTCAACATGTGATGATCCAGGATGACACGTACCAGTTTTTCGTTTCTCTGACATGTATAGTGGTCACGTCGGTATATGTCAGGGATACTTTATTGAGCTTTATTAGATTTATCTACCGAGAGTGATGGCACATTTGTTTCTTGCCAGCGCACTCATTCGCGGACATTAGGTTTTTCCTTATGTACTGGTCTTTAATTGCACTTGTTGTATTCTTGTTTTTAGGTCATTCTTGTACATTCCTTTTATGTAATAGAAGAACAAGATCATTCTTCCTTGCCTCAATCTGTGTGTGTGCTTCTCCTTGAGAGTGAGAGTGTGTGTGTGAGCTCTCTTCCTTATCTCCTTCCTCGTGACAATGTTGATAAAAGTACAGGTCAAGCAATGTATTCAAAGGATAAGAAGAAGATTAACAAAGGCAAGCAACAATTGAATGAAGATGAAGGCACTATGAGTCAAGCTAACTTCCTAAGAGGAAGAGGAGGTGGCAAAGGAAGAGGAAAAGGAGGTGGCAAAGGAAGAGGAAGAGGTAGAAGCAATAAAGATGGTGTCAAAGATTGCTAGTTTTTTGGTAAGACTAATCATTTAGCTCATGAATGTTGGCATAATAATCAGAATGGTGGAGGATATAATAAAAAATTTAATTCAAGAGGAAGAGGTGGTAGAAATCAGAGAGGTAATTTCAAAGGTAGAGGTAATAGAGGTTTCTTTGGAAGAAATGCAAGAAGAGAATTTCAAAGCCAATCCTACAATAATACCTACTAGAGTTATGCTTCATATCAGAAAGAGGATTCAACCTTAATTATGAATGCAACTTGTGAAAGACAAAGTGAAGATCAAAGAGTTTTCTACATTGGCTCAGGGTGCAGCAATCGCCTGAGTGGCAACATAGCTTTGATGACTGATTTGGAGAATAAGGTGAGTAATCATATAGTTCAAACAGGTTATAATAGAAAGCACAATGTGAAATCCATTGGATTAGTAAAGGCTAAGGATGGAAGCACTCTTTTGAGCAAGTTTTTCTATGTCCCTACAATTCCAAACAATCTCATAAGTGTAGGGCAAATTGTAGAGAAAGGATATGAAGTAAGGTTCACTAATGATGGAGTCTGTGTTGAAGACCCTAGCCATGGGTATAAACAAATTGTTTTAGGGAAGTAAGAAGGAAGGATCTTCAAATTGAAGATTCAAGGCAATGTTGGTCATGCCTTGTTCACTTATGGAGAACATAAGATCTCTGAGTCAGATCTTTGGCACAAAAGACTTGGACATTTCAATGAAAGAGGTATTAAGGATATGATTACCAATGGTTCAGTGCTTGGCTTGCCTAATATTGTAGGTTAACACATGACATACAAGTATGAAGCATGTCAATCGGGTAAAGCTCACAAGAAGATTTATGGTAAGAAAGGGTTTATGTATTCAAAGAAGCTTGAATTGGTGCATACAAATGTGTGGGGTCCATCAAGGGACTTTAGCATTAATGGTTCAAGATATTATGTGATTTATGTTGATGATGCTATCAGGTGGATCACTATATATGTGATCAAAGATAAATTAGAGGTGTTCAATACATTTAAACATTATCATGTGTATGCAGAGAGAATCACAGGGCAAAAATTGAAGAGACTAAGGTCAAATGGAGGGGGGGAGTATTTCTCTAATGAGTTTAGTGATTACTTACGGAATGCAGGTATAAAAAGGGAAGTTACTTGCAGGCACTCTCCTCAACAAAATGGTGTAGCAAAAAGGAGAAATAGAACTCTTGTTGAGTTTGCAAGGTCAATGATGAAGGAGAAAAATTACCCTTATTATTTGTGGGCTGAGGTTGTGAATACTACTTATTTGGTTAATAGACTTCCATGTAAGGCTTTGAATGGTATGACACCTTATGAGGCATGGTGGGGTAAGAGACCTACCTTAGATCATTGCAAAGTGTTTGGATGTTTGGCTTATGCATTTGCCATCTCAATTAAGGCATAAATTGGAACCCAAAGCTGAAAAGTATGTGTTCATTGGTTATGATGATAAGCAGATGGGTTACAGATTGTGCAGTCCATCCACAAAGCAATTCCTTGTGTCAAAGTATGTTACATTTGATGAGCAAGGTACTTGGTATGCAGGTACAATTAATATTCATGTAGGTGATGAAGAATTCATGACCCAAACAAAAGGGAAATCAAAGATTCAAGTTCTTGATGATGAAGAGATTTTTGACGCTCAAATTGATAATGAAGAGTTGCCAAGGTTTGATCCAGAATATGAAGAACCAGAGACTTCAAAGAGTGGAGAAGCTAGAAGGTCAACAAGGAACAGAAAGCAACCCATAAGGTACAGTTATGATACTTCATTTTTTACTACTAAAGATTATGCTTACATGGTGAAAGCAGAAGAAGATCCTTTTACATATGATGAGGCAAAAGATAAGGAAAATTGGGAGAAAGCTATGCAGGAGGAATATGATACATTGATGGAGAATGAGACATGAGATTTGGTTCCTAAACCAAATAATCAGAAGATCATTGGATGCAAATGGGTCTACAAGACAAAGAGCTATGTAGATGGAAGTGTGTCTAGGTATAAAGCTAGACTTGTTGTGAAAGGATATGCTCAAACATATGGTGTAGATTATGATGAGACTTATAGTCCTGTGGCAAATATGAAAACTATAAGAACTCTCATAGCTATTTTTGCATGCAAAGGTTGGAAGCTATGTCAATTAGATGTGAAGAATGCTTTTCTAAATGGTTACATTTCAGATGAAGTTTTCATGGAGCAACTAGATGGTTTCAAGAATAAATGTTATCTAGAGTATGTATGTAAGCTCAAGAGAGCTTTATATGGTTTGAAGCAGGCCCCAAGGGCATGGAATTACAGACTTGTGAAGTTTTCATGCAAAGGTTGGAAGCTATGTCAATTAGATGTGAATGCTTTTCTAAATGGTTACATTTCAGATGAAGTTTTCATGGAGCAACCAGATGGTTTCAAGAATAAATGTTATCCAGAGTATGTATGTAAGCTCAAGAGAGCTTTGTATGGTTTGAAGCAGGCCCCAAGGGCATGGAATTATAGACTTTTGAAGTTCTTGAAAGAGCTTGGTTTCTAAGTGTCTAGGGCATATAGTAGCTTGCTTATTAAAGCAAGTGATGATGGGTTTATTTACATTTGCATATATCTTGATGACATAATTCTTACATGTACAAATGAGAAGGGCATACAAAGTCTTACTGAAGCAGATGGAGAAAGATTTTAAGATCAGTGACTTGGGAGACTTTTCATATTTCTTGGGAATGGAGATTTCATATACTCAACATGGAGTATATGTGACTCAAGAAAGGTATTTGAAGAATTTGCTAATCAAGTTTAAAATGGAAGATTGCAGGGTAGCACCTACTCCAATGGAGGTGAATCATACGTTGAGCAAATATGGAGGAGAAGAAGTCAAGGACATGAAGCTGTATCAAAGTTTGGTTGGTAGTCTTATCTATGCTACATTGACTAGGCCTGATTTGTCATATGCAGTCGGAGTGTTGTCTCAATTCATGCATTGTCCTAGGAAAGAACATTGGATTGCAGGGCAAAGGGTGCTAAGATACATTAAGGGTACACTCAAAGAAGGTTTGTATTATGGATTCACATCAAATACAAAAATCAAGATATATAGTGGTACATATTGGGCAGGTAATTTTGATGATAGGAGATCAACCTATGGGTATTTATGTTATGTGGGAGATAAATTAATCTCTTGGTGTTCTAAGAAGCAACATACAATTTCTTTATCATCTACAGAAGTAGGGTATAAAGGTATGGTTGAAGCTGCAAAGGAGCTTATATGGCTAAAGACTTTCATGAAGAGTTTTGGCATCAATCAGAGTACACCCATCATTCATGGAGATAATATGAGTTCATTGTATCTAGCTACTAACCCAATGTTTCATGCCAGGATTAAACATATTGAGATCCAATATCATTTCTTGAGAGAGAAGGTGATTGATAAAGAAATTGAATTCATACATACTTCTACAAAAGATCAGATTGTAGACATGTTAACCAAAAGCTTGGATGGACCTAAGTTGCAGAGGTTTAAAGACATTGCAGGTATAAAGAAGATGGAGAAAATCACAATTGATGATTGAGGGGGAGCTACTGGTGCAAGACAATCAAAAATTGATGATTTGGAAAAGGTTTGAAGTCAAAGAGTAAAGAAAAGATCAAATTTAGAGTCTTGAAGATGAATGCATGGTCAGAAAATGAAGACTTCTAGATACATGTACATTAAGCTTGTACTTAGTTCACTTGTGTCTTTGTAATGGTGACGAGTTTGTACATATATGCCTATATATACTAATAGAGAGTCGAGACATATATGAGAAAAGACATATAGAACAAGAATAGATGAGTAGAAGAAGAAAATGTGTGATGAATGTGTGAGATTCATCAATTAGATGTTTTCCATGAGAATAGAAGAAAACTTCTGAAATCTGAGTCGTGATCTTTTCTCGATCTCTTCTTCTATGATTAACCATTCCATAAATCCTTTTGTAGATGCCTAAGTCCATATTTAATGCATCTATGGTCAAGATTTGAGAGTCTAATTGTAAATAGGATGAGAGGATTTTAAGTAGGAGCATTTACATGTGTAAATGTGAAGAAGTGAAGGCAGGAAGAGGTGCAATCCTAGTGGTCAATGTTTTGATCATATCTCCCTCTACAGTGTAAAGTTTTTGAGCAAGTAAGCACTCATTCTTTCAGCTGAAAGGTAAGCTACTTGTGGCTAAAATCATTTGAATAAATGGGGTCCAATGTAGGAGAACCATGCATTAGAAGTTGCAGGTGTCAAAGTCGACTACACAGAAGAAAAATTTCAGACATAGGTACATTGTTTGATAGAAATCTCAAGATCTATTGATTCTTTTGAAGAGGTTTAACTTGGAGAAGGAGCATAATCGTTAGGAGACAAAGTTTCATTGAAAACTTTACACATTTGATTAGTCAATGTGTGAATTAAGTGCAATAGACTTTTCTGAGTAATCAGTTTCTTCACATTTGATTCAAGTCTTGATACTTTGGCAATGAATTTCCAAATCTGGTTGTGATTATGAGTGATTCTTGATAAAGAGGTGCTCTAACATCAAGGATAACTTGTTCTTTTGGAGATTAATCATCTCCATCAGTTAGGTGCTATAGAAGTTCCCAAAGAAACAAACAATCTTATTTCATGTATTTTTAGCATGACTCCATGGATTACAGAAGTAATTTCTTCTCAAATACATGGGCAAAAGTTTTTTGTAGATGGTATACTTGATTTTGAGGTAGAATGGAATTTTGGTGGAGACCTTAAGAGTATAAAATGCATGTTAGGTTGTAAACAAGGATCATCCTCTCTCTACCCTTGCCCATATTGTACACAAGGTTACAAAGGATCTAAGAGATAGTCTAAACCTGCAAGGGCATTGACGAGAGTTGATGATTTTGAAGATATTGATGACACACACTCATGGAATAGTAGGGAATGGGAGATATCACTTTTGAGGTGACCAATGTTAGAAGAATCGATTCGTGAAAAAACAACCAATGATTGGAACCCCATTATTGCATTTCCATTGGTCAATGTTCACTTTTGTACTTTGCATGCATTCATGAGGATCTTTGATAGGCTTTTGAAGCTCCATGTTGAATATGTTGTAATGAAACCATTAGAGAGGCCTACAATAGCAATCCAAAAAAAGAAGATCTTCTAAATTCTATTGGTTGTCATGGTGGCCATGTATCTTTAGTTGTAAGAAGTATGATGAGTCTCAAGAGATTTTACAACAAGTCTCAATGACTGGGAAGAAGGCAAGACATTTCTTTAAAAGAGATGTGAAGGGTCAAGATGATGGGAAATGGAAGCTTTGGAAAGAATTATGTTTGATTACGACAGACAATGATAGTTGATTTGATCTCATTAATAAGCGAAAGAAGGTTTGGCCATCCTTAGATCAATTGTTACATTTGATGGGTTTGGTTTCCACTAATGCTTCACAATGAGAATTATTCCAAGTGACTTTGAAGGAGCTTACACAGTCACATGGATGGATATATGCATACGCACTTATGTAGCATGCATATGTGCACTCAAATATGTATATGTGTAGAAATGCACAGTAACATGCATAATCACATGCATACACTTATGATTGCATCAACACATGCATACATGTAGACCTGCGTGGACACTCAAAATCAAATGTACTTTACTTGTATTTGTGGGCCTTAACAAAAGGTATAAGTGGGTCTAGTGACTCCCTACATAAAAATGCTCAATAAAATGAGGATAAAATACTATCTTTCCATTTGTTGGAAAGTTAGGTGGACTTATATCAATCATTCAACATTTCTTAAAACATAATGTTCAAGGGTTCTGAGACAGATAATGCACCCAATTTTGAAAGTTCATTTACTAGTAAAGGTTCCTTATCTAGATATAGCTTCATTTTTCCTAGATCTATGGTTTAATCCTTATGGAAAGTCTTTGATTTCAAAGACTTCCTTGATTCAAAGACTACAATCATAACTTTTGGAACTACCTCGTAGACCATTCTCCTAGGTTCCTACCAAATTCTTCATTCATCTTAACTTTGCAAGGCATCCAAAGAGAATTAGTACTAACTATCTTAAACCAAATTTGGTTTGTACCCTAGATAGTTATGTATACTAACCTCAAAGATCACTAATGTGTGGCAAAGGGGAACAAATCATTTCTCATTTAATCAATTCCTTTGAATCTCATACTAATTGAGGAACAATACTTATCAAGCCATCAAGATACTTTCGTGATAGATGTTTTATCTATTTAATGAAGTCAAATGAATCAAGTTTTCTTTGCATTTAGTTCCATGGTCTTGCAAGAAAAGATACCTTTTTCTTGGCATCATATCCTAGACCCTTCTAGGAACTTAGTGACCATTTTTGAATCACTTTTTCTCATGATCAAATGATTCAAAGGATGATCATTTATATATTATTCTATTCATGTATTTATATTTGAATAGGCTTGACTTTTATCAAGCTCCTTAGTTTTGGATTTTAGCTCAGAAAAATCCCTAAATTTTTTATCCTCTTTCCGAAATCTACTACACAAACTAAAAGTTGGCTATGCATTCTTATGAAAATAATGCATTTTCTTAAGAGGATAAAGGATAGCCTTTTCTAAGGTAAATTTCATCTTAGTCCATTTACCTTGTTGTAAATACAAGCAAACACATTTAATTGATTCAAGGATATACATCTCTATACCTCTTAATGAAACTAATACCTAACTTCAATGGTCTCATTTTTCTTAAGGTTTATCCTGATGTTTTCTATTAGATCTTGAGTCTCTTTCCTCTCTGACCATAAGAAAAAAATTTCAACAAGAGTTAGTTCCCATTGTCCGTCCCATATCAGTGAGTTCTTTCTCCAATATGTAGAGCTACATTCTTTATCCTTCAACTTTCTCTATCCTCTTAATGCTCTCTGATCATATTTTATGATCTAGAATTAGATCTTTGAATAACTTGGTGCCATATATATGAGATCAAGGAATGAGGTTTCTAAGTCTTATGCCAATAAAAAATTTCTTTGATCAACAATCGATCTTTCTTTGGTATGATTTAACAAATCGTGAAAGGTTTGTTCCCGTTGACTAGTCTAAGATATTTGGCTTTCCCAAATTTTTTGTAACCAAGTTTATTTGAGATAATACCAAGTATTTTATCCTTTAGATCCCTTCTTTGTTGATATTTACCCATGGGATTTTCTTGGGATCTTTAAATCATACCTTCATGAGTTTACATCTTTGCATAAGACTTTAGCGTCCTATTGGTCTTCTCATAATCTCTAATTGTTCTTTTTCCTAGGTATGAATAGTTATATGTCATTCCTTTGACTTTTTCATACTTAGCTATCCAAAAAAAATTGTTCCATCTTGTCGATTCTCGAGTACTTTAATATGGATATGCTTTAAGTGATTTGCTAGCTTACCTTTGGTTACTACCAACTCAAAATTCCTTCATGGATTCCATCCTTGCATATTTGTTCTTTACCTTGTTTTGAGTTTATATCTCAAATACAAGGTATTAAATGTCAAATGTACTCTTTAACTTTCATAGAAGAGTCAAGGAATGCATATTTTCCTAGGAATTATCATATCAATTATACTTTTCTTCCCCTCTCAAAGAGTTTTCATCCCCAAAAGTTATATATTTTAAGGGAATTGATGCTCATTCAATTTCCTAAGTGTAAATATACACAAATATTTATTTATGCTCAATCTTCTTTTCTTCCTAGCTTACTCAACAAGTTATGGAATATCCTTGGGTTCAAGCTTCCATTGTCCTTAAATCCAGCATCCCATACCACTTAATCCACTTTATTGATAGTGTAAACCTAAACATCCCATACCATCTAGTTTACACTCTCACCTTAGTGCAAACAACTCTAGCTCTTACTCAAGGATTTCTTATTGAGAAGACTTTGTTCGTCTTAGTCTAATCAAGTACAATTAAAATGCTTGTAAGTAATATCCTTACCAAGTTTTGATCTATTCTTGAAAAGACTTTGAAGATTGAACCTCCATGGAAGTATTTATTGGGTCAGTTGCAATCAAAAGTATCTTTGTTTATGTCATTTGATAATGATTCTTTTATTCTCATACTAGATATTATCTGGTGACATAACTAGGCATCTATCTCAAAGGATATACTCAATCAGAAGCTTTTCCAAATGGTTACCTCTTTAACCATGTTGGTAAATTTCTTCTTATTCATAGATCATATTATGGAGTAGTGGTAATAAGATTTTGTTTCATCCCTTTACTATTTATCTTCTCCAGATATGCACAAATGAGTTATAACTCTTCACTCTTGAAGTAATTTTCTTTATAAGCTTCAAATGGACCATCCTTCTTGATAGAAACAGAGAACCTTATTGGGGAAGAGAAGATCTTTCAAAAAGATGAAATGGTTCAACCATTTCTTGCCCCATCTTTTCACTTTGTGACATTCTCTTCCCCCATTAGTGTGGTCATTGTCCTCAATGGTCAGTTGTTCATGTTCCTAAGACCACTGGACTTCATGAAATCTTTCATGATTATGAAAGATAAATCCATTAGTGTGTGAATATTCCTATTTTGGATATCTTTCAATCCAAATTCTTATTACCACTAAATTATGGCTAATAAGAAGAGAAAACATTGGTTGACTTGTAACGTAAGTCCTTGGCCTTGTTGATCACGCATGCCATAGGTTTTATTGAATTTGTAGATCCATGAAGAGGAATTTTAAGCTTAAGGTTTCTCTATCTTGTGGTGGCCTTTGGATTAAGCCAACATATATATATGTATATATATATATATATATATATATATATATATATATATATATATATATATATATATATATATATATATATATATATATATATATATATATATATATATATATATATATATATATATATATATATATATATATATAACATCTTTTCTACTGTAACACGCAAAGTTGGGATCACAAACTCCATTGGGACCACAACTTCTAACCCATACACTAACGAAAATGGAGTAATTCCAGTTGTTACCTTAAAGGCAGTTGTGAATGACCATAATGCCGAATCCAAGAGAAAATCCCAATTTTTCTTATTATCATGAACTAATTTTTTGAGGATCCTTGATAAAGTTTCATTAGTGCTTTCTACCTAACCATTTTCCAATGGATGCTATGTTGTGGATTTTTTGTGCATAATTAGATGTGTCTTTGCTAACTCTGAAACAACTTCATTAAGGAAATGAGCTCCTCTATCACTTACCAATTCCACTGGACATCTGAATCTGGTCATGATATTATGGTAGAGAAACTTTGCCACACTAGCCGCCTTATTATCTTTAAGGGTTCCACAAATTCCATAAAAACATATGGCATGCGTGATCAACAAGGCCAAGGACTTACATTACATTTCAATGGTTATTGATTCACATAACCTCAAAGTACCATTAATCTCTTATATTAACTTACCTCCATCATAGCTACACCCATCCTTTGTCTTTTTGCATAGCAAGGCCTGTCCATTGGAATTCTTTGAAAATGATGTTGCAAGTTTTGGGGCATTCCACCTCCAAAGCCCTTCCTTTGGCATATACATGCTTGTATGCCTAATTATACATAGTTCCTATATCTTCCACTCATTTTGGAAAGTAAGAAATAGATGAATGGTTATGTTCCATAGCTTGCACTTCTTACATCTCTACTTGTGCAAATCAGAGAAGGGATGAGGGGTTGTGGAGCAATATTCTCATTTGAAATAGCTTCATGTCCTTAACAAACAGAGTCAAGGGTTTTTCCAATATACTTGTAGAGATTGTATTTGCAAGGCACTATCAAGTATCTATCAACTCTATCCGCATGTAGCCTCCATTGAGTGATTGGCTTCCCATCTGGTGTTAAGTGATGAGCTACTTGTCAAGCTCTCAAATATGTGGGTTGAGGACTAGCTTGGATATAAATCCTACATACCTTGAAACCCTTCAATCTAAATATCTATAAGAATATAAGGCACTCCATTTTACATCAGAAGGATGAAGAGAGGGTAGCTCGCAAGCTACATCTCCTTGCTTCTAGGTTCCCCTTCTTGTTCCACTTCATACGTGGAAGTAGATGCCCATATGGGATCTCTATTGGCTAATTGGTGGTTGGGACATGTTCATGGGCAGCTTGGGCCCCTCTCCATAGGAGGAGCCACATGAAGTTTCTTTTTTAACTAAACAAAACTATGAAATCTATCGGATGAACATCCACACATGGTGCCACACAATATTCGAGAGAGGATAAATTTGGGATGTGATTATATGCAAATATATATATATATATATATATATATATATATATATATATATATATATATATATATATATATATATATATATATATATATATATATATATATATATGTAGATGAAGCTATGGTTGAAGCAACCTATCCCTTAGATACCAATGTAGTGTAACTACAAATTCTACCCATATATCCAACTAGCAAGAAACTAAAACATCTATCAAGGACCACAAGGGTAAGAGAGAGCATGTATCCATCCTTCCAAATCCACACATATACATACCTCTAGGCCAAGGGGTTGCATGTCCTTGGGTTTGGCTAAATATCCAACCGTGTCCCTCATTTTCCAAAAGGTCATCACATACCTTATAATTTTCCAAGGTCTATCATATGCCTTCTAAATCAAATGAGGATTCTTCTCTCATGTACACCCAATGTGGCTCCTAGAGAAGCTTATCCCAAGACTAAGGTTCCCTCACTTAGGATAAATCAATCCCTAAGGTTCACAATCATCCCAAGGGTTCAACCCAAAGTTCAAGAATGTTCCAAAGTAAATCAAGGGCTAAACCAAGGCAAATATACATCATATTCTAACCATTAACATCCACAGATTTAGCCATCCAAACTCGTGAACTATATATCAACAACCCTCTTGGCTTCTTAATTGCAATGGTAGCCTCTTGGGTTTTTACACAAGAGGAAATTCTTGTGACATTATCTTCCATTGTCATGCCAATATATGTTATGGTTTCACACAGCATATGTTGGAACATCAAGCTTGCACTATGCTTTTGAGGTGGATTTGATCTACATCAAAAACTATGGCTTGGATTAAATTGAAGGAATATACGTTGGAGATTTCTTTTTCTTATGCTCACTTATTGTATGTTTTAAAAAGATTTTTCATGGATCTTTTACTATTGTAAAAGCCTAGAGCTTTACACATGTGAAAGTAGAAAGTTAAAGCTCAAATCCCATGAATTTGTGGTGGTTGAGTTGCATTCAATCAATCAATCAATCACCTAAAAGTCACTTTCCCTAGATTGTAAGAAAGTGAATTGATTCCCTCCAACAACCATTTCCACTTGTAGAACTCGTGGAACACTTCTTGAGTCTATATAAAGACTTGAAATCACTTGTACAATACATGGAAGCAATATACATACACTTGTGACCATCATTGTCTTACTCCTTCATTTCTCTACATCATCTTCTTCGCCAACAATAAGCTTGCAAAGGTTGCTGCTCTCTCTTGAGAGATGGCTCATTGGAAAGGTATTAGTGTAGTTTATGCTTGTAAATTTTCATAGCCTTTGGTTTAGTAGATTGGGGGAAATCTCAATTCTTCTATCTCGAGGTCAATCTTTGCGTATTCCTTAAAAATAGGGGGTACCATGGTTGAGTGTCTGATTCATTCCTATAGCATATTTTTTTATTTCTTATACTTTTGTGCATTCTATACACTCAATCCTATGTGTATCACTCTCGTAAAAGGATTTTTTCTAATTGTAATCACCTTGGTCACTATGAGCATTTGAAGTTCATTGTCTCTTCCATAAATAGTAAGTTTTTTGAGCTAGTCGATGCACGAACATATCTGTTTTGTATCAACTCTTTCTCCTTCATGCTCCAAAGTAAATAGTGCATCTTATTGCACCTATCACATGTCTATCAGGTCTATTTGAGTATCCATAAGCTCAAGGGCTGGCCTTGTGCCGGTTGGTTGGACCAACCTTCATCGCTTCGCAACTCACTTTTCTACCTCCCACAAGCTTCTCCAAGTTCTTTCAGTGGTATTAGAGCTAGATCAAGATGGGTGACAACTTTCCCTCAATGATTAATAAGCTTGATCAACACAACTACGGAGCTTGGAAAATTAGAATGGATGCCTATTTGCAAGGTAGAAATCTTTATGGAATTGTAATAGGTGATGAAGCTATGCCTATTCCAAGATCCAAAGGAGGACCTACACAACAGGAGACAGATAAGTTCACACTTTAGTGCACAAAGCACGCTCAAGCAAGGTCATACACACTAAAATCTATCTGTGACTTTCTATCACCACATATTAGAGGATGCAGGACATCTCAGGAGACTTGGGATGTCCTCGAGACTTACTTTTTTGCTAGTACCAAAGCAAGAAAGAATCATCTTTGGAACGAGTTCAACCAAATGAAGAAGACACCTAAAAAAATCATCACGGAGTTTGTTAGCAAGGTCAAGGAGGTTGCGGATTAGTTAGCATCCATTGGAGAGCTGATTGAAGGAGAGGCTATCATGAGGTGAATTCTC
This sequence comes from Ceratopteris richardii, assembly GCA_020310875.1. Lineage (NCBI taxonomy): Eukaryota > Viridiplantae > Streptophyta > Polypodiopsida > Polypodiales > Pteridaceae > Ceratopteris > Ceratopteris richardii. The sequence goes on along the minus strand of CM035437.1, from coordinate 20,306,025 downwards.
AATGGGATTCTAAGTGATAAGCAATGGCAATCCTTCACCACGGCTTATGATCTCATCATGGATGTGCAAACTCCAGACTTCAACATCTTTCTTGGACAACTCTTCAATCAAGAGGCCAACAATAGCATAAAGGATGGTAAATCCTACCATGGTAATTCAACCAGTGCTCTATATGAAGATAAGAAGCATAAGAAGTAGAAAGTCAAGAAGAAGGAAAAAGTTGAAGAAGAGACTTCCCAAGCCAACTTTGCGAGCAAGAGCAAGTGGAAAGGGAAGAAGAAAGGACCAAAGTCTGACAAACACTAAGGAGAGTTTATCCTCTTGTTTCAAGGTATGACTTATGAAGCATGGCATGGAAGAAAACCTAGTCTTGGACATTGCAAGGTTTTTTGTTGTTTATCTTATATTCATGTACCATCACAAATAAGAGGTAAGCTAGATGAAAGCGCAACAAAGGAAGCGTTTATTGGATATGATTCAACTCAAATGGGTTACAGGTTCTATAATCCTTAAACCAAGCATTTCACTACAAGTAGAGATGTTGTGTTTGAAGAACACAAGTCTTGGTATGATGAAGACAAACAAAAGGTAACTCTACCATATGATCTTGATTTTGATTCTCATCAATTAGGAAGCAAGCATGATACACAAGTCCAGGATCCAAGAAGTGATACAAACGATGACCAAGATGAAAGAGAAAAGGATTACAAACTATGGAAGTCAAGAGGCAAAGCAAAGATGCAAGAGGTTGGAGAATGCTCCAAATAAGCACCTAGAAGATCAACAAGAGAGAAGAAACAACCAGAAAGGTATGGATATGATTCCACATTTGTTACAAAGCATTCAATCTACTTGGCAAAAGATTCAATCTCAGAAGAACCATCAACCTATGAAGAGTCAAAGGGAAACTCTAACTGGGAAAAGGCCATGAAAGAAGGAATAGATGCATTGAAGGAGATGGACACTTGGGATTTGGTTCCAATGTCACCGAATCAAAAGATAATTGGTTGAAGATGGGTATATAAAGTTAAAAGAAACTTAGGTGGATCAGTTTGTAGGCTCAAGGCAAGATTAGTTGCCAAAGGATGCTCTCAAACTCATGGCATAGACTATGAGGAAACATTCTCACCAGTTGCAAAGATGACTATGATCAGAACATTGATAAGTGCAGCTGCAAAGGATCAAGAGACACATGCAAGAGGAGTTCAAAATCAGTGACTTAGGTGAGCTCACATATTTCCTAGGTTTGCAGGTCATATACACAGATGAAGGAATGTATTTGACTCATAGGAGATACATTCATGATCTTCTTCTCAAGTTCAAAATGGAGAACACAAAACCTGCAGGTACGCCTTTGGAGATGAATCATAAACTTAGTGTTTATGAAGGTGAGAAAATTGAATACATTAAAGAGTACCAAATCTTGGTAGGTAGCTTGCTATATGCTACTCATACAAGGGTAGACATATCATATAGTGTCGGAGTGCTTAGTCAGTTCATGCACTCACCAAGAAGACCACACACGGATACAGTTAAGAGAGTGCTTAAGTATCTCAAAGGTATAATCAACGAAGGTATATTGTATCCTAACTCTTTAGATTTGGATATCAAAATCTATTCAGATGCAGATTGATCAGGAGGTAAGGATGACACAAGAAGTACTTCTGGTTACTTAGTATTCGCATGTTCAAAGCTGGTGTCATGGAGTTCAAAGAAGCAACCTACAGTTGCTTTATACTCAACTAAAGTAGAGTAGTAGAGTACAGAGGTTTGACCATAGCAACTCAAGAGGCAATATGGTTAAAAGCATTGTATATAGATTTGGGACTTGTGAGTTCCAAACCTCACATATTTGGAGATAATGTAAGTTGCATGCATCTAGCAGCAAATCCTATTTTCCATGCGAGAACCAAGAACGTAGAGGTTCATTACCACTTCATTAGGGAGAAGCTCATGGCAAAGGAGATTGAAATTTCTTTTGTTCCAATTGAAAAGCAAGTAGCAAATATGATGACGGAGGCACTTGATGGAATAAAACTTTGTAGATTCAAAGCTATGGCAGGTATTCAACCTATTAGAGAATGAAGACTCAAACATACTTTAGCTTGAGGGGGATCTATTGGAACATCAAGCTTGCACTATGCTTGAGGTGGATTTGATCTACCTCAAAACCTATGGCTTGGATTACGCCGAAGGAGTATCCGTTGCAGAGTTCTTTTTCTTATGCTCACTTATTATATTTTTTTAAAAGATTATTCATGGATCTTTTACCATTGTAAAAGCCTAGATCTTTACACATGTAAAAGTAGAAAGATAAAGCCCAAATCCCACAAATTTGTGGTGGTGAGTTGCATTCAATCAATCAATCAATCACCTAAAAGTAGATCAAACTAGATCTTTACTTTTCCTAGATTGTAGGAAAGTGAATTGATTCCCTCCAACAACCATTCTCACCTTCATTTGAATTCAAAATCCACTTTTAGAACTCGTGGAACACTTCTTGAGTCTATATAAAGTTTTGAAATCACTTGTACAATACATGGAGGCAATATACATACACTTGTGACCATCATTCTCTTGCTCCATTTCTCTACATCATCTTCTTTGCCAATAGTAAGCTTGCAGAGGTTGTTGCTCTCTTTATAGAGCTCCAAATTGGATGAAACATGGCTGATCGGAAAGTATCGGTGTCCAGTTTACGCTTGTAAATTTTCATATCCTTTGGTTTTGTAGATTGGGAGAAATCTCAGTTTTTCTGTCTCAGGGTCAATCTCTGTGTATTCCTGAAAAATAGGTGGTACCACCGTTGAGTGATTGATTCATTCTATTAAAAGTGATTCCCGTTAAGCCACTTTTAATCTCGTTCTGGGTTCTTGGGGATGTATAGGGGTCTGACAGTGCAGAGGCCCTTTGTTTAATTTTCCCAAATTAACCTTCAACTAAGTAGTTAATTGTCTCTCGCATCGAAGATTATCACGACGCAGTACACTTATCATGCGAATTAGTAACTATGAATTCGCACAGACTTATTAATGTTATAGTAGCATTACTGTGTTTAATGATTAGTTATTGCAATTCAGCAAACAGAATACAATACTCAAGATTGATGCAACTCTGCAACACAGCACTCTAGCACGGTCGCCCAGACATATAGTCTGGCGATTCCCACTCTCGTCGAACGTCGTGCTTGCCTTTTCATTAATCAAAGAAAGTTACAACTCTTCGTCACGCCTTTTCGATGCGTGCGAATATTTATAAAAATAAAATTACAATCCAATCTGGCGGCCTAACATTGGCACGCACGGTGGACTCCCAAAAAGAAGAATACAACTAAGGCTCATCAACAATGCCTTGTATATACAGGGTTCTGGGTAGTTTAAAAGTGCAAGTAATTTTCTGCTTCAATGAGTCCAGCATAGTTTTCAAAATGTCCGGCTCGACCAGTTGTGCATCTGTTCGAACCGAACTAGCAGCAACTACCTGACTCATCAGCCATTCGGTCTGTGTCTGCAAAAATGATTCCTGCAGATAAAAGTCGTTGGCAATGGCCGCATCTCTCCTCAATTTGATTTCGACAATCTCTGCATCACTTCGCACAAGCCGATCAGCCTGAGCGCCTAATTGTTTTTCTCATCTTTCTAACTCCTCAGCTTGAAACTGCATTGTCTTATAGTAAGCTTATCTCTCCTTCTGCACACCTTCAAGTTCTTTCTTCAATCGTAGATACTTAGCAATCTCCTCCGTAAACTCTTGATCTCTCTGAAACAATCTTTCGATAACATTATGTTAGTCAGCTTCTGCTTTAAGCACATTGGCCGCAAGGGATTGAGAAGCTTCTTCTAACACGCTGAGGGCATCCCTTGTACTATGAAGCTCATTCCCTAAAGCAGTCATGGCATCTATCTTGTCTGTAAGTTCTTGCTTCAGATTAGTGATTTCGGTGTCACGCTGAGCAAGCAAGTTATCCTTTTCCTTTAATTGATCTTGAAGTTGTTGCAATTGAGTTTGCAGTGCATGATTCTCAGCTTTGACGACAAGGGCTTCTTCTTGGAGGGGAGCAATGTCGGCTTCAAGCAAATCCACTTTACTCTGCAACTCCTGTTGAATGTGCTGAGTGGGGAGCTTCATTTGTAGAGGTAGTTGCTTGGAGAATTGAATTAGAAGCTGGCCCATTGATGCTAGTTCTGTAAACATAACGTCTGGGGGAGGAAGAGCAGGAGGGGGTTGTGATGAAGAGGCATTAAGCAGATGAGGGGAGGGTGGTGGAGAGTAGTCGGGAGAAGATAATTGATGAGTGGGTGCCTCACAGATGGCATTAGAAGGTTCACCAAGAAAAACTGCAGCAGGCGCAGAACTAACAATTGGCAGAGGAAAAGGCAGAAGAGCGTTTGGCACCAACACGATTCTGGTCTCATTCGGATTTGTCGCCTCAGCAGCATCAGCCACAACCTCAATAGTGCCAATGACTTCCTTGATTGCATCTTCTTGGACTTCTGTGCTTGGGGATGAAGGAGACTGTTCCCTTCCTTCATTATCTTTGGTAATGGCTGCATTGGCTTTAGCTACAGCATTTGGGGATGAGGGTGATTGACAATCCATACCTCCAGTAACTTCTGCTATCGCCTTCATAGCTTCCTCATTCGGTTGATGAGATTCCTCCCGCGAAGAAACTTCAGCTACATCTTCCATATTCGTATCCTGATCCGGCTGCTTAAGAGAAGAGGATGGGGCAGACTCGACCTATAGAGAGGTGGCAGTATCGTGGAAGACCTCAACTTCATGGCCCGCAGTGGAACCCTGTACTTGACTCTGGGAGGGACTAACATATCTGCGTTTGCGTGGAAAAAATTGAAGCAAATCTTCATCATCATCATCTTCAATCATCTGGGAGGCGTCTTCATATCGCAACATGGTAGGCGGAGGTGGTTGGGCAGCTTGGATCAACGAAAAGAGGAAAGTTAGAATATGGGGTAAGTGGGTGCGAGGAATGTCGTTCTTTGCGATTTGCTTTGTAACAGTCACACATTCACGGTGAATGCGCCGGAAGAAAAAGGCTACGCAATTCACAGGTTCACGAGAAGCCATATCTATCATGGAATAAAATGGTCGGGATATACCATAGGTATGTTTTTGCAAATTCAGCGCGACGACAAGGAATTGTAGAGCAGTGCACTCTAGTTCGGGGCGACAAAGATGGCAAACTCATTAGATGAGTGCCGGGGAAATAGTTCCTTCATGGTGGCAAGAGGAAGGAGTGATCCATGCTCCAATTCTTCCTCAGCAAACGTATTGAGCATAACTACAGTACGGGGGTTTAAACATGTAACCGGCCAACACTACTCTGTAGCAGGTGTGGCGGCGATGGCAGAAATAATCTGCGCATGGAACGGATGACACTCCACTAAATGCCAAGGCAATTCAGCAAAGGTCAACAATCCACGAGTATGCAAGTACTCACTCACCTCTGGAGTGAGAACCGCACGGAAGGTTGCTATATGAGCCAGAGCTTCCATGGCGCACACAAGTAGACATGAAAACACAGAGTTCACACAGCTTGCAAACCACACAAACACAATAGCGATTATCAGTGGAAAGAACAAGATTAAGTAGGAATACAGAAAAAATCAGGCAAAACCCTACTCATAATGCAGTAGTGAAGAGATATCCTTCATAAGTGTGGCATGCATGCATGAACAGAAGCAGTAACACAGAGGCGGCGCTTAGTCATAGTTAGATACCGAAAACAAGAAGATTACGGTCAGTTGGTCAACCGAAACACGGGGGGGTAGAAAAGAAAATCAAGTGACACTCGAAAAAGAAGAAAAAGACTGAGTACATCTCAGGGGTTATTAGACGACTGACAATATGGGCGGAGCTTAGAACCATTAATCACTTTTAGAAGGAGAACACCTGCTAAGGTCGCCAACCGAAAAGTGGCGGGTCCCACCTGTTCAGCAATCCGATATGGTCCAAACCACCGTAACTTAAATTTTCCGGCAGCACGATTGGCTTTAGCATTATAAAATAAAATGAGTTGGCCAATCGTGAAGACAAGGGTTTTTAGGAAACGATCATGAGTACGGGCTTGGCGGAGCTGAACTTCTTGAAGAATCATGAAGCTTTCCCAGCATTGTTCATCCAATGATCTGAGAACATCTAGCCGGAATGGAAAAGATTCTTTTGATAGCAATTTCTGGGATAAGGCAACTCGTAGACTCGGTACCACTACTTCCATTGGCGCAATAGCTTCCAATCCATAAGCAAGTTTAAACAGAGTCGTTTCGGTTGCCACTTTGTACATGGTCCGGTAGGCCCACAATACTGCAGGTAAGAGTTGGTCCCATCATTCCGGACATTCCAAGATCAATTTCCGGAGCATATTTAGCAGAGCTTTATTGGTACTCTCAGCCAAACCATTGGCACGTGGATAGTAAGGTGAGCTGAATTTGTGTACAATCTGGAAAGTCTGAGTCAGCACTCGCATTAAGGTGTTTGCAAAATGTGTACCCTGGTCCATCACTATTTCCAGAGGTAATCCATATCGAGGGAAGACATCCTTCATCAAACATTTGGCCACCGAAATTGTTGTAGCAGAACGTAAAGCCCAAGCTTCAGCCCACCTAGTGGCATAATCTGTACAGGTCAAAATATATCGATTGTTCGTGAGGGTAGCTGGCGGTGAAATTGGGCCAATGAAATCTAAACCCCACTTCTGGAAAGGCTCCAGAGGTAAGACAGGTTGAAGGGTAAAGAAGTGTCGCTGCAAGGGTTGTCCAGACCATTGACAGACATCACACTGCTGCACAAATTGAACAACATCTCTGTACATGGTAGGCCACCAGAGCCCGCTCTGCAGAATTTTTCGGTGTAAGATCAGTTGCGAAGTGTCCGCCAGTGGGTGACGAGTGAGCCATGGCAATAACTGATGCCGATTCATGTGGAGGGATACATCTGAGCAAGACACCAGTATGATCTATGTAATACAGTTGTCCCACAATCAACCAAAATCATCGACTGTAGACTGCAATTTTACGGTGCAGAGTAGCGGGAGTATTAGGGGGGAGACAACCATCAGTAAGAAAAGTCATTAATGTATCATAGTATGTAGGGGCAACAGGAAGTTCTACAAATTCTTCGGGAGTTGCCTCGGTGACATAAGTAGCCGGCGTTGTGTCATCAACACCTACCGGAAACTCACCAGAATCCAATCGAGATAAAAAGTCCACCAAGACATGCGCCGTACCGAGTCAGTGAATAACTTCATAATCAAACTCCTGTAGTAGTAAAACCCATCTTGCCAATCTGCCACCTAAATGTTGTTGGCGAACCAAATACACGAGTGCGGCATGATCCACATGGAAAGTGAATTTTCATCCCAGCAAGTAATGCCGAAATTTCTTAACAGAGTATACCAGACCAAGACACTCGGGTTCTGTGATGGAGTAATTCCTTTTGGCACGAGCTAGTCTGTGGCTCGCATAGTACATAGGCCGAAACCATTTGTCGGTTTGTTGCATCAGCACACTGCCAATCGCTATGTCTGAAGCATCCACAAATACATGAAATGGACGTTCCCAATCACGCGGTTGCAAGATCGGAGCCTGCATCAATAAGACCTTCAAACGATCAAATGCCATTTGATACTCATTAGTCCATTCATACTTTCGCGGGGTACTGGTCATAAGTCTGTTAAGTGGCGTCGCTAGATGAGCCAACCACCATAAATGTCTGCCATGCCATCGGATCTGGCCAAGGAACCTCATAACTTCTTTCGGTGTCTTTGGGACCGGTGCCTCCAAGACGGCTGCTACCTTATCCGGGTCTACCTGTATTCCTTGTTTGGAGATAATATGACTGAGCAGCTTCCCACAGGAGATCGCAAAAACTGATTTGGTAGGATTTAAACATAATCGATACTCTCGGCATTTTTCAAAGCAGCAACAACTGTTGCAGCCAGCTAATGACTTGCCAAGTCATTAGCTGGCTGCAACAGTTGTTGTAAGGTCGCTTCATCCATAGTTATGTCATCATCTGCTTCTGCTTCTCCGGTCATTGGTACGACCGTACACGCTGTCGGACTCCACTTATCTGCTACCGGCTGTAAATCTACAGTACCTAATGGGATAAGGTCCTTGTTGGTCTTGAGGAAAGCCTCCTCCTCATCATCAGATAGTCCATCCAACATATGGACTGGCTCTGCTACGTATGGGCGTGCATGTAGATCACAAGGTTGCATAGCATCCAATGTAACGACATATTTCCGGTGATTGTCTTTGAAAATTAACTCTTGAGCTGACCAATCCTGTAGGACTTTGGCTTGCTTAAGCCATGGTCGACCGAAAAGTAAATTGTAGTCGAGGCTAGATTCAAGTAACTCCAGGACTACAAAGGTCATTTTAAATGTAGTTCCCTGCAAGGTAATAGGAATATTACGTACTAGTCCTACCGGATGGACTCTAGATTGGTCCGCCATTCGCACAAAGTACTACACTGGTTCAATTTGGGTCCAACCCAGTTTCTTACAGAGTGCCACTGTTGCAATATTCACACCCAACCTGCCATCAATTAAAACTTGTGTGATCTTCTAGTTTTTATACCAAACGGTGATCAATGGTATTGAATGATCCACTGTAGGATCCATCTCTGGTTGTATGGTCGCAGTTGCAGGAGTACATGAAGGTTCGGGGCTGACCTACTGTTGGAATTGCTGTCTTACACTCAGAACTAGGGCGAGCAACTGTCCTAGAGGGAGTGTGATTGAAGCCTTAGATATAATGTCCCAGACCTGGTCTGTTTGTGTTGTGGTCATTACCGACTCTGGTTGTGATTCTGATGTTGCCGGAGCGGAATTCTGTGCATGCAGTCTTGCAATTGGCAGAGGAGGCTGAGTTATTGGAACTGGTTCAGGGAACACCGTCGGCTCCTTAGTTGTCCATTGAGTGGCCTTTGTAATCATCCGCTGTTGCTCACGAATTCCGGGCTCGAAAACCTCAGCTGCTGGTTGCAACTGTTTTCAACTGATAACAGATTCTTCTTGATCCCTAGCACAAATAAAGCATCTGACAAAGTGAAAGAACTACCATCAGTAGTAGTCAGAATGATCTTACCAACTCCCATAACAGGATAAGAGGAGTTGTTGGCGCATGTAACAGTATTCCCTATAGGGGCAAGCTCGAGTGAAGAGAAGAAACTGTGTTGCGAGGTAATATGTTTGGTCGCCCCACTATCAAAGTACCAAACATCTGAGTCTACTGTAGACATGCACTGGTCATGAGAAGATGGGTCAAAAATGCAAACATTAGTAAAGGCCCATTCTTCTTCTTGCACAAGATTACTAGACTCTATTTTCTGTGTAGAGGCCTCTGCAACAACCATTCCAGCCTCTTTCTTCTTTGCCTCTTTAGCAGCCAGCTTTGGACAGTTCTTTATGATATGATCATTTCCTTTACAGTACTTGCAAAACAATTTCTGCTTTTCTGATTTCTTTTCATCTTTGTCTTCCCTCTTTGATTGTGCAGAATTAGTAGATTTTTGCTTACTAGTTGAAGAGCTCCATTTTCCTTTGCCCTTCTGACTAGCCAGGAAAGCTTGATCTACAACACGCATAATGGACCTATTCTGCCTGGACTGATTCTCCTGCAATAGAATAGAGACTAACTCCTCAAATGACAAGGCATTTGGATTGCCTTTCATCAATCGAAGAGTAGAAGCAAAACTCTGATATGAATTAGGCAGACCATTCAGAAACGGTCTGCACAAGTGAGCTATCTAGTATAACCTCATCAGCAAAAATCAATTGTTCCTTCAAGTCTTTGATCTTTGTTAGAAAACTGTCCATAGAATCACCTTCATTCATGTGCTCACTCTCCAACTGTTTTTGGAGGTAAGCAACACGAGCCTCATTCCTAGCTTGCTACAATGTGGTAAGTGTATCCCAAGCATCCTTAGCTGTTCTACAAGAGCGAATGTGAGGAATAATGGCATGTTTGACAGACAAAGCTATCAATGGATGTGCTTGGGCATCTCTACCATCCCAACAAATTTGCTTTGCAATAGGTGCAGCAAAAACCGCAGCACGAATAGGAATATGCAGAATATCATCATCTTCGACACCTTTTGCATCAGCTTCAGTACCTGCAATTGTAACAATTGCAGGTGTGATAGGACGTTTTTCAACACCCTGCACAATGTTCCACAGTCCTTTTGCAACCAATACATGTCTCCTATATAAGCCCATAACGGGTAGTTGGTACCATCCAACTTATCCTCAACAGCCAACATACGGAATACATCACTGCTTTCAGCCATGACCAGTGACTAAAATACCTTGATGCAAAAAATTGATTGTATCTCATAAAGTTGAACAAAACTGCCCAGACGAATTCTGCTAGACCTGTAGGAGACTTTGAGATGCTTATACTAGCGAACCGAAACTAGTATATACCTTTGGCACAAAAAGACGAATTAGCATTCACAAGCACTGTGATAGTGCGTTCAGAGGCTGAAACGAGCTCAGTATGCTTACCAAAATTCGTGCGATTTTGAGATTACAAACAGAGAGGTATCGATGACGCCCTAGATGAAGCAACGACTTGCTTTGATACCAATTGTTGGAGTTAGACGTCTGCAGAAGCATGCGAATAGCACAAGGAGGAAGAAGAAGCTTGGAGCATAGCACACAATACTGAATGTACTACTAGAGAATGTACAAAGATAAGTAGCCCATTAGGGCAATAGGCATATATACAAGCCGAGGGAAAAAACCTCCTAAAGAGGGAAAAAGGTGCCCTCGTGGTCCTAGTGTGTTCACACACATCACTACCTAAATATATCAACACTCATGTCATGAAATTTCACCAAAACGAATCATTCAACACTTCCCCAAATCATTCAAATTAAGTCTCCAATTTAGGAGGAGTAGTTTTAGGATAAATGTTTCCTAGATTATAGGAACCTACTTGCTTTGTATATATTAGCCCTTGATCCCAACTTTTTGGGTGATCCTATGTGTCCACTTTGTGTATTGGAGTGTCCCTAGAGTGTTGGATTCAAAAAAACCCATAGCTTAAGAAAACTCCCTACTCGCTTCCATCCCAAGTTTTGGTTAGGATATCTCACTGCTTATGTATCCAGTGCGTAGTCTCTATTTATTTGTGTTTTTTTCACTACTTCTCCTACTATAGGAACCCATTTTCTATGATTTTACTCTTCTTGGGTAGATAATAGAGGTTTCTAATGTTAACTTGAACCTCGGGATCCATCTTTGCATATTCTCTGAGTTATTGTGTTTGGAATGAAAGCATGTCTTTGCAGCATGTGTGAGGCTGAAGGCCAAGTCGCCTATTTTGCAAACATCACCATTGCATGTGTGAACATGAATTTAGGATGAAATTTGTTTCATTTGAAAGATATTTTAGTATTTTTTGAGTGGCTAAAAGATGGCACTAATTCTTTGCATTGTCTTTGAGAAATAACCAGATCTTCAAAATAGTATCTATTTGAGTGTATCTTGGGAGGCCACACTTTGCTTGTAGTTGCATAGGAAGCCGCCAAATCTCTCAATTGTGGTATGAGAGCATCTTGAAGTGCTTGGAGAGGATCCACTACAAAGAAAAGAAGCTAATAGTGTTGATGTTTCAAATGTTTTTTCATCAAAGGAAGTTGGACAAAGATTTTCATCAAGGGGAAGCACTCAATCCTCATGAAGTCAAACATACTTGGAGTTTATCAAAGGAGATCTAACATGAAGGTAATATCATTTTGCTCTTCCACCAATGGAACTTCAAGGAGTTAGAAAGAAAGTTCTAAATCTTAGACAAAGTAAGATATGGCTGAATTCATGACTCAAATCAAGCAATTGACAAAGGCAACTATTGGCCTTGAAAGTTTAGGATGTCAAATTACCTGATGGGCAAGGGCCTTTGGTGTTTGATTAGTGGGAATGATCCAAGACCTCACTTGGGGGACAATCCAACCAATGACCAGATGAAAGCATTTAGGAACTTGAATGAATTTCATAAAAGAACTATTTTCATTCTTTCACAACACACTAGCAATAGTATGATACGACACATCGAAGACCTATACTCAAGCGTGAGAGTTTGGGAAACCTTGGAGAGGTTGTACTCTACTAGTAATAAAGAAACGAAGATCCAACACTTGAAAAATCTAAAGTAAACTTCAAGGGATAGCATCATTGACTTAATTCTCAAAGTTAAGGAGCTTTTGGATGCATTAAGATTGTTGGAAGCCACATAGATGATGATGATCTAGTGTCTTATACCCTCAATGGTTTGGGGGATAATGAGAAGTGGAAGCCATTAACCACTTCAATTTATGTAAGGGACACACTTTCACATTTTGACCAAAGAAATGAATATAGCTAGAGGTTCATCAAAGGGCAAGGATGCCCAAGTGTTTTATGCAAGCAATTCTAAGCTAAAAGGATGAAAAGGCAACCAAAGCAGGGGTAGAGGAAGGTTTGGAGGAAGACAAAAAAATCAATGACCTGAAAAAGAAGGATCTTTAGATAGATGAAGAGGAAGGACAAGAGGAATACGAGGAAGGCATCAGCCATCAAGAATCCAAGATTCTGAAGGATGTTACATATGTGGATGGCATGGACATTATGCAAGGGATTTCTACCAATTGAGGAACTAAAGGAGTTACAACCAAGGCTCAACATACAAAGGGCAAGATAATTATGCATCAACTAGCTCCAAGGATGAAAATCTCCTTATGGTACATATGCATGGAAGGTCAAACAATGTAGATACTACATGGTATATTGATAGTGGTTGCAAAAACCATATGAGTTGCAACCAAAATTTTTTCACTAATCAACATGCTCCAAGTGATTAAAGGTATGTTAAAATAGGGGATGATACAACCCATGAGAACTCACACATACATGATGTGCTTTTGGATCACAAAAAGCAAGGAAAATGTCTCAAAGATGTGCTTCATGTACCTACAAACACAAAGAACTTGGTATCCATGTGAGAAATGGTGGATAGAGTTTACCAAGTGAGATTCAACAAAGGAGGATGCTTTATGGAGAATCCCAAAAAAGGATACAATTTGGTTGCAAGAGGAGAGAAGTAAGGAAGGTTTCTTACATTAGAGCTAAACCCAAATCCTTGACATCACCTATACTTTACTTTTGGCAATAAGCAGAGTGTGAAGTTGTACTTGTGGCACAAAAGAATTAGTAACATCAACATTCAAAAGATGAAAGAGATCTAGAAAAAGAGGCTAGTAGAAGTTCTATCAATTTTGCAAGGTCAAGTTTATGATGAACTTATGTGAAGCTTGTCAGATGGGTAAGCAATCAAAACTTCCCTTCAAGAAGAGTGGGTACATCAGCCAATATCTACTTGACTTGGTCTAGAGAGATGTATGGGGACCAACTAAGGATCCATCCCTAGTAGAGAATAGGTATTTCATCCCTTTTATAGATGATTTTGCTCGCATGGTTTTTGTAACTATATAAAGAATCTAAGGTCTGATGGAGTGAGAAATTACTTCTTCAATGACTGTTTAGATTTTCTTTGGGATCAAGGCATCAAAAGGTGTTGTATATGCTCTCAGTTCCTGAGGAATTCCCTCATTTTTGAGGATGATCCAACACGCTAATCCATGCTTGAAAACTCACAGAGATTCTCCTTGAAGATGCCACCCAACTGCGTAGCGATTCTCTATATTTCCTCTCATTCTAATTACCCATAAAGAGTAATATTCATGGTTTCTCATATGGGTGCCACTTGGCACTCATGTGAATATCATTCTTAATCAATATAAGAGATGGTTCACACCACTTACTAATAGCTAAGAAATAATACTCCATGTGACATTTCCTTCCCCTTAATTCCATTTTTGTCCTCAAAAATGGTATTGGAAGGTCGACAGAGAGAAATAATAGAATCACTACTCCTTCTATATCCCCATGTATAATAATACATGGTCATATCTCCGTGTTGTTTCACAGTATCCTTCCCCTTAAGAAGACCCTTGGGAAAATAATCTAAAACTGGGAAACCATCTTTGAAGGGTGCTAACCCGCTCCCGTGTGGCACTATCTTCTGAACTATCTTTCCACTTTACTAGACACTCTTTATATAAGTGACTTCTCATCCGTTTATCTCGAGTGCGTAGTATGCTTTTAGGCTCATGCAGAATAGATTGAACAGAAATAGGCTCTACTACCTCACTATTTGGAATGAGGTTCTCTGATTCACCCAGCCTTTTCTTAAGCCGGCTAACATGAAAAACTGGATGGATTTGACTATTCTCTAGAAGTTGGAGATGATAACCCATCTTTCCTATTCTCTTAAGTATTTGGAAAGGTCCACAATACCTAGGAGATAGTTTTGGACAAGGTCCCGTCTTCATGGTTACAGATCTAGATGGAACTCTAAGATAGACTTGCTCTCCTACCTCAAAGTTGATGTCTCTCCTTTGAGGGTCAGCATAGGCTCTAGCTCTATCCTGATCTCTCCTAATGCTATCCTTAGCAAGCCTAATCATATCGTTCATCTCTTCCAAAAAGTCCTTTGCGGCTTGAACTTTCTCATTCTGCAATCCTACTACATAAGGAGCTGTTGGCTGAAACCCATACATAAGCATAAATGGACTATGCCCAGTGGAAGAGTGTTTGGCACTATTATATGCAAACTCTACTATAGGTAAGTACTCTTCCCAATTAGTTTGCCTTTCATTCACATATGCTCGAAGTATATCCTCTAGGATTTGGTTAACCCTCTCTGTTTGCCCATCTAACTATGGATGCTCAATCGTACTCATGCTAAGTTTCGTATCCAACCTTTTGAAGACCACTCTCCAAAAGTGGCTAGTAAACTTCCTATCCCGATCAAAAATTATGTCTAAAGGAAGACCATATAACCGGTATAGGTTCTCTACAAAGATTCTACCCAACTCTGGTGTCTTCACTGTAGTACATGTTGGAATAAACCTAGCCATTTTGGTTAACCTATCCACAATTATCCAGACCGAGTCGTGCCCTCTCTATGTCTTAGGTAATCCGACTATAAAGTCCATGGAGATACTCTCCCACTTCCCATTAGGAATATCCAATGGGTGGAGTAGTCCTCCAATCCTCAATCTCTCAGCTTTGTTGACCTGGCATTTGGTGCACTTAAGCACATACTCTAGGATGTCCTTATGAAGTCCATGCCAATAAAACTACCAAGATCATAAGTCTTGTTAACTCCTGGGTTTCCCACACTAGATGTGTCATGACACTCATACAAAATATGTTGTCTCATCTCAGAATCTCTAGGGACACACACCTTACCTTTATATAACAATTATCCATCATGGACACTGTAATTCTTCCACTTGAATCTTTCTTGAGTACCCGTCGATACTCCTTCCTCACTAGAAACCCGTGTATCACGATCCCCATTCTCTATGGCTTCCCAAATCTCAGAATATGCAGGATCAAGCCTACATTTTGCTCTAATAGACTCAAGTAGCTCACTAGTGATCAGAGTAAAACTCAGTCCATTGAGCATAGGCATGCGGCTGAGTGAATCAGCCACTACATTAAACTTTCCCTTCCTATACTTAAGCTCATAATCAAACTCCTGAAGGGGGTCTGCCCATCGTGCCTTACGACCTTTAAGGTCTATTTGATTAGAGAGCAACTTAATGCTCTCTTGATCAAACACTATCGTAACTTTGGCACCATATAAATAATGATGCCACTTCTTCAAAGCATGGCCAATTGCATACAACTCCTTCTCATAGACGGAGTAATTCTTCTAAGTTGGTTCTAGTTTCTTACTCTCAAAATCTATTGGTCGACCATCCTAAACTAAAACTGCTCCTATGGCAAAATCACTCGCGTTAGTCTCAACCACGAATGGTTTGTTGGGATCTGCTATATGCAAAAGTGGAGCTGTAGCAATTGCTTCTTTCGATTTCTCCATACTTTGCTTCTGTTCGTCTCCCCAATGAAAGTCTTTCCCTTTCCCTTTAAGTTGTTCCATCATCGGGACAGCAATTTTGGCATAGTTCTTAATGAATCTTTGATAGAAACCTGATAAACCTAGGAAGATATATAGCTCTTCTAGGTTCCTTGGATGTGGCCATTCCATAATAGCCCTTACTTTTTCAGGATCCATCTAGATTCCATCCTGGGAGACTATATGCCTAAGGTATCTAACCTCTGTTTTGAAAAATTCATACTTTGACTCCTTAGCAAAGAGTGAATTTTCCCTTAGAACTTGAAATACCCTGCTTAAGTGTTCCAAGTGCTTCTCTTCTAATGCGCTATAGATCAGACTTTCATCCAAAAAATCTACTACAAACTGTCCTAGATAAGGCCGTAAAACACTATTCATGAGCTTCATGAAAGTGGCAAGAGCATTGATGAGACCAAAAGGCATCACCAAAAACTCATAGTGCCCATATCTAGTCCTAAAAGTAGTCTTAGGGACATCCTCTGCCCTAATCCTAATCCGATGATATCCTGATCTAAGGTCAAGCTTGGTAGATATCTAGCTTGATGTAACTGATCAAATAGATCTTCCAATCTAGGCATTTGAAACCTATTTTTGATAGTTACCTTATTAAGTGCTCTAGTTAAAAAGAAAGACAGCCTCATAGAGCTGTCTTTCTTTTTAACTAGGAGCATTGGCGATGCCCAAGGTGAGTTACTAGGTTTAATGAAGCCCTTATCTAAATAATCCTGCAATTGTCTCTCAACCTCCTCATGCTGAGAAACACTAAGCCTATAAGGTGGCTCACAAATAGGGTTCGTGTTAGTAAATACCTCAATGGCATGGTCAATGTCCCCTCTCTCAGGTGGAAGCCCTCTAGGTAAGTCAGTGGGAAAAACATCTCTATACTCAAACATAAGATCCTTAAAACTTTTAACCAACACTCTTGCAAAAAAGAATAATAGAAAGTCATGTCCATATTTATATTCCTAGCATGAAAATATACATCAGATGAACTGCATGTACAATGCTCGATATCATGACTATACAATAAAAACATCTCCTGTACATGCTAAGAATAACAAAGACTATACAACTCTAAGGATGAAATGAGAGGTGCACTAGGTACATCTCTCTCTCCCTCAATACAAACTTTACTTCCATTCTTTTCAAATTCAAGTGTGTTGTTTTGATAGCTGCATTTAAGTGTGTCTCCCAACCCCCATAGCCACTCTCTTCCTAGCACAAGGTGTGTCCTCTCCATATTCATAATTTGGAAGTCCATATGATCTGTATAGTCCTGCATCTTGACTTCCAAATTGGATACCATAGTATCCCATATCCTCTTGTCTTCCCCTTGCATCATTGATACTATGTATTTATGTGCACTGGGCTGCTAGGGAATTTTCAATTTCTTGACCAGAGCATAGTTTATAAAATTATGAGTGGCAGATTCGTCTATCATGATCCGCACCCTAGTCCCGTATACACTACCATGGAGTTTAACTAGGTCATGTGGTCCAAACCATTTGCTATTATTTTATTCTTTTTTGGATAGCTAATAGGGTCTTCTAAATTTTATTTGAATTTCAAGATCCATCTCGGCATATTCCTTGAATAATGTGTCTTGAGTGAAAGTGTGTCTCTACACAAGTGTGTGAGAGTGTAGTGTTGGGAAAGATGGATGGACACTTCAGAAGATTGAGTAGGTACTGCCAAATCCTGCTTTGTACCAGCCCTTGTAAGCTTCAGAGTTGATAAGTGGACCTCCTTAGCTTTCCAATGACACCATAAAATGGCCTATGTACTTTGGAAATGATGTGTGTAATAATTGAACCAAAACAGATAACTTTGAAACTCACAATCTCAAGAAAACCTTCTATTTATGTCTTGACACCTGCTGGATCTTTTGCTCAGTATGACCAGCACAGTAGGTATTGAAAAAATTCCTTTTAGAGGTATCTAATTAGCTTAGCAAGCTAACTATTCCAAGTGGAATGATGTAAAAAAACTAACTATGCTCAGAGAAATCACTTTAGCAAATTAAACTTTACCCCTGATTTTTTAGGACTGCAACAGACAATGACCAGTGATCACCTCGACAAGCTTTTCTCTGAAATGGATGAATACAATCTCTTCAATTTTGGATAGTAGACAACTTCAAGCTGAATCCAAAAAGCTTTTAACCTTTGAATTTGGTGGAGAAATGACCGAGATATGCACTCCACAAGTTGACAGACTTTCAAGTAGTATGACAGAGAACTCAGAGATGACTAATGAAGATACATGTATTAATGAACACTTGTATACAAATCCATTGGCATGAATATCATTGCCTAATGGTGTGGATAGGTGTGGGCTAGAGTGTAGGCCTCACACACACTCAGAAACAGTAATGAGAAGCTCGGGAGTGATGAGTTCTAACTACGACTTTTTCATGACCATTTTTTTAGAGAGTGAGTAAAAATTTGAATTCAAATTCAAACTTTTGGCTCCCTATGATTAAGCTCCTATATTCTAGGAGATATTCCTTCAATCAAAATCTAACTTTTTCCACGAATCCTTTTGGTAGGTGTTTACAAAGATTCCAAGTCAATTTGACTTTTACAAAGAGACAAAGTGGTAATTAACCACTAGCACTAGTTCATATGCTTCTTCATATGTGCATGGAGTTTAATGTATCCATCAAGCTAAATGTGTAGGCTTGTGAATTACACCAACAGCTCCCCCTCAAGCCAAACATTTTGGCTTGGTCTTCCTCCATCATTCTTCATCTATATCCTGCAATCCAATCATTGCTTTGAACTTGCAAAGTTTGGTTCCATCCAAAGCTTTAGTCAACAAATCTGCACACTGCATATTTGTTGATACATAGGTTAGTTGAATGTCTTTGTTTAGCAACTTCTCTCTCACATAATGGTAATGGACCTCTATGTGTTTGGTCCTAGCATGGTAGATAGGATTAGCTGCAAGGTGAAGTGAGCTTGTATTATCTCCAAAGATTATTGGTGACCTAGTATACAAACCCAAGTCTGTATACAATAGCTTGATCCATATGGCTTCTTGTGTGGCATTAGCCAGTCCTCTATACTCTGCTTCTGTGGAAGACAAAGCAACAGTAGGTTGCTTCTTTGAAGACCATGAAATTGTCTTATCACCTGCAAATGAAATGTATCCAGAAGTGCTCCTCCTATCATCCTTGCATCCTGCCCAATCTGCATTTGAGTAAATTTTGATATCAATATCTGAAGTGTAGGGGAAATACAAACCATGATGTTGTGTACCCTTGAGATACTTCAAGATTCTCTTGGCAGCTTCTAAGTGAGGTACCCTTGGCTTGTGCATAAACTGACTTAGCACATTGACTCCATATGCAATATCTATCCTTGTTAAGGTAGCATAGTTCAAGCTACCCACCATACTTTGATAACCTGTAATGTCATTAACTTCATCACCTTCATGGGCACTTAGTTTTAGGTTTACCTCCATTGGAGTACTTGCAACTTTGGCATCCTGCAAATGAAACTTCTTCAACATATCTTGTATGTACTTTTTCTGAGTAATGTCTATTCCTGAGTTAGTATAGACTAACTCAAGTCCAAGAAAATACTTTAGTAGACCAAGATCATTGATCTTGAACTCCTTCATCATCTGGCTTTTAATTTTTTTTATTCCATTAACATCATTACCTGTAAGTATGATGTCATCAACATAAACACAAAGGTATATTACCTCTGAATTACTTCTCTTGATGAATAGAGAAGTATCTGCCTTGCTCATGACAAAACCTTGGTCTTGGAGATATGTAGTTAACCTGTAATTCCAAGCCGTAGGTGCATGCTTCAATCCATATAAAGCCTTTTTCAATTTGCAAACATATGTTACCTTCTTAGGGTCCTCATAGCCAGGAGGTTGTGACATATATACCTCCTCTGAAATCCATCCATTCAAGCAAGCATTCTTGACATCCAATTGATACATGTTCCAATTTTTTGATGCAGCCACACTTACCAACACTCTGATTGTTGGCATCTTGGCCACAGGAGAGAATGTCTCTTCATAGTCAATGCCTTGGGTTTGTGCAAAACCCTTGGCTACCAATCTGGCTTTATACCTGTTAATTGAGCCATCAGAATTTCTTTTGAGTTTATAGATCCATCTGGATCCTATTACCTTCATGGAGTCCTTCTTTGGTACTAGCTCCCATGTGTCACTTTCCTTGAGTGCTTCAATCTCTTCATCCATAGATTCTTTCCATTCTATCTTGGTTATGGCTTCTTCATATGATCCTGGTTCTTCAATTGACAAATCTTTGGCAAGATAAACAGAGTGTTTAGTAACAAGAGATGTATCATACCCATATCTGATAGGTTTTTTGCTCTCTCTTTGTGATCTTCTGATTGACTGATTTGAAGATTCAGGTATGTCTTCAAGCTTCTTCATCTTCATTTTGCCCTTGGACTTCCATGCCTTGAACTCTTCAAGGTTGATAACATCTTCATCATCTGAAGTTGAGTCTTCATTCTGAGTAGGTTCCTCCTTTGCAAGACTTGGAAACTCCTCTTCCAAGTCATAGGGTAGTTTAAACTTCCTGCATTCATTCTCATACCAAGAATCATTTTCATCAAAGACAACATCTCTACTAACCATGAATCCCTTATTGGAAGGGTTATAAAACATGTAACCTTTTTTATTTAGGTCATATCCAATAAAGATGCAATTTTCAGCCTTTGGGTCTAGCTTACCTCTTATCTGAGAAGGAATGTGTACATATGCTACACATCCAAATATCCTGCAATGGTCAAGTGAGGGTCTCTTCCCATGCCATGCTTCATAGGGTGTCATCCCATCAAGGGACTTAGATGGTAACCTGTTATGAGGTAAGTGGCAGTAGAAACACTCTCTGCCCATAGGTAATTAGGTAACCTTTTTTCATTCAACATAGACCTAGATGTTTCAACAATCAACCTATTTCTTCTCTCAGCTACCCCATTCTGTTCAGGAGTGTACCTTGTGGTGGTTTCTCTTTTGATGCCTCTGTCGTGCAAGAAGTCTTCAAACTCATTGGAGAAGTATTCACCTCCTCCACCTGACCTTAGTCTCTTCAAGTTCTTTCCTGTCTGATTTTCAACTAGTGCAAGATATTTTTTAAAGCAATTAAACACCTCATCATTGTGCTTCATGAAGTACAATACAGTCCACCTGCTATAATCATCAATAAAAGATACATAGTACCTTGATCCTGAGATTGAGGGGTCTTTGCTTGGTCCCCATACATCTGTATGGACAAGCTCTAGGTAGTCTTCATGCATGTAGCCTTTCCTTGAGAAGGGTAACCTGTGAGACTTCCCAAATTGACAAGCACTACATTTATATATCATGTGTTGTTTGGAAACATTGGGTATTCCAATAACACATTGATCCCTGCATATCTGTTTCAAGGTTCTTTCTCCTACATGCCCTAATCTTTTGTGCCAAATCTCAAGCTCTGAAAGTGTTTGATCTTTATAACTGTATAGTGCAATATTCTTTGTGTCTTCTAGCTCAAAAGTGAAAAGTCTACCTGATTTTTCTCCTTTAGCAATCCTCTTGAACCCCTGCTTAGGATCCTTCACAAATGCTCCAAATTGGTTGAATCTAACCTGCAAACCTTTCTCCACAATCTGTCCAATACTCATCAAATTCTTGGTAATGGTTGGTACATAAAGTATCCTACTCAACAAGTTCTGATTTCCATCACAAGTCTTAACATTTCCAACTTTAACTACTGAGTGCTTGGTGTCATCACCTATTTGTACTTGGTGCTTACCTTTTGGTTCCTCAAGATCAGAGAGTAGTGCTACATTGCCAGCCACATGATTTGAGCATCCTGAGTCAATGTAGAATAGGTGGTCATCATTAGTACCTGGTTTTGAAGTCATGTTCATGATCAGAAGAGAGTCATCTTGTTCCTCTGTATAGTTGTTGTAGTCCTTTCTGGATTTGAATCCTCCTTGGTAGTTGCCATTGTAAGTGTTGTTGTAATTATTGTTGTAGTTTTTGTTGTAGCCTTGGTGATGGTTGAATCTACCTCTTGACTGTGAGTATCCACCTCTTTGATATCCTCTTCCTCTCTGATTTTTGTAATTCCTGAAACACTCATCTGTAGTGTGATTTGATAAACCACAAATGTTGCATGGTGAGGAGTTATAGGATCTCCCCTTCCTCTTGATGATCTACCTCTTCCTGCATAGTTTGCTTGGGAGGTAGAGCCTTCATCTTCCACCTTCTTGTTCTTGCCTTTATCTTTAGACTTTTTATCAGTATATAGAATAGAGGAACTATTACCTTTGGATGTACTCCATTCTTGTTGAGCTTGGCTTCATGAGTGAACAATTGTCCCATGAGAGTTGTAAGATCTAGAATTTGCATGTCCATGTAAAGGTACGTGGCAGTGGTGAAGCTTTCCCATTTTTCATCAGCCTTGATCCCATTGATCACTTGCCTCACAATCTGTTCTTCTTCAATCTCTTCTCCTATGCTTGCTAACTGATCTGCTACATCTTTAATCTTGGTCACAAACTCTGAGATAGCTTGCTTAGGTTGCTTCCTTAATGTGGTGAATTCAATCCACAACTGATTTTTCCTAGCCCTTGTGTTGGAGGAAAAATAAGATGACAAGGTTTCCCAAGTCTCTTGGGATGTCTTACAATTTCTAATATGTGGCAAAAGAAAATCAGAGATGGATTTGAGTAAATAAGACCTTGCCAATGCATCCTTAGCACACCATGTGTTGAGCTTTTCATGTTCTTCCTTTGTTGGTAATCCTCTTGTTTTGAATGAGGGCAATTCCTCATCTCCTGAGATGTATCCATAAAGACTCCTTCCTTGTAGATAGGTCTTCATCCTTAGAGACCATGCCTGATAGTTGTTCCTGTCCAATTTATCAATAAATGAAGGAAAACCATCTCCCATTTTACCTTAGTTTGCTCTGATACCACTGTTGGGAAAGATGGATGGACACTTCAGAAGATTGAGTGGGTACTGCCAAATCCTGCTTTGTACCAGCCCTTGTAAGCTTCAGAGTTGATAAGTGGACCTCCTTATCTTTCCAATGACACCATAAAATGGCCTATGTACTTTGGAAATGATGTGTGTAATGATTGAACCAAAATAGATAACTTTGAAACTGACAATCTCAAGAAAACCTTCTATTTATGTCTTGACACCTACTGGATCTTTTGTTTAGCATGACTAGCATAGTAGGAATTGAAAAAATTCCTTTTAGAGGTATCTAGTTAGCTTAGCAAGCTAACTATTCCAAGTGAAATGATGTAAAAAAACTAACTATGCTCAGAGAAATCACTTTAGCAAATTAAACTTTACCCCCGATTTTTTAGGACTGTAGCAGACAATGACCAGGGATCACCTCGACAAGCTTTTCTCTGAAATGGCTGAATACAACCTCTTCAATTTTGGACAGCATGTAGAAAATTTCAAGTTGAATCCAATAAGCTTTGAATCTTTGAATTCGGTGGAGAAATGATTGAGATATGCACTCCACAAGTTGACAGACTTTCAAGTAGTATGACAGAGAACTCAGAGATGACTAATGAAGATATATGTATTAATGAACACTTGTATACAAATCCATTGGCATGAATATCATTGCCTAATGGTGTGGATAGGTGTGGGCTAGAGTGTAGGCCTCACACACACTCAGAAACAGTAATGAGAAGCTCGGGAGTGATGAGTTCTAACTGCGACTTTTCATGACCATTTTTATAGAGAGTGAGTAAAAATTTGAATTCAAATTCAAACTTTTGGCTCCCTATGATTAAGCTCCTATATCCTAGGAGATATTCCTTCAATCAAAAGCTAACTTTTTCCACGAATCCTTTTGGTAGGTGTTTACAAAGATTCGACAAGAGATAAAGTGGTAATTAACCACTAGCACTAGTTCCTATGCTTCTTCATATGTGCATGGACTTTAATGTATCCATCAAGCTAAATGTGTAGGCTTGTGAATTACACCAACATGTAGGCCAAGTAGCATGTTTTGTAGACATTTCCATTTTATGTGTGAGAAAACATTTGGGATAAATTCGTTTCATTTTAAATCTCTTTTATTCTATTTTGAGCGATTAAAAGACCCCCAATATTCTCTGTAATGTCTTAGAAAAAATTAGAGCTCTAAAAGAATGTCTATTTGAGTGTAACTTGGGAGCTCACAATTCACTTCTAGTTGCATAGGGAGTTGCCAAATCTCCCAACATCGAGTTTTCATGGTTTCTTTGCTAAGGAGATCATGAAATTTTTTAATAAGTTTGTGTCTACACATTAGATACAATGTAGGTTTTGTTGTAAATGTTAGAGATAATTCTTGAATGCAAGCCTATACTGCATGGAGTTGTGCTTCCATTGGCTAAGCTCCAAAATATTTGGGATTTGATGTATGAGAGCACAAGCTTCATCCATCCTGAGGTTGACTATATTGATGGCTTTCATGGCCATCTTGACCATGATGATGTGAAGTCTACATCATTGAGTATGGAACTACTTGAATTAATACCAATTGCTCACATCTGTTATGACCAGAGTACGTGCATGGAAGGTATTTTAGGTGATAGTATGTCCCAATGTGATTTGCATAGATGCCTTGAAATTGTGCACTAAAACCAAGAGGAATTCTAGGTGATGACTTGATAGGCTAGACACATTCCCAAGTGGGTCTATGCACATGTATGAATCATGGAGGAGGTAATTGGTAGCTAGCTATGAGGGGGAACTTGATGAGCATCAAGGTAAATGATTGAAAAGGGTGGTTGCTAATGTATAGGTTCCTCATAGGATTGCACCACAAGTGATGCCAACTCTTCTACACAAGGAGATGGAGATTTTATCTCTTGAATAGGGAATATTTTTGGACAAATGAGATGGACCACATCATCATCAATGAAAATACACTTTTTTATGCATTTATACATAGTTTTGGGCATCGTGGGATACACAAATGTTCTTAAGATTTTCCTTGTGAGCCTGTTTTGGAAAAATGTAATCAACTTGGTGGGTAGAAGGACCATCTTCTAAACTACATCACGCAATATATAGTCTCAACCTTCTAGCAAATATCCAATTGATTCATTGGGTTCCTACTTGAAGTTTTCAAGTTGAAGGATAGTGTCATTTCTCACCCTAATTTTGGCAAAGTCATTGACAGGCACTCGAAGGAGATCATCAAGAATTAAAAATTTTTTATCTTTAGCATGTGAAACCATGTGAAATCCTTGATTATGTGAACCAATCATTCAGCTATTTGGACCTGAATACTTGGCAAAACTCTATCTCATGCATCCTAGTATAACTTTGTCCATCAAAAATATTCCACATACACTTTGCAACTTCTAATTGTAGTAGATGTAATCAAGGCAAGGGATTTTTTGCTAGTTGATGAGTCAAAACCTCAGCCTATTTTCCATGGGAGTGCATGCTTGATTGATCTATCGAGGTAGTATCTTAGGAATTGATTTCACAAATGGTTGTAGAACCCCATTTTCAAATAGGCTTTCCCCATGGAGAAAATACATATCATGGTAGAGTGCTAAGAGAGGGAAATAATTTTGTTCCTCATTGTCTACATACATTGTGCCACTAGACAGCAAATTTAATGTCTTGAGCATGTTCACTTGGTAGTGTTGTTGAAAATAGATCAGATTTACACACCAAGCATCAAATATACATCAAGTGGTGGCATTCCAACCAAATAATTGTCAATTTAAGAATGATTTTGATGGTTTTATGACCTACACTCATTAATGTGCGCATGCATGATCATACAAGCTTGCAAAAAATACATGCTCATGGATATACACAAACAAACAATAAAGGGTGAGGGGAATACAAGGGAGACCAAGGGTTATAAATTGTCTAGGTTGTGGCCTTTTCACGCATGTCTAGGTAAAGCTAGTAAAAGAGATGATTTCGGTCTTTTTGAGGTCCAACTAGAATATAAAAAATCTCAACAATCTTGTGGAGGCCTAGATGGATGACTTCTAGACTCAAGGACTCCTCGATCTTTATAGCATGATTCCCACTATCATATAAAAATTCATATATGGGTTCTTTTGTCCAAAAAAATTATAGATCCTTGCCTGATTGTGGTCATCTCCTCATCATGACTTTGTTTTCTTCTTAATCTTCCAAGATATCCTTCTCTTCTTTGTCTTTTTGGCCTACTATATGGTTGATCCAAAACTCCCTCCTACTTTTCCTCATCCCTGATAGACATAATCATGGGCTAGAAGGTTGAAACAACAATTGTGGAATATAAATCATGAAAATATTGAAAAACTTCTTCGAAACTTTTTCTAGTTTTTTCCATTGGAAAATAAAGATTAGAATTGATGAAAAAATAAAAAACCATTGAGAAAAGATGAGAGTATGCATGAGTGAGGGAGAAGTGAAATAATACTTCCAACACTTGAGAAAAAGGGAAAATTGTGTATTATTTTAGGAAGTGCAAAAGTGTGTAGGATGAAATACCTAGTGTGATGCATGGGTGGGAGGAAAAAAATGTTCATTATGCCTTGTAGGGTGGCACTAATTTATGTGAATGTTAAGATGCAATAAAAAAAAGAGCATGGTACAAAAGATTGGTGGCACCTGAGTGAGATGCCCAAGGGTTGTGGTAGATGAGGCTTCCATGTGCAATCCAAAGTGGATTTGTCCTATAGATCTACAAAAGAGAGTTATTACCAAAAAATAATTGTATATAGGTAGAAATTCCTTTGCATACAAAAATGTCACTTTCATTCCTGAGAGATGGAGAAGGTGTCGAAATGCATGGCCATGTGGTGTGGCCATAATTATGGACACGTGGAGTGCATGGGAAACTAGACGTGGTGCAAAAAAGAGGTCTTTAGCATGAGATTCAAGTGGAGTTGATGTAGAGGCTTATGGTTCATTCAAGATGTCCATGATGTTGTGATACTTGTTGATGCAAATATGACATAAGGAATCACCAAGATTATGCAAAAGTCTCATCATATGTACATGCTCTTGTAGTGTTGTGTGCAATAATAAGGAAAGATCTTTGAGGTGTGCTTCCAAATCCATGAGATGCATATAAATATCATAGAGAGACATGGAAAAAATGATGGAGTGCCAATTACAAAATCCATTGTGGATGGAGGTCTCTAAGACAAGCATGTAAGGACTTGGTAGATAATAAAGACTGCCACAATACGTAAAAATTGTTAAATCATCTTTAGACTTGATCAAGTCAAAAAGAAGTAGATTGATGCCTTTAGAAAAGCCCATGTGGTGGAATTCAGTATTTTGCAACTACTCAAAACCAATAAGACAAACCTTTATCATGTTAAGAATTTTCAATAATTGCCTACATGCCAAGCCAAGGACTCGTTCTAAAGTTTCGACGAAGATATGAATTGTCTTTAGCATGTATTTCTTCAAGGGAGCTCTATGTGTGTATGTTCGTGGCAATGTAGGGTAACTGAGACAATATGCCTTAGTTTTATATTGTTGTTGCATGTTATCATAGGTTGTCCATTTCATTTGGTGCTCAATAGGAAAGAATATGGGATTTGCCTTCATATAACGTGGTTCTAAGTGTCACACCCTATCGACCAATTCATCTTCTCTTATAAATCTTTGACGCCACCCCAAGTTGATGTTATCAATCAATATATCTAAGAGTGTGTTCATATCAAGGATGGATGGGATGCCCATGGCATCCAATTTTAGACCAGCAAAGGCTTTGATTTTTTGAATGGTTTGGAGACAAAGGAGGTCAAAAGAGATTGGATATGGTGAGATAGGATCCATTCACTTGGTGTTCCACACATCCTAAATTTCCATGATTTCAGTTTCAATTCATATCCATAGGTCTTGTAATATATGAATCTCTCATTTCTTCTGTTTAGATGTAATGTTAATACAACAAATTTCATTGGTGGTTTACTTATTATAGCAATGACTTGAGGCAGATGGATTGGCATGTTGATCCACAAGTTCATCATCGGGGACTCCTCCCATCACACAATCTATGTAAGCAATGACTTCCATCAAGTCATCTAGTAACTCAAGTTTATTGGGAATTTGATGGTTCTATGTCGATGTGGTTTGCAAAAACAAAACGGCACTATAAGGCATCAAAGGGCCAAAGAGGTCCATGGCTAGATGGGTAATATATGCGATTGGAAATGCAATCATGGGTGGTGTGTTGAGGGATATGGAGATCAATTTTTGTGTGGCAATGGGTTTGATGATAGAAAAAGAGTAGGATGTAGTAGGGCGAGTAGTGCATGGACCAAGACGGGGGGGAAATGGTGTTATGTGAGGTGTGGTGGTCTCAATAAGGACTCTTATTCCAAGTACAATTTGACAAAAGATGGTGGAGATTGTGTCCTTATAGGAGAAAAGAGATATTCAAAAGCTTGAAGGATGCATTGTTCATTTGAAGGTTCTGGGCGTAATGAATTTTGATTCAATCGAGTGGTAGAAGAGGAAGGGTGGGTCACCCATTTGTGTTAGAACATTCAAATCATGATGACAATTCATTAGAATCTGAGTTGGTGACAATGAGGGATGCATGTTTGCTAATGTGACTTTGTGGGTTGATTGGGTTCTACTTTTGACTTGACTCGTGAAGCTATCAAGGTAGCTATTGAACCATCTTTCGAGAGGTGCAAGAGGATGTTGGGGTTGCAATTGTGTACATGGAATTAGTTTCATAGATAAGGGCCCAATTCAACAACACGATATGCAGGGTGCGCTTATGAGTTCAAGTCTTGATATAGGACTGGAAGTTTTGGGAGAACAAGTAGGACAAACAAATGCCTTTATGGAAACCCTCATGGTGGGATTTTGTGTATCCAAATTGACAGTGGGATGGGATGAATCTATGGTTTGGACCAGATGCAACTTCTTCAAAGCTAAATTGTGTTTGTAATCCACGTTCTTTATGGGGATGGGAAAACGTTTGGTTCAAAATATTGATTTTGTGGATCCAAGGCATGATATAGAAAGGATGTATTGTTTTCTTCCTCTTCCTTCCCCTTTATAACTCACCTTCATCTAGACCATTGAGCTTCTCCAAGATTCAATTATCAGTTATACCAAATTGGACTCAATTTTCACCAGAATGAAATCAAGCTTTGGCTACTTCCAACTATTATGTCACTTTGTCATAGCCCATTGGAATAGCACTAGACTCAATATGGACTTCTTGGTGGATTACTGCTATGGCCGCTGAGAGCTCCTCCTTTATTTGATCCACAAAAATTTGTTGGCTACTATGGGCTTTGGCCAGTTGCTTCCCAAATCTCTTCAAATCCTTATTTGTTGTAGTGATTTCTTTGTCTTTTTTGCTAGACTTCTCCACCAAAAACTTGTTCTCTAAAGTATATGTTGCAACAGTGGCACCTTTTGATTCAACTTCATACCATAATTTCTCAACCCTTCTTCATATCTTCCCATTTCTTTACTCTCTTCTTCAAAAATGTAGTATTGTCTCTCCACTTCAATTATTTTTTCCTACAAAGAATCTCTACCTCTCTTTAATTCTTCCATTACTTGAGCATGTTTATTGATCTAGATCTATTGATCTCTGATCATTTGATCTTGATCTTTCGCCCTTCTATACCTTTGTTTTAGCCACGGTATCTCATCTTGCAGCTTCCTTATATATTGTGCTAACCAAGCATTTAAATGTGAAATATTTTTTGCCTCCCAAATAGCTTGAACCCACCAAAAAAAATTTGCTACAACATAGATTTTGACCTCATCTTTCACTTCATCAAACTTCTCCTTCAATCTTCCCCACCCCTCATGTAGCTTAACATCCATCTGCTTAGTCACTTCTTCCTCCATCTAGCTAGAATTAGACAAAACTTCACCAAAATACTCCTTTGAAGTCCTCATCTTCTAGGAGGATAGAGAAAACATTTGGGACATATCTACCAGATAGTGTGAGGTCAACCAATTTGGGTCGATGAGCCAAGGATAGGAAAGAGGATGCGGGAAAATACGAGTAAACCTACTAAATCTTCACCTTCTACGACTACAAGGTCTAGGTATTCAAAGCCAAATTTGGGAAAGTAGTATGTTACCTTATTTTGTTCACTTTAGCAAGGTTAACATTGGATGAAGGGAGCTTGCTTCATTTTGTTGACTAGCTCCTATCTGATTTTGGTCTCTATTCTTCCATTGTTCATGAGTCACGTTTCTAAATTCTTTCTTCTTTTCCTTTTGTTGTGTACCATGCTCCATGACAACTTCTTCTTCATCTTGTACTTTCTCTACATACCACTAATTGGTGTCTTCTTGCTTCTTCCTTGTAGCTTCTTCCTTGTAGCTTCTTGCTTGTAGCTTCTTCCTTGTAGCTTCTTCCTTGTATCTTCTTCCTTGTAGCTTCTTCTTTTCTCCACCGTTCTTCTGCTTCTTTCCCAAATGTTTTGGATTCTCTTTCACTTGCGGCTTCTTTCTCTAATATTGGCTTGGTTTTGGCTTCTTGGGTTTGTTGAGATATCAAACTCAACATGTGATGATCCAGGATGACATGTACCAGTTTTTCGATTCTCTGACATGTATAGTGGTCATGCCAGTATATGTCATGGATACTTCATTGAGCTTTATTAGATTTATCTACCGAGAGTGATGGCACATTTGTTCCTTGCCAACTCACTCATTCGCGGACATTAGGTTTTTCCTTATGTACTGATCTTTATATATTGCACTTGTTGTATTCTTGTTTTTAGGTCATTCTTGTACATTCCTTTTTATGTAATAGAAGAAGAAGAAGATCATTCTTCCTTGCCTCAATTCGTGTGTGTGCTTCTCTTTGAGAGTGAGAGTGTCTGTGTGAGCTCTCTTCCTTATCTCCTTCCTCATGACATGGTATCAAAGCCAGCATGGCTGTAGAGAGCTCGTGCAAAAGGTGACGGTGAAGACTACGGGGCAAGGTGTGGAGAAAACGCGATTTCACAAACGGCCTCCGTTTGCTATAAAAATCGACGTGAAGGTAGAAGACCTCAAAATATTTTCGCGAGTTATCCCTTTAGGGTCACTCATTTTTGTCATATCGAAGTTTCGGAGCCATCTCAACCTCTGTTTTGAGCCCGCAAAGTGGGGCCCACAGAAAAACTAGGTCAGTTTCAGAAACTGTAACTTGCACTGTGTTGGGCAACACCCATGTATTCTAGATCCAGAACTTCAAGCGATTCCGTGTACTGTTGATACACGAAAACTGTGTTTTTCTGAGATCGGACTGTCACGTCATAGTGTGACAGTGTTCAAGTAGAAGTGTTGCTTGTAGTGTTTTGCAGTGTTGTGAATTGCTGCAGAAATGGCAAACGCAGATGGAATGAGTCAGCTTATGAGCGATAAGCTGGACAAGAACAACTTCCATGCTTGGAGATTCAGAATGATGAATTTTCTTATGGGAAAAGGCTACTGGAAGTACATTGAAGGAGAGAATGAAAATGCTCCGCAGTTACCAGAAAGGAATCGGACTGCAGACCAGTTAAGAGCATATGAGGAATGGAATCAAGGAGCACGAAAGGTAATGTATTGGCTATCTGTTAGCATACAGGATAGCATGATTGGACACATATAGGATGCCAAGACTCCAAAAGAGGCTTGGAACAGTTTGGTCACTTTGTATGAGACTAATACAAAGGCACAAAAATTGCAACTCAAGAACGAGCTGCATACATTGGAGAAGAAGAGCATGTCGGTAAGTGACTACACCTTGAAAATCAAAAGCATATGTGAGTCACTTGCATCTATTGGAGTGAATGTAGATGATGATGATAAGGTGGATGTTGTATATTATTGAACAAGGCATTGTTAAAATGTTAAATATTATTGAACAAGGCATTGTTAAAATGTTAAATTATTAATGTATTAATATGTTTTTGATGTTTTTGATATAGCAGCTGAAGGTTCGTGAGGAGCGTGCAAGGCGTGAAAGGGCGGACATAAATAATCCGAATAATTATTATTTATTTTGTAAATAAACCTGCGTAGAAGGTTCTATTGTTAGAAAAGTAATGGTTAGAATAAGGGTCGTTGAAGACCGCAGTTTCTATTATTTAAAAGTAATGGCTTTCTGTAAAAGTTACCAACTTTTAGTTTCACGCCTGCTTTTCGAAGCCGCCCTCATGTAACCACTATTTTCGATGTAATCAAAAGTCCTATAAATACATGCACTCTGTGGACTGTCGAAACAGAGTGCGTGGGGGGAGATTGCACCCAATACTGCGTTGTGTCTCGTCTCTTGTTGCGTCTATTCTCTGTGTGTTTTCTGTGTCCGTAATCTCTGTATGCGCGTGAGTAAGATCCTGACAACAGTGGAAGTGTGCCTTCGTGGTTTAGGAGCTGCATATAAGCAGTTCAAAACATCTATACAGACCAGAGAAAATATTCCGAATTTTGCTGATTTGGTATCCATGCTGATTATTGAAGAAAGAATCTTGGTGAGGATCTCGTGGCTAGTTAAAGTCCTTTCAAGATGCCAGTTGGGCACTTACGGGGGTTCTCTATGGCCATGGACACTCCCTTAGGGGAGTTCATATACACGTTCTTTTTTGAAGTAGGACCTAAATCACACACAAAGGGTCCAGAACAAGGAGCAATAACAGTTTCGAGGCAGGTGGAGCCAAAGAGGTCGCAAAAATTTTCAAAGAAATGATTCAGGTAATGATAGTAAAGGATGCTTGAATTGTTGTAAACCTGGACACTTTGAACGTGATTGCAGGTTGAAGAATCAAAATAATAGAAGGCGGCGAAGCAACTATGCATCCACAAGTGCAGATGATTCTGAGAAGCTTTTTATGGTTCAACATCACATGATGAATACGATGTCTGCTGGTGTTTCAAAATCGAATGATAATGTCTGGTATGTTGATTCAGGTGCTTCAAAACACATGACCAGTCATGCGGAATGGTTTAGTACTTTGCAGAAATTGCCAGTTCCTGGATATGTTGAAACAGGTGATGACACATCACATCATATTGAGCATACAGGAAACATAGCACTATCTATGGATGATGGAAAGGTAAAACATCTCGCTGATGTGCTACATGTTCCAAATATAACAAAGAATATGGTTTTTGTTGGACAAATGGTTGACCAGGGATTAAAAGTCAGGTTTAATGGTTATGGATTATATGTAGAAGAGTACAAGCAGGATGGACGATTGGTTGCCAAAGGAAACAAAGTGGGTAGGATGTTCACCTTAAATGTGAAGATTCCTGAAATGAATGCAGCCATGTTCGCAAAAGGTGTAGGAGTTATTGCAGATATAGAGATGTGGCACAAACGGATTGGACATGCAAACTTGCAAAGGTTGAAATTGATGCAGTCAAAGGAGATTGTCCATGGACTACCAAATTTCAAAGTTGCATAAATGCAAAAGGTATGTGCAGCATGTCAATTTGGTAAACAGTCAAGAGCATCATTTCCACATGACAAGCATGTTAGTGAGAATGTACTAGAAGTAGTACATACAGATGTTTGGGGTCCAGCAAAGACCACATATATGGGCAGTTGCAGGTTTTATGTTACTTTCATTGATGACCATACACGCAAAGTATGGGTATATTTCATGAAAGAGAAGAGCGAGGTGTTCGCTCACTTCCAGAATTTTAAAGTTATGGTGGAAAAGAAGATAGGGAAGTACATTCAGACATTAAGATCTGATGGAGGAGGTGAATACATGTCAAATGAGTTCAGCAGTTTTCTAAAAAGTCATGGAATTCGGCATCAGTTTTCATGCAGGTACACATCACAACAAAATGGCGTTGCTGAACACAAAAATAGACATATTATAGAAATAGCAAGAGCCTTGATGGCTGAGAAGAATATGCCTCATTGTTATTGGGCAGAAGCTGTGCATACTGCTATATACATCATGAACAGAACTCCGACTGCTACTGTACATCAAGTTATACCTGAAGAGAAGTTTACAGGTAAAAAGCCAAACTTATCACATTTGAAAGTTTTTGGTTGTATTGCATATGTACATGTTCCAAATGAGTTGAGGACGAAGCTTGATCCAAAAGCAAAAAAATGTGTCTTCATTGGATACTCCCTTGAGCAAAAAGGGTACAAATGTTATAACCCACCCACACAATAGGTGAAGGTGAGCAGAGATGTGGTATTTGATGAAATGTCAAGTTTCTATGCAGATGCCAAAGAAGGACTCAATCTTGAACCAAATGACAAAGAAAATGCTGAAAAATCAAGCGCAGAATCTCAGGTTTTGAGTGGACTGGATGCATCACCAAGCAATAGCTCCAACTCAAATCCATGGAGTGGAAGATTACGTGGAAATTTTAGTCCAAAAAATTCATCAAATACATCCAAGAAAGGTAAAGAAAAGCTTTCTGCTGGTCATAAAACATGTGCGGGTTTTGAAGACGTTGATGCAGATTCAAGTGGTTCAGAAAAGAGTCTTGATGAGGAACTTGGATTCCCGTCTGTGAAGACTCCAGGAGTAAGAAGGGCACATGCAGATGATACAAGGAGAAGTGACCCAGGACCAAGAAGATCTAGGAGGATGCGGAATTCAGTGCAATGATTGACGTGTGACAGTTATATGGCTCGTCATTGTGCCTACATGACCAAGGTAATACAAGATGTTGAACCTTCTTGTTTTTAAGATGCAATTGGAATTGAAAATTGGGAAAAAGCTATGGATGAGGAGATGGTTGTACTTTATGGAAATGATACATGGAAGCTGGTTCCATTGCTGCAAGGAAAGAAACCCATAGGCTGCAAATGGGTTTACAAGGTAAAGCATAATGCTGATGGTAGCATAAGCAGGTATAAAGCATGATTGGTAGCTAAAGGATATGCATAGACATATGGCATTGATTATGAGGAAACATTTAGCCCTGTAGTTAAAATGTCTACTGTCAAGACACTTGTTGCATTAGCTATAGGAAAAGGATGGACTTTGCATCAGATGGATGTGAAGAATGCTTTCCTACATGGTGAGTTACAGGAAGAAGTATATATGGACCAGCATTAAGGATATGAAGATTCAAAGCATCCAGAATATGTTTGCAAGTTGCAAAAGGCTTTGTATGGGCTGAACCAAGCCCCTCGTGCATGGCATGCAAGGATTGCTGATTACTTAACCAGCATTGGGTTTTCTATGTGTGATGCAGATCACTCACTATATGCAACGAAGGCTGATGATGGCATCATTATTGTGGCTATTTATGTTGATGACCTGATTGTAGGTGGTGATGATGAAGGAAGCATCAAAGAGGTAAAGAAACTTCTTATGCAGGAAATTGACATGAAAGATCTTGGTGTGCTGCGCTATTTCTTGGGCATTGAGTTTATACATACAGATACAGGTGTATGGATGTCGCAAAGGCAATATGCCTTGAACATGCTGCAAAAGTTTGGTATGGCTGATTGTAAGCCAATTTCTATGCCATTAGATCAGAATTTGAAGTTGGACACTACATCAGGTGAAGCATTGGAAAATGCTACTATGTATAGGAAAATTGTGGGAAGTCTTATATATCTCACAATTACAAGGCCTGATCTAAGTTATACTGTTGGACTTGAAAGTCAGTTTATGCAGGTTCCTAGGAAGCCACATTTGGATGCTATGAGGCGCACTCATACGTTATGTGAGTGGTACTTTTGATTATGCATTGTTTTATGAGGTTGGTGTAGATTTGCAGGTTTATGGATACACTGCTGTCGATTGGGCTGGTAGCATTCCAGATAGAAGTTCTACTAGTGGTTTTCTATTCTCACTTGGGAGTGCAGCTGTTACATGGAGCAGCAAGAAGCAACCCACTGTTGCTTTGTCGAGTACAGAGGCTGAGTATAGAGGTGCTACAATGGCAGCATGTGAGGCATCATGGCTGGAGATGCTACTTGCGGATTTAGGTGT
This sequence comes from Ceratopteris richardii, assembly GCA_020310875.1. Taxonomy (NCBI): domain Eukaryota; kingdom Viridiplantae; phylum Streptophyta; class Polypodiopsida; order Polypodiales; family Pteridaceae; genus Ceratopteris; species Ceratopteris richardii. The sequence continues at coordinate 20,270,144 of CM035437.1, read as the reverse complement.
GGAAGTGCAAAAGCCTATCACCATTTATTGTGATAATCTTAGCAGCATACAGTTAGCACGGAACCCTGTTTTCCATGCTAGAACAAAGCATATCGAGGTACATTATCACTTCATCAGAGAGAAGGTATTAGCAGGTGATATTGATCTTATTTATGTGAGAACAGATGAGCAGGTTGCTGATATTTTCACCAAAGCACTTGGAGCTGAGAAGTTGAAGAAGTTTCGGGAGATGCTTGGATTACAGGATATGGCATTGAGCTTGAGGGGGAGTGTTGAGATATCAAGCTCAACATGTGATGACCCAGGATGACACATACCAGTTTTTCGGTTCTCTGACATGTATAGTGGTCACACCGGTATATGTCAGGGATACTTCATTGAGCTTTATTAGATTTATCTACCGAGAGTGATGGCACATTTGTTCCTTGCTAGCTCACTCATTCGCGGACATTGGGTTTTTCCTTATGTACTGATCTTTATATATTGCACTTGTTGTATTCTTGTTTTTAGGTCATTCTTGTACATTCCTTTTTATGTAATAGAAGAAGAAGAAGAAGAAGATCATTCTTCCTTGCCTCAATTCGTGTGTGTGCTTCTCCTTGAGAGTGAGAGTGTGTGTGTGAGCTATCTTCCTTATCTCCTTCCTCGTGACAAGGTTGGCTTGAGGAAACACCGTTGTCTTTACTCTTACCCAACTTGAAGTGGTTTCCTTCTGTTTGCAAAAAGCTATGGCCAAACATAGTGTGTGTCTAGATCGGGAGAGGCCTGCTCTTGAGAAACAAGAGCTGGAGAAGAACTCCAGCCTTGGTTTGTTGCTTTTGCCCATGCCATAGCTTTGGATCTACTCTAATTGCTTCTAAAACTAGCTCTCACAAAATATACAAGGCCTAGTCAAAAGGGAAAGTACTTGAGACCTCAAGCACTATGTAGAGTGGCTCCAAGACATAAAACACCAGCTGAAGCTTAAGCACCATAAAGACAAACTTCAACCTATAGAAAATCAGATTGTCCCCTAGGTTCGATAGTCGGTGCTCATTACTAACAAACTTATGCTAGAAGGCTGCCTCTATTTCCTCCTCTGTTGTTTGCTTTGTAATTGTTTGTGACTCCATCCTCTGGTAGATGGAAACAATGTCATCAATATTCACCATCCAAGAATCAGTTGTTCGTGGTGACTGACAAATTTGAAACAAGATGTCATGTGTTTTAGTATACAGATGGACATGTTTCCTGTCTATCATTGCATAAACCAAGATTCGATGCTTGTTAAGCAAATCCACTAGCTCCCATGGTAGGCTATTTGGAGGTGCAATCTCTTGTAGTAGCAGCTTCGCTTCATCACTATTCTCCATAGCCACTCTATGAATAAGATTTGCACTATTAATCTCTATAGATTTCATGCTCTCTTGCCTCATGATCTCAAAAGAAAATATTGAGTCTATCGGGGAGGCCCTTATATAGGACCCAAAAATAAACATGTAGCCTTTCCACGATTATATGTGTAGTCACTATGAGATTGTGATTCACTGTTCCTAATTATCTGCATGGATTGTTAAATGATTGATTTGACCTTGAATTGTTCACCCATCACTATTCTTGGGTTGTAATTACCTTCCATATACATGTACTGCATCTTAATTCTAGTCCTTTCTTGCTATGTTTGCCATTAAGACCGGCCATCACCCACTCTTTTTCCTCTATTAGTGAGTGCATTTTCTTGAATATCTAATCAATTTCAATCTTATTCTATTGTCCCTTCCTTGATATGCACCTAATATTATTTTGATTATTGACCTATTCCATTCCTAAAATCATCATTGCTTAGCAATTATGTCCTTGATTGTCATCAAATCTCAATGTCCTAACTATATTCATTATTTGAACCAACTTCTTTGACCACCTTTTTCAAATCATTCTATGTACTCTTATTACTCATGATTGTCCTCTTAATCTACGATCTCATACTAACAAGATTCTTCTTTAACTACACCATTATTCACATGTACTAATCTTAAGTGAATTGTGTGTTTACTCTTCTATACTAGTTATCCTTAATGAAAATCTTGAAGTTCGATCATTATAATCTCCTTGTGTTGAAATTTGATGATATTTCTATGTGTTGAAATTTGAATTTTTCTTTTTCACTTTGTAGTGTCAAACCTGTAAGGCCGAAGCTTAGCCCCATTCACTATCGTTGGTAGCAACTAGCCATTCAAGGACTTCAATCAAAATGTGGTAGATCCCACTCTGGATTCATCCAGTACAGTCCACTCCAACACAACTCAAAGTTCCTTGTCTTATGTTTCATCTTAGAATTAAAAACGCACTAAATCACCAAGCTTGAATATTTGTTGGAGTTAAACATCTACGAAAGCCATGAATAGCACAAGGAAGAAGAAGAAGCTTGGAGCACAACACCCAATACTGAATGTATTACCACTAGAATGTACAAAGATATTTGACTCATTATGTCAATAGGCATATATACAGGCTGGGGTGAAAAAACCTCCTAGAGAAGGAAAAAAGTTCCCTGATCGTCCTAGTGTGTTCACACACATCACTACCTAAATATATCAACAAATCCCCCCTGGGAGTTATGTGGTGAACAAGGAGTTGACACTCATGTATAAGGAAGTGCCAAGCTATGTGGAATAAATCCACAAAAGGAAGTTAGCCCAAAGCTTTGTGGAAAGCTTCAAACTTCTCCCTAGGCAGAGCCTTTGTGAAAAGGTCTACAATGTTCTCCTACATGGGCACATATGCCAAGCTGACCTCTCCAGCAGATAACCTCTCCCTCACATAATGATAATGCACCTCAATGTGCTTAGTGCGAGCATGGAACATAGGGTTCCTTGCAACTTCCAATGTGCTTTGATTGTCAGTGAAGATGGTGGTGACAAAAGACTTACCAACACCCAAATCAGCCATAAGGCATCTGAGCCACACACACTCAATAGTCGTTGTGAAAGATGCCCTATACTCAGCCTTACAACTGGAAGTGGTGATACTAGACTGCTTCTTGCTCAACCAAGATATACATGAGCTACCAAGCATGAAGCAATAGCCACTAGTGGAGACACAAGTGCCATAGCAACCAGCCCAATCAGAGTCAGAAAAAGCATGCAAATATGGCGGCAGTGATCCCCCCTTGGGATAAAACAATCCAAGTAGTCATGTACCATTCAAGTAGCAAAGGATGCACTTAACCGCTTGCCAATGCTTGACAGCTACGTAATGCATAAAATTGCTCATCTATGAGAATATCTGGCAGAGTAATGCATAAGCAAATCAAGCATCCAACAGCCTGTTGATAGAGAACAACATCATATGCATCTCCAGCATCATGAAGACTCAATCGTAAACCTGTCTCCATAGGAGTGGCAATAGGTTTACAGTCTTCAAGGCCAAAACACTGCAATAATGTGTCAATATAGTTTGTTTGACACAAAACTATTATGCCATCAACTTGCATAAAGTAAATGCCCAAAGAATAATGTGAATGCCCTAAATCAGACGTCTCAAATGAGGCATGCAAATCAGCCTTAAAATCAGCAATATGCTTCTCATGAGGACCAGTGTGCAGCATGTCATCAACATACACAACAATGATCGAAAGCACATCATTAGCACACGACATATAAGGTGCTTTCAATTGGAATATTCTCAAAACCATGTGCAACCAAATAGGCATTTATCTTTTCATACCAAGCACATGGTGCTTGCTTTAAACCATATAATGCCTTCTTTAACCTGCACACTTGGTTTTCATGCCCTTTTTGGACAAAGCCATGGGGCTGAAAAACATACACTTCTTCATGCAAGTCACCATTCAAAAATGCAGTTTTAATGTCCAACTGATGTATTCCAACCATGATGAGTTGTAAGTGCACATATGGTACAAACAGTAGTCATTCGGTATGTGGGTGCAAAGGTCTCATCAAAATCAATGCCTCTTTCCTGCGCATAACCCTTTGCAACAAGCCTAGCCTTATACTTGTCAACTATTCCATCAGGTTTATCCTCCAACTTGTATACCCACTTAGTGCCAATCCCCTTCTTGCCAGGAGGCAAGTCACATAAAGACTGGGTGCCATTTTTCAGGATAGCATCATATTCAAATTGCATTACAGCCATCCAATGTTTAGAACTTTGTGCTTCATTAAACAAAATAGGCTCAGTATCATCACGGAGAGTAGAGGTAGCCATAGCATAGCAATTTGATGCAAAAGAGGCACTATGAGAGCCTAAATGTGTACGGTATGATAGAGGTGCATCTAATTTTCTATCATGCAAAGTTTGCACCAACAATTTTGGCATAACTTTTGCCTCCTCAATATCAGCTCTCTCATCAACAAGTGCACCATGTAAATCTGCATCAGAATTGGAATGATCTGCATCATCACATGAAACCTATAAAGGCTGAGAAGTTTCCTCATTAGGACCAGCACTAGACTGTTCACCTGTAAAAAGAGGCAACAAAGTATCATACATGTCTTTGGTGCTAACAAATGTCTCCTTTGTACATGAAATTAAAGGTTGAATAGCATCTTCCACGAAAACAACATCATGGATAACCAAAATGTGTTTAGTCTGTGGATGATACAGACGATAGCCTTTGCTTTCAGAACTGTACCCAACCAAAATACATTTTATTGCTTTATCATCCAATTTCTTGGGATGTTGTTCGGGCACTAATGCATATGCCAGACAACCGAAAACACGCAGGTGAGCGACAAATGTCTTATGACCATGCCAACCCTCATATGGAGTGATAGACTACAATGCTTTAGTGGGACATCTGTTAAGTACATATGTTGCACACATAAAGCCTCAAGCCAGAAACTATGTGGTAGAGCCTGGATCTTGACCATACACCTCACAATCTCCATGAGTGACATGTTCTTCTGTTCAGCAACTCCATTTTGTTGAGGTGCATATGGCACTGTACACTGATGTTTTATTCCATGTTCAGCCAGAAATGCATTAAAAGTCAGAAGACATATATTCCTCCCCGAGGGTGCCCATTTTACATGCTAAAAGATTTTCAGCCAAAACCAAAAACTGTTTGAAGCACATAAACACTTTGGACTTTGCCTTCAATGGATATACCCATGCATGCCTAGAAAAATCATCGATGAAAGTCACGAAGTAAAGATATTTTCCAAAAGAAGGTGTATGCATAGGACCACAGACATCACAATGAACAAGCTGCAATTTCTGAGTAGCTAGAACTGAACCATCTTTTGGAAAGGAGGAATGCTACATTTGCCCTAAGTATAGCCTCCACAAACATGTTTACCGGGTGCCTCAAGTTTGTGCAAAGAGGATACCATTTCGGATTTCTGCAGGGGTAGCAAACTACCAAAATTCAGATGATCAAAGCGTGCATGCCAAAGCTTTCCATCTGACATAGCCTGAGAATCATATACTACACATACTGAATCATTCATAGATTCTATGAGCTTATATAGCCCACGAAATAAAATGCCAGAAGCAATAATCACCTCACCATTTGACGGATCATGAATTGTACATCTATCATCAATAAATTTCACAACCAAGCCAACCTTGGCTAAAGCTAAAACTAATAACAGATTCTTCTTGATCCCTGGCACAAATAAAGCATCTGTCAATGTAAAAGAACTACCATCACCAGTAGGCATAATGATCTTACCAACTCCCATGATAGGATAAGAGGATTTGTTGGTGCATGTGATAGTATTCCCTGTAGGGGTAGGCTCGAGTGAAGTGAAGAAACTGCTTTACAAGGTAATAGGTTTGGTTGCCCCACTATCAAAGTACCAAACATCTGAGTCTACTGTAGACACACATTGTTCAGGAGAAGCTAAGTCAAAAGTGCAAACAATAGTAAACACCCATTCTTCATTCTACACTAGATTAGCAGACTCTGTTTTTGGTGTAGAGGCCTCTGCAACGACCATTCTAACCTTCTTTTTCTTTGCCTCTTTTGCAGCTAGTTTTGGATAATTCTTTATGACATGATCACTTTCTTTACAGTATTTCAAAAACAATTTCTGCTTTTCTATTTTCTTGTCATCTCTGTCATCTTTCTTTGACTGTGCAGAATTAGCAGATTTTTGGTTACTAGTAGAAGAGCTCCATTTACCTTTGCCCTTCTGACTAGCTTGTTCTGCCTAAACTGATATTCCTGCAACAGAACAGAGACTAACTCCTCATATGTCAAGGCATTTGGATTGCCTTTCATCATCAAACAAAGAGTAGAAGAAAAACTCTGGTATGAATCGGGAAGGCCATTTAGAACACAAGCGAATTGTCAGGCAAGACTTCATCAACAAAAATCAACTATTCCTTCAAATCTTTGATCTTTGTCGGAAAACTATCCATAGAATCACCTTCATTCATATGCTCACTCTCCAACTCTTTTCGGAGGTAAGCAACACGAGCCTCATTCCTAGCCTGGTACAATGTGGTAAGGGTATCCCAAGCATCCTGCAAGAGCGAATGTGAGGAATAATTGCATATTTGACAGACACGGCTATCAGTGCATGTGCATGAGCATCTCTAGCATCCCAAAGAATTTGCTTTGCATGAAGAATATCGTCATCTTCAATGTCGTCTATATCAGCTTCAGTACTTGTATTTGCAAGTGTAATAGGACGTTTTTCAACACCCGCATAATATTCCACAATCCTTTTGCGACCAATACATGACGCATCATATAAGCTCACAATGGGTAATTCATACCATCCAACTTATCCTCAACAAATAGCATACAAAATACGTCACTCCTTTCAGCCTTTGTCACTGACTAAAATACCCTAATGTAGAAAAATGACTATATTTTAAAAAGTTGAACAGAACTACCCTGTCGAGTTCTGCTAAACTTGTAGCAGACTTTGAGATGCTTGTACTAGTGAACCAAAACCTGTATATATCTTTGGCACAAAAAGATGAAATAGCCTCCACAAGCATTGTGATAGTGCATTCGGAGGCCAAAACAAACTCAGATCACGATTTCGGCATGACATAGCAAAGCTGTTTTGATCTCATAATCACCCTGAGTATGCTCACCAAATTTTGTGCGATCGTAGGATTGTAACCAGAGGGGTGTCGACGATGCCCTAGATGAAGCGACGACCTACTCTAATACCAATTGTTGGAGTTAGACGTCTATGGAAGCACGCAAATAGCACAAGGAAGAAGAAGAAGCTTGGAGCACAACACATAATACTGAATGTATTACCACTAGAATGTACAAAGATAAGTGATCCATTAGGGTAATAGGCATATATACAAGCCTGGGGGAAAAAACCTCCTAAAGAGGGAAAAAAGTGCCCCAGTGTTGCTAGTGTGTTCACACACATCACCACCTAAATATATCAACAACACTTCCTGTGTCAATGCTTTTGTTGTAACTAGACTTCTTGTGTCAAAAGAAAACTGCAATAATGTGTTTCCTCCAAATTCCTAAGTTGATCTATCTTGTGTTCAAGTGATTTTTCTAGGAGTAATTAGTTTTGGACCGCAACTCAAAGGCTAGGTACCACACATTCCATGGGTGCAATCACCTCTTGCCAATATGAATGTTGTAAACCCATCACCACTTTGTAAGTCCTTCAGTATGGACACAAAGTGTATGGTAAATATTCTTCCCATTGACTTGGGTGTTTCATTAAAAGTTTTTGCAACATCAACAAGAACTCTTTATTGATACTTTTTGCTAGTCCATTGGCCTTGGGATGGTACAGGGAACTAAATATGTAACCATTTTGGTAAGGATCTCTAATAGCTTTCACTAGTTGATTCATAAAATGCATTTCACAATTTGAAACGATTTTTACGAGAAGACCAATTAGGGGAAAACATTGGTGATGAGACAATTTTTCATACTATGAGAACTTGTGTGATGCAAGGCCCAAGCTTCCAATCATCATTTTGCATAATCAATGCAGGTCAAAATATACATTTTTTGGTAGTTGCTTGTACTAACCAGATAGGCCCAATATAGTCCAAGCTCCACTTCCAAAATGGCTCCAATGGAAACACAACCTAGAGGAAAAACTAATTGGTAGCATGAGGCTTATTGATCCATTGGCAAGGGTTATATTTTTTGCTAATCCATCTTACATTCTTATTGATAGTCGGCCACCATAATCCGCTATATAAGATATTTTTGAGTGCCAACTCTACCCCTAAACATCCTCCTTCCATTCTTGAATGATCTTTGATCACTACAAAAGTCACTTCATGATTTTGAACACAACATATCTAGACTCCATTTAAATCTTGATCATATAATTGATCTAGAATTATCTAGAGATGGTAGCTTCTAATTGCCAATTTCTTCTTGATAGTTGGAGATATGTCCAATGGCATGACTTTGTTGGCTAGAAAAGCCACCATCTATTCATATTAGGTTGATAGCATCTAGGGGGATTCCATAATCACTTAAAGAGTTTAGCATCTAGGAATGAGTCATCAATACCCTTCGGAGATCCACCATTATCCAATCGGGACAAAAAATATGCTACCATGTGTGCATTTTCTACTCCATGTTGCACATAAAAATCGAACTCTTGCAATAATAGTACACATTGTGACTAACATCGAACTTGAATCTAATGCTTGAATAAATATAATCATGCACAGTGATCTACATGAAAAGTAAAATTTAAGGCCCATTAGATAATGTTGAGAGTTTTTAATAGAGTAGATCAATCCCAAGGACTCTTGTTCAATTTTTTAGTAATTATTTTCAATCCTTGAAAGGGATCTGCTATTATAATATACCAGGTAGAACCAAGCCTTCATTGATTTCTACATGAGCACATTAGCAATAGCAATGTCAAAAGCATCTACAAAAACATGGAAAAATATTGTCCAATCCAATGCCTGAAGAATGGGAGCCTTTGTCAACAACTTCTTGATGCATTGATAAGACATGCCTTTGAGATTTCTCCAATATAAATCTTTAGGTGATACATGATCAAATTTATTTAGAGACACTGCAATGTGTATGAGACACCTCAAGTGCCTTCCATGCCACCATATTTGGCCCAAAAACCATAATACTTCATTCAAATTATGTGGAGCAGGTGCTTTTAATATGTTCTTGACTTTGCTTGGATCCATCTCTATGCCATTGTGCAAGATGAGGTGACCCACTAACTTCTCAAAAGAAACCCCAATTATCGATTTTTTTGAGTTTACACTTCACTTCACTTCTCGACATCTACCAAAACATTTCTGTAAATGCTCAAATTGTTCCATATATCACCATAAATAGAAATATTCATCAAGGAAAATCTTCATGAACTTTGGTAGGAAGGGCTCGATGATCTATTGCATGCACTTTTGAAACATACAGGGGCCATTTTTTAAACCAAACCACATCACCATAGAGCCATAAACTCCCTAGTCGATAATGAATGTGTTCTTTGGGATGTCCAAGGATGCCATCCTCACCTAATTGTATTTGTTAAACCCTTCTAGGAAACAATACATCTCCTTGTCATAAACTTCGTCCAACATAGTATCCAAGAATAGTAGTGGAAATGGATCCAAAATAGTACCTGCATTCAACTTATGGTAATCCACATCAATATGTAGTTGTTTGTTCTTCTTTGGCACTATTATGATTCGGGACACCAACTTTGGATATTCAATGGCTGTTATAAAACCAACACATAATAATCGATCAATTTCTTCTTTGATGAATTTTGCATAGTTTGGGTTCATGTGATATCTCTACTAGAAGCATAGTCTAGCATCTGGTTTCAAGTCTACATGATGCTGATAAAATATCAAGTTCAAACTATGCATATTGGTGTAGTTCCATGAAAACTCATCTTTATACTCCTACAAGAGTGAATTTGAAGAAGAACAAAAAGGTTCTTGTAGGTGGCATAGATTTTCACATTTTTTGGTGCATCTTATCCTATGTACCTAGATTAATTGTCTCCAATGGATCTTCTATGGCATGTATAATGTTTTGAATCATCATATTCAATTTCCTTCATCAAGTGTGCTTCTAGTTTGGCCTAGGTGTCTATGGTAATGTTTTTCATAGCATGGGCTGATGCAACAACTGGCTTGACAAGAACATATTACTTGATAACGGACTGAACATCTACAACTATTATTGACCATAAATACCTACTACCATGATGAAAAACTCTTGGTCATCATTCATCACATTGATCATATGAGTTGCCTCTATGATTATGGGTATTTTCTTCATTGGGTAAGAATGCACATCATCTAAAATGATTGCTAGTTCTTTACCATCATGCCAAAATTTTAGTGTCTACACACCCCACTCTTTGATTGCATCCACTTGTCAAAGTCAAGGATGTCCAAATGATATTTTATACTCTTGTGTTGTTTCTAGTAGCTCAATGACCGTGAAATTCATTTTGAATGAGACTCCCTACACATGAATCTCCACGTCTTTTTACTAGGCCTACTAGTTGCACCCATGATTGGTCATCCATTTGAATGAAAAGGTGCATTGCTTCCTAGATGGAGACAAGCTTATGTAGTGGAAATGTTAGCTCCCCAACCATGATCAATAAGAACTTGGTTGATATGTCAATTTTTGTAATGTATTGTGATCATTGGAACAGCATACTACACATCTACGCTAGGACTAGGATAGAATTGGTTGACCACAACTTCAGTACCTGCACCAATGTTGGCCATGCCAAGACCAAAAAAATCTTGCTCAATTCTTGTTTTGAATCTTGGAGTCAAGGGTAATAAGCCTCCCATTATTAGTTGTCTTATGATCTTATTCATTAATTGTTAGAATAGTGTGTCTTCTAGAAGTCCCTCTGATTCCTTATTACTCTTGGACACTTGAATAATTTTTTATTCTTCTATTGATGCGATTTGCTCTACTATAGTGGTATGAACAAGCTCCACTATAGTCTTCAAAGGCATAGTAGTGGCTAGTTGAACAACCATATTGGGTAAAGGAAAAGGGCACTATACTATTGGGGATCAAATTTCTCACAAAATAGGTCAAAAGATGGTATATTACTTACCCATTTTATAGCTTGTTGAAATACCTGGTCTTGCCTACAAACATCCTCATGTGCCATAGGTTGGATCAAATCATATTGTTGATTGGATCGAGAGCCTACTATAGCAATTAGTTCTTTAATCAGTACCATATTTATCGTTGGGGCTTTGAGTGTCACCTCTCTTTGCTTTTGATCAAAATCTTATGTGCGCAGACAATGCCTTCTAATATCTCCTTATTCCAAACAAACTTTCCATTTAAGATTAGGGTTTTGAGGTAAAAAAAACTTGATTACCTTGCAAATTCTACCACTTAGAATTCCTAGATTGCTCTTGTGAACAAATAGGTTGGTCTTTGCCAGTTTGTCCTTGATTCCTCTAACCATGCCTAGTGCCTCGGCTAGATGAAAGTATATTGACATTATAAAAATTCTTTTTGTACAAAGTGTGAACCTATACTTTGCTATTGATTCTTTGCATTATATATACAACTATCCAATTTATTATCAGTCGCATTACACACATCATACAAATCAATCAAGTCATGTGCTTGCATATCTCTAACATCCCATCAAAGTTACTTTATTGGGCATGGGATGATGGTGGTATACTTGATATAGTCAAAATAAGAGTTACAAGAGGACTTGAAATAGAAATTTCACTAGCATCAGAACCTACAAATATATCCTCAACACCACCTACATTAGCTACATTTTGGACATGTAAAGGAAATCCATGTATTTTGTAACCTCTGGTTGCACTTCAATCCATCACCTTTAGTTGCATACAAGACCGGTTCACATGTTCAACGTCAATTTTAAGAAGGATAGCTCAATACACATGCCACTTAGTGTGTCTATTGGAAATGAGAATACAAATCCATTCAGGATCCTACATGTATTCCATTTCGATTAAATCATCCAATGTGCTTAGAACCTCTTGAGCGGACACTTGGAATCTTGGATATAGATGCAAGGGGAGGGAGTCATAAGGCCGAAGGAGAAAATATATTTATTCCTATATAGATGATTAAAATGATTGGTAACATTACGATCAACATTGTTTCTTGATACACTAATTAACCTTCATATTTGAAGGCTATTTATTAAAGAAATTTCTTATCATATTAGAAAAGTATAAAAAACAATTGACATGAACTTCCAAAAATTCATGATGAATATTTAGGCAGGTTGATGTAGTTGTAGCACCATGAGATAAATTAAATTAATATTTTCATATTTTAAACGACTTTGACTTAATTGATGAAATATAAAAAAATAGAGAGAGATTTACAAAGTGATACATATTATATTTTTAAACATGTTATCCCCTTCATGAGGGATCTAATTATTTTTTATCTTTTCATCCTAGAAAACAAAGAGCAATAAATGGAGGAAAGATAGCTAGATTTTGTGACTCTTAATCCATTTTCCAATGATAGATAACTATTTTTTGCCGATAGAGAAAATTCTGAGGATACTTTCAAAGTTCATTCTACATTTGGGCCTCCAATTTTTTCATAGTGCTTCTCCTCTAATGAAATTCCACAAAGAGGCTGAGAAGCCCATTACCTCTAATATATGCATTCACGGGTTAGCAAAAGAAAAGGTGCATCATATCCTTTTCTTCTTTGAGAAACTCTTGTACTATGAATCTAGAATCAACTTTTGAGCCTTTGAGTTAGTTTAGATACCTATGTAGGATTTCCGAAAGCAAAATTGATATTATTTCTTTGATCACTAGATGCAAAATGCTTTGAAAATAAATCTCCTATCTAAACTAGATGCATTGCATTAAAAATTTATGTTATTTCTTTGATCAAGGGATGCCAAAGGTTTTGAAAATCGATCTCTTAACTAAACTAGATACGTTTCATTTTTCTTTTTTCTTAAAATTTTGCAGTGGATGATGGTATCTCTACTAATTCTAGGGGCAACACCAATGTAATTTCCATTTCTTCATATCAAGTCCTTTGGATGAGGCTCCATGTTATACTCGGGAAGCCACATATCTTCCTTATTGTAAGCCAACATGCAAAGCTTGATGAGATACTAGTCCTTGTAATCAGTCTTTGGGCTACTGTTAATAACTTTAGGCTTCATCCACTTAATCTCACCATAGTTCTAGAAATCATTATAAATGTAGAATCCCTTTGACCAAAACCTATAGCTCTAATATGTTTCTCCCATATGATAAACCTATGCCAATGATGGGAACCAAATTGCATTGATTTTTCTAGGTTTGGTCATAGTTTCCAATCATTTCAAATGGCAATCCTATTGCTTGCCTTCATATGAACTTGGAGAGTCAACATATAAATGAAGGTCATTATATATTAAAAATTACTACAAAAATCAAAAATTTGAAGGAGCAATTGATTGTTGAAGTTGAATTTTTCCAAACAGTCCAATTATACAAATTATCCTCAATTTTTTTCTTGATTCTCATAAAATTTTAGCTTCTACTTTTGATTAATGACAAAAGCCAATCCAAATTCCATGACATTTGAAGTGATATTTGTTGTTTTATTGCAAAAAGTCCAATCTAGGCAAAACAAGTCGATTATGCATATTACACACCAAGCTTTTGTTGCTATTCATAAGGGCAAAGGTGAAGGTGGTTATTATCTACTCATTATATATATATATATATATATATATATATATATATATATATATATATATATATTTGTGTGTGTGTGTGTGTGTGTTACACAAATAAAGAACAACGATAAAGATGGGAAGGAAGTAGATAAGCAAAAATAGTTTCGCAAGTGCAATAGGCCAATGAGTCACATTATAAAGGATTATCCTAAACTTCTTGCTAAGGACACAAAGAAGAAAGAGATGAGTGGTTGTTGCAAAAATGCTTGCTTCTAAAATTGATTCTACTAACCTAATGAAGAATGGGCATTCACTAAACATTGTAGTTATGATCCATCATCTCATGATGATTGCATGTTTGTCATGAACTCAGATGTTGGTACTTTGATAGGGATGCGACCAAACATATTACCTCTCAATGCAGTTTCTTCACCTCACTTAAGCTTGTTGTTGTGAGTATACAATGAAAGGAAATAGAAACTAAGTGTACTACACTTTATTATACTGCACTTTAGGATAATCCATATTCAAGTTAATTTAGATAGACTCAATGTACTATATGGAGACAAAATGCATAGAAAATGATAATTTACAATGCCCACCTATTCACACTCAATATGCATAATATTTCAGCATTGCACAAGATGTTAACCATCTCATTGCTAAGGAATAAACATTGGGATAACATTACAACACAATGTTTACCAACATAATATAAGAGAACAAAAATAAACAAGGGTGCAAAACTACTTCTTCATTCCAAAACATTGACATTAGAGAGTTTGAATGTACGTACACCTTGTGCATATGTACATTCTATACTAGACGAATCGGTGTTGCGAAGGGCAAGTAATTGGGTCTCATAAGCACTTTCTCCATGTACTCATCCATGAACTTACAGACTTCATTTTCCACTTGCAAGCTCACACGAAATGGTGGTCAAGCAATCGGACATGCCCCTAGTACCAATTTGATCTTATGCTCAATATGGAGTGCTCTGGACCTCTCGTCTAGTGGCATGAAGTTATTGTTTGATACCACTTGTAATACATCTCTTAATCTTCAATCACAATCCACATGGAATAACAGAATTTAGCACAACAAGATATAAGAGAATAAAACAAAATATAGCAGAGTATGTATAGAAACAAGAAGAGAGAGAGAGAGAGAGAGAGTTTTTATCTGGTCCAGATTTTATAAGCAGTTCTAATTTGCATTACAAAATCTATCAAGCAACTTCAATGACAAGCCTCATCCACCCAACCACCCCGAGCTAATCTCAATCTCAATCACAATCACAATCACAACCGCAATCTCAATCACAATCCCGATCTCATTCCCGAAAAGAAAACGATCGTGATTAATGCACGATCATAATCCATATCCGTAGCTCTCAATCTTCATCTCTAGATCTCCTGTTTGGAAGTGCATGAACAATCATACCTTTCTAGATATCTGCTTCTGGAATCTGCATGCTCTAAGATAGTGTCTTTTTGCAAGTCTCATGCACGACTCCCAGACCAGCTACATGTTTACTTTTCATGTCCACCTCAAGAATCGAACTTGCAAAAAGTGCAGACAATCCCTACAACATACTGGCGCACATATTAGTCACCCCAAATAACCCACATACCAATCTGCATTTTCTATACTCACGACCATGAATGAGATGAATCATGGCTTCTTCTTTTTTCAAGTACTAAAAAATGACACTTTTCCAAGCCCTACAACTCAAAACAATGAAGAATTATCTTAAGCTAGTGAGACACAAAAATCTTCAACACTTCGATCTGCACAATAGTGTTAGAGACTCCCTAGGTCCAAATCTGCTTCCAAATATCACTTTTGAGCACTATAAAATCATAAATTCTAGAGGGATGAAAAATCTCTTCATTAACCTACCTCAATGCAATCAAATGAGACATAAAACACAAGAGCTACAAAATTTCAATCAGATAAAGTTTTTCTACTAAGAGCACTCTACCTTTCTCTCATACAACACTTTCTCTCATTCCTACATCTTCATGCTCAAATTTGATATATAAATTTCATGCGACAACTTCCTATAGAGAGAATGTTAAAACTTGTTGCTACAAAATTGTGCAAATATGATCAGAATATCCTAAACATGAAATTTCATTTACCTACACATAATTTTCTAGAAAAGAACATCTATCTCAATATGGTATATTACAATTATCCCCCTCTTTGAAGAACTTTGTCTTTAGAGTTGGAAAGAAGGGAAATGTTCCATAAACTCATCTAAATCAACCCATGTTTAATTTTCAATAGAATCTGCAAACCACTTAACTAAAATCTCAAATATTTCACGTCTCCTAAGATGTCTAAATCTCTTATCCACTATAGCTTCTAGTTCAAACTCAAAAATGGCATCTCCCTTCAACTTAGATTTTTCCTTGATCATCTGCTTTCTCAATAGTTTTGTTTTCCTCTTATAGGTTAGCTAATTTGGCCTACATAGAATGGTTGATGGCCTTGTTTGGACATTCAAAAGTACGATGTCCATGTTCTCCACATCGAAAGCAAAGTCCTAATTTTTAGCCCACTCCAAAAAATCAGAATCACGTTGCCAATGCAGAGATTTTGGCTTCTTAAGTATATCAATATGCTTCAGCTTAGTTTGTCCTCGTTGACTATTACTAGAGTTAGTCGATCTTTGTCTATTCTAAGTTGTTGAACTAGCTCTCAAGGGTTGATGTCCTGTTGAAATAAACCTTGAATTAGATGACTTTTTCATAGTGAGCAAGATCTTAAATTGCTCCCAAGCAGTGGGCTCTTTCTTATCCTGTTCTATTTTATGCCACCACCTATGGCCAACATCCATGAAATTGTAAGTGGCCTACTGTATCTTATGCCTATCGTCCACAATATAGCATAAGAGGAATCACTGCTCTCACTTGTTGAGCCATTGCCCAACAACGTCAACAGTGTGTGCACTAGTGGAACCATAATATCATGGCGGCTTAAAATACTTAAGTTGTCATCTAACCTCCCTAACTGGGACACCCTCACTAGAGACTTCTAGAGTCTAATGCTCACCTAGAGCCTCAAACTCCATCCCTTGAATCTCACTTTCATGCATCACTTCATCTTTCTTAGAACTACAAATGTGCTCTAAAGTGTGCTCTCTAAATGGGATATTCTAGTGCTCATGGTTTCTATAGTGTCTACCGTATGGTCAGCCATGTGTTATCTTCCCTATGAGGTGATGAAGATCTTGATTCCATGTCTAGGAAAGTGTGAATTCTTTTTATGTTTTGTATGCTTTCTTTTTTTTTTGTGTGTGTTTTTTATGTGTATGTACAGCTAATATAAACAGTGGCAACAAAAATTGGCAAATTACAAACCTTTGCATAAAAAAACAAGTATGCTCTCTACTTTCATGCATCAAACAACTATGCATATAGATTTTAAAAACTTTCGGCAACATTTCGGAAGTAAAATGACAATCTAAAAAAGAAAAAAACCAAAGTGCTCTACGCGCACTTAAACATAAGCGTGCTGACGAGCACACAATAAGCAACCAAAAATACCCAAAGGGCACTACACACCCTATGCAATAATCAATGTGCTTGCAGCACAGATATAAGTTTCATAAGAACACTGAATGTTCTCGCTTTCTCCTTGTCGTATCTACAAGAAATTATGTTACTACCCTAATTTTACCAAGAGTGCAGAGATTAAAAAACATATGGGCAAAAATACATGCATGTATGAGGTACCAATGCTTATCCTAAATGGTATTGATGCACAAAAGAGAATAAAAAATGCATGTATTTTACAAGAAAACTTATCTTCGGTGTAAAGAAGTCCTCTTGCAGACATAGTGGAGGCGTTAGAGATGATTACCAATCATTCTTCGTGAGTCTTCAAGTCAACATCGATCGTTCTTGCATCAAAAAGGTCCTCCGATGAAGCTCTTCGACTATGAATAGTCAACTTTGAAGCTCTGTGCAGGTGGTTTAACGTATCCAAATGCTGTCTTCCATTGTTGATTGGATAATTTTCTGAGTTAAGATTCCATAGGACTTGGAATCACTCCATTTGGACAAGAAATAAAAGAGTTATGGCTAATTTAGTGAGGTGGATAGATATCTATCCTCTATGAGTAAGGGTAAATGAGGAAATCCATGGGTTATCTCCTCATCTGAGGCCTTTTCCCAAGAAAATTCGGTCGCACAGCTTTGTTTTATCCCACATAGCAGGTCACCAGTGCCAATTTTGGCTGTATCAAGCTTCTCACCTCTTCCATGCCTCCAACACAAGGGAGAAGGAAAGAATCCTACCTCTTCACACCTCTGTAGGTGTGTAGGCAAGCTGGGCCGTTGCTCGACTGTCCGCAGCCTGGATTCCTCTTGGAGGCACTATTCATGCGCATAGGGCCTCCTTTGGGGGGGAAGAGCGGAGCTCGATGCTCCTCTGAGTTGGCTCTCTCCTCCCTTTTTTTGGTAAAAATAAACCTCCTCAACTCCTCCCAGCAGCAGATGCAGAGGTCACAAAGTTGGCACCCCAGGAAGATGATGGTACTCGCCAGCGGTGATCCTTCCAATGACATATGCAACAAGAAGTTTGAAAAACAAATCTTTGTTGATCTTTGAAGTGCTCTGAATACCAAGCGTAAGAATTCTCAAGAATTCTCTTCCTAAAATCTCTCCAAAAGAAGACTTGAAAGCTAGAGGCTTGAAGGCTTGAATGTTGTCTGTGCAACTCACCTCCATCCTTTATATCCTTTTGCACCCAAAATAGCAATGATCTGGAATGCTCTAGTGTGGACATGTGGCCATCATGCACACTCATTCCCATTACTCTTTAGGTACCTTAGGATATCCCCGAGCTAGGGACCTTGGCTATACTTAGCCCTTGTCCCACACACACATAAAGATCTCTGTAAGCCAACGTCTAACATACATACATAAATTATCCGTTCCTGACAGGAAGAAAGCAGGCAAAGAGTCCATACATACATACATACATATAATCTTAAGAACAAAGGAGGCAAACTGTCTGTTCCGGACAGGAACAAAGGAGGCCAGCCGTCTGTTCCCGACAGGAATGCCCACTTCCCTAAGAAGTGTCTGACTTCCTGAACCCCCTCACGAAATAAGTCCAATGCAGTGAAGTAGTTGTCAATATTCTGGTGAGCCCCGATTGTCTAGCCTCCGGACTCAGGACTCTGGCTTCCTCAAGTTGTGGGAATAAAACCCAGACAACAAAGTGATATGCTTGCACACACATTAAAAGCGACTTTGAACCTTACATGTATTTTGGGGGGTAGACTTCAAACCAGAGAAATATCCCATCAAAGGGGGCGAGGGTGACATCTATGTAATTTGGTGTGTACTAAAATGTTATTTAACGCACTTGGTAGATAGTTCCCATGAAAAAGCATCAAGAACCTGATATAATACACGGGCACATGGATTAATAATCAATGAATGGCTTCATACAATATCTTCGAGCGTGCTACATAGTACACATAAAACGCATTCATTAATAAATAGAAATTACCCTATATACCAAATACAGAATCCAGCAGAATTTTGAAAATAAAAATAACTGGGACGTCTTGTGTGGATTCAGACCAAGCAGCAGCACCAGCATTATTAAATCATGCCACAACAGTATGGTTCCGAAACAGAAAAGTGTGGCAGCTTCCCCCCTTGCAACAAAATCCTTGATGGCAGAACACAGGAAAACGGCAGCTGTGGAGATCTCCTCTGAAAATCCATGATGCCTGTGATTTTTGTGCATGTCTCCTGAGTTCTGTTGCTATTGCTGTGAATTGAAAGGGTGGAGGCAACTCTTGAGAAAAGGAGCTCAATTCTTCTGTGGCACTGCAGCAGTCTAGATGCATGTCTGCAATAATTTGCATGTTAACAGCAAAGGTCTATGCACAATGCTCCTTAATTATGCCAGTCTGGCATTATCTGCTCTCTAATTGCACATGTAAAAGGCAAATGAACACCTGGGAAAAAGTGTGGATTCATTGTACTTCTGGACCCTTAGGATGTGTGGCGTGGTCCCCTCCCTCGGAACAAAATTTTTAATAGCAGAACATACAAAATGGAGGGCTCTGGAGATCTTCTTTCAAAATCCAATGACCACAATTATTTTGCACTCTGGCTCCATTGCGACTGGTGTGAATGGAAAGGGTGGAGGCAGCAATTTCGAGAACAACAGCTACCGTGTGTTGCTGAAACGGTCTGAATTCACCCTAAGTTCTGCTTCAGAAAGCTGGATGAACTCTTCCATGTAGCACTCAATGATTTGTCTGCTTCAACAGCTGGATTAAGTCGTCCATGTAGCACTGAAACATTTGTCTCTCCTCCAAACTTACCCCACAGTCAGCAACAGGCAACATACAAAATGCATGACCCTAGCTTCTAGCAGCACTAATACTGGTGAATTCTTTGAAAGCTTTTGTAGCTTCTGAGGATTATGCTTTCCATCAAGGACCTTTTGTATCATGACCTCTAGAATCATATAACCTCTCCATTCCATTAAGCGGACAGCCATTTATGAGTCAACAACCTTTGAGGAGATCGTGTTGCAGTATAAGTATATTTCACTTGCAGTATAAGTATATTTCACACTGTGTTAACAGTGCAAGACTATAGGACGAACCATAGTAGTAATATGCTACCAATTTCTGCATTTTTCATATGCCAAACTAGACAAAACCGGAGACAAGGTATTAATGGATTATCACAATGCTAACCACCAGTAGTCAGAATTATTAAGCCTTTTAGACACGGAAAAAAAAAAAGGAATAAAATCTATATTTACTTCGAAAAGAGTTATTGGAATGCTCCCGTCTACAGATGGTTAAATTAGACTTGATGTCACCTTATTATGATAATAATTTACAACCAAATAGCTCATTGGAAGCATACAAATGCTGTAAGCTTCCTCATTTGGTAAAGAACGTGATTGAATTCATTCAAATGCTCACAGTAATACCCAACAACTGGGGGATACAGCATCATCGTTTCTGGAAGCCCATTACAGCATTTAAGATCATCCAGCACCATCTCTGGAAGCTTTTTTAGAAGGAAATCCTTTAGCACTTGTGGATCTGAAAGTCGTCCAAAGAAATGGATTCTGTTTGCCCTCTGTGGGCAAAGATGTTCTCCTGAATGTAGAAAGTATTTTCTCCTCTGTCTCTGGCCGCAGCTTTGGATTACTTTGTGATCTCGCCTTTGCTTTAGCTGATTGGGTGGCAGCCATGTACCCAGGGACTGCAAGAGAACCTGTCAGAGCATTCTCTCCAAAGCTTTTCAATGGACCAGAAAAGCTTTTCCTATTCAAAGCTGTCTCTAATGTAGTGTGGCCTTTCGTCTTCGTCATTTTCAACTCTTCATCAAGTTTTTCATTGAGATACTGCACCCCATTAAGAAACTTTCCATGACTGTCAGCATCACAAGACCTAGAATTTCCTCTAGGAGTGCACTTTATATGCTTGATTTGCCTTGCATTAGAGTATGTTCCATATGGGCTCTTATGATGAGAGAGTCGAGTATGCTCAGTTCCTGTGTGTGGTGATCCAATTATTGGTGAACTACTTCGACGGGGCATTTCATGTGACAACATGGCTTGTGACTGTGGATATAGATCCTTGCTATTTGAATGCAAAGTTGAGCTATGCCCATGAGTATCTGAAAAGGCACTAGTCTGTGACTGAGGTGCCAATGACAGTCTCTTCTCCATCCCTAGTTCAATGCAAGTCTCATCTTTATGTTGTGGATAGTCCTCATTATCAGCTAAGCAGGCTGTTTCCCATGGGCGTGCAGCCATCCACCTTTCAAGCCAACTCCAACCCCAATGAGTCTCATCACGTGAAACATCAGCAACCACAGGATTCTGCCTTTGTGAAGATTTTCGAAGCTGAAAGAGAGTATTGCAAAATCATCAGAGGCACAATCATCATTACCTAATATTACATGAGTAGTGTGCACCTTTTCAAGAAATGTATGTGTGTGTGTGTGTGTGTGTGTGTGTGTGTGTGTGTGTGTGTGTGTGTGTGTGTGTGTGTGCGCGCGTGCGCGCGCGCACATGCACACGTGCACCTATGAATCAGAAAAGAATTTTATCAGCCAGGAACATGGCACATGTGAGAACAATGGCTCAATAATGGCAAGTCTGCCACAGAACTTTAACAATACAGTAGATATCAATCAGATATGTTACAAGGCCACCGTTACAGTTAATCAAACACAAGTGATATTACCTGTATTTGTGAGACAAGTTCAAACACATAGGATTTGATACCAAGGACAGGATCACCTGGGTTTAGGTACCAGATGAATGTGGCTTTTATGTAATATTAGAGTTACTTCTGTTGATTTGTTTGCCTATGTGCCACACTGACACACAACTTCTAGTGCCTATATAAAAGTGAGCCGTTACAGTTCAACAAGATCACATCTTAGCCAAGACAAGCTGTGCAATTGGACTCTTTTTATTCACTCACAGATTTAGAGTCCTCACTCTTTAAAATGAGGTGCCTCTATGAAAGCAAGCTCTAAACAATTCCACAATGAAGAGCTATCAATCTGGGGTCTAACAGCTTAGCCTAACGTCTCAGGAGCTAAAATGAATTTCTATCACCATACTAGTGATATTCTACTGCATATGACATGGTGTTTCCACCATGTCGAAGTGTGTGAATCCATATTTCAAAAACACAGTCCACACACATGCAACAAATGACCCTAACGAATTCTCAGTTGATTATAAATGCATACGCAAGTGCTCAATACCGTTTTGCAGCAGGTTTTGTGCAGTTTTAGAGGTATGGCTGTCGACTTATTTGCCCATATGCCACACTGACACATGGCCTATGCTATTGTGAGGCACTGATTCGAGAAAATTTCATCTTAGCCAAGACAAGCTGTGCTGTTTCGCTCCATGGAGTTGTCGGCTTATGACCCTCAGTAAAGCAGCACTTATCTGCCAAGATTAGGTGTCCTCTTTCTCTCAAATGAGGTGCCTCTACAGCAACAAGCTGTAGCCAATTGCACAATGAATAGCCTAGTCAAGGCTCTCTGGAGTTTAAGAGAAATTTTTATAGCCATATGATGGAATACTCTACTGCATATGATCTGACACCTATACCATGCGAGATCAGGTATTTTAATCCTTATTTCAATCACAGAGTCCTTCAAACATATGCAACAAATAACACCTAATGTTTCTCACTTGATGAGAAAATGCATACGCAAGTGCCCGTTCCCGCTTTACAGCAGCTTCATGCCGGCTTTGAAATTTAGCCTCCATCTCTTCAAGTGTTTTCGTACTAGAATCCCAGCCTTCCTGAAACCACAAAACGTTAAATCAATAAATAAACAGTACATGCAATAAGTTGGATCAAGTGGAAATTTAGAGTGCTGACCATAGATTTTCTTGGGCGAGCATCAACTTGCTTCCTACATTCAATCTTCTGTTCTCCAGAGTTGCCTTCCTCTGACATATGCACACGCCTGGCACGAACACTGGCTTGTACTCGCACAAGTGCTTGCACACACCTCAATGTCGTCCCTGCTTGCCTCCTCACAATATGTCCTCTCACCAAAGCTTGCAGTCTTACCAGCCCCTTGAGAGCTCGCAGGGCACGACGAGCCTGTGAGGGGAATGCATATGAGAAGCAACTCAATTGGAGCATCAGTTAGTGAACGTGTTACTTGATCAATGCATATGATTGTTCCACTGCAAGTAAGAGAGGCAGGACGCACCAGATATCCTCGAAAAGCTGTCTGGATGATAATTGCAGCTGTAGTCTCATAATCATTATTCTTCACTGCACTCGTAATGGCCCGTGATGGATAGGTTTTTCTCACTGACAATTCAGATTTTCTTCTACAATCATCTTCATAAGAAGCCGAAAGTCCATCTTGAGTCCTGTATGGGCTGTTTGAGCCTCGATCATATCCACCCAAACCTTTGAACTCTGGAGTTGTTTCGAAGCTCTGTCTATGTTTCTCATTTGCCCATGTCTGAATCAAAAGGTGGAAAATGAATGACCTTTGAGGACCATGAATTATAAGGCTAAAAATACAAGGAAGAAAACAAAATCAATGCATATTATCCAAGCAGCTGGTGAGTGCCATTTAAAATAGGTCGACTCAGTCCAACCCCCACATTATCAGAGGTTGTGTGTATAGATCCTTCCAGTCATCTAAAAAAGAGCTAACAATCTGTTGCAAGCATTAAAACAAGCAACAGATAGCTGGAGATGGTGAAATAGGATTATTTAACTACAAAATATTCATGACGAAACCAAATCAAATTGATACATTGGTGCAAATTTTGAGCACACAAATCAAAGCATCGCTATTGTGATGATGCTTAAGAAAGAAATTTAACTAGACGATCAACCAAGACAACAATGAATGACATTGTTTCACCTTAAATGAAACTCGATCAGGGGAAACGAAACAGCAAGAAGAACGAACTCTTTAAGATTGCAGACTGCACAGAAGCAGAAATATTGGTACTTGCAAATATTTTCTAAAATATGGAGCTAATAATCATGGAATAACCAAGGAGTATTGATGTAACTGATAATTCCATCTCAAGTACAAGTTTCTCAAGGATAACGGGAAGCTATATAAAGGTCCACATGCATCACCCAGTCAAGAATAGATTTTAGAGAGCACTCAAGGATAACGGGAAGCTATATAAAGGTCCACATGCATCACCCAGTCAAGAATAGATTTTAGAGAGCAAATAACATATTTTACGGAGAGCAAATATTTGATCATGCATGGGATACATTTTCGAGTTCTCTCATGTTCAGACTTGCGAAAAGATGAAGTTCATAATTAGAAATCAACATGCCAACAATGAAAATTTCACAAAGGATAAAAGTCCTTCAAGAACTTAGCATAATAAACAGTGTCAAACCAACTAACAGCTGGAGTCGTGCTCACAGTGGAAGAGGCTAAAATTTTTTCTATTCCAGAAACATAATTCGTTTATGGCATGATGAATTGTGCCTCCAATTTCAAAAGAGATCTGAACATACAGCTTGAGGTGGTGAAACATCTTCTGCATGATTCTTTGAGGATTTCTTTGTCGAAAGAAGTGATTTGAGCCATTTTCCTGGAGATTTTCCCATCCTCTGGCTTATGGTGGTACTTCAGCTGCATCAATTTCAAGTTCGACAGATATTCAGAAACACATAGGCTTTAAGAATCATTTATTTCAAAATATCAACGAAACAAAAGAAATGTCTATAAAACCTCCTGAATTATGGAAAGCACTGATCTCTGATTAAATCTGGATTCTGATGTATTCAAGTGTTCTCCTAAAATATAGTAAGCATTGATTTATAAATAAATTCGCACATTGAAGTAAACAAGGGTTCTTGTAGGAGTTAATTGGTATGCAGACAGAAAGAACAATTCAAGCCTGAAAACTGAGAAGCAATTATCATTAATAGCGTGATCATGAGAAAATAAGAAATTAGCAATTCTGGGAGTTAACCGTCATGAGGAATGAAAATCGGTAATTAATTTTTCTTTGAATGTAAATAGATAAACAAACACAGAGTGTTTTTGTTATTCCCAACGATAGCTAATTTCTGCTGCTAAAACATTTCGCCGCTTGGTATTTTCAAAAGAGAATCAGCACCAGATTTTGTTTCCTTAAACTGTCATATGAAAGTGGAAATAGGCACATTGGTTAAAACAACACAGTCAACATCATTCCTTTAACTTGGCAAAGTGTTCACGTTACCAACTTTGTCTGCTAAAGCATAGGCACAATCAACTACCAAAGCCTAGGGGCTAGTACTTTACAGCTTCAGATCCTCATGAGAAGTCCTTCTCTGCTGAAAAATCTACCCTGAAGCACACTGGCTTTGTGCGAAAAAAAACGCAAGACAATGCATCAATTCAACTGAAGGATACTTGATGTGCCACACTCATCGTGATTTTTGAGTTTTCTTATTCATAATTTACAGGTTTAAATAACTCACAATCATTTCTTGCAGCACAAGAGGTAGATTTACGATAATTAGGGAAAATGGGCATTGCCGTTGCCTATGCTAAACTTCAAATTTAATTCTATCTCCTAAATCAAGTCTGTTTCTTGATGCAGATGACTTACTGCGGATGAAAACAAGTCCAAATATAAGGCACAATAAAAACATAGATAGTGGATGATGATTCGAAATTCCTCCTCTTTAACGCATCAAAAGCCGTAAACCCAAGAATACAAGACGAGCGAAAAGGATGTGATGGGCATTCATCCGACGGAAAAGAAAAGAAAAATCAAAAGAATCTATGAAGGTTTGCGGTAGACATGTGCACAGATCCGGTGGTGATCGGCACAATTGAAAAATGGTGGATAAGGCATCCACGGTACAAATACAAAAATATTGAAGCTTATTCGATTCCAAACATGGATTCCATCTGATCGCTTAGTATAGAGTTCTGTACAAACACGGCCATTTTGCTCTCGAATTTTGCAGATAATTACAGGGGTGCAAATTGATCCAAAATTGAAAAAAAAAAATTGCATGAGCATGAACTATAATTTTTTCGGATCAAGGAGTAGTGGCTGTTGAATGAGTAGAAGCGAGTAATAGCCCTAAATGGAGTAACACTATAGCAGCCTCGGAAATCATCAGTAATAGCAACGCCACTTTTGAATATGAAGAAGAGGATGTCCAAACACAAGTTGCAAGCTTACGATTACGTTCATAGATCTTGATACCTCAGCAGAGGGAAAAACAGACAATGCTTCTGTTGCGAAAAGGCAGAAAAAAGTGACTGGATGGAAAAATTGGGATCTCTCTCTCTCTCTCTCTCTCTCTCTCTCTCTCTCTCTCTCTCTCTCTCTCTCTCTCTCTCTCTCTCTCTCTCTCTCTCTCTCTCTCTCTCTCTCTCTGTGTGTGTGTGTGTGTGAAATGGATTCTAGAAGCGGTCTGTCGCACCTCCCCGCAAATAAAGCGCCCTTCGTTTATGGAAATGCACGCATCCGAGTGCAAGTCTGTCGTAGACTGAGAAAAGCTCAACGAGTGCGCGCCACACAAGAAAGCCCCCTTCCGTATGCGTATGTGCATGTGCCTCTCCCGCCCTCAGTGGCGCGAGTCTGCTCCCAAGCCTTCTAGGTTTACGTAGCGTGGACTGTGTGTGGATGTGCTTCTCTCTTTGTCTGTGATAAGCTGGTAATGTTTACAAAGCCTGACGAGGATATTCAGTGCTCACTTCATAACACTGACCAGCTTGGATACCCTCTTTTCTTTCTGTGACCTACTGTAGCCTGTGGGTCTTCAGCTCAGCTGCAAGTTCATAGTAAATTGCCGGTTCACTTAGCTTTAATGAGCAACTCAAGTCTCGATCCTCTGGAAATCAGAAAGTTCAACGCTGCATTCAGTTATTTTATGACAGAACAATACGGTCCTGGAAGTATACTGTATACCTGATATCATCCTGTCCATGAGTACCTTTCTTAAGGTTTTCTTATTACTGAAAAGCACAACCCAGACAGCTAAACGATACGCAATGCCAAAGGTGACTCACGAGTCGCGAATTACAATGGAGGGACTCTTGCGACATGGGATGCCTGGACGCTGGCAGGCAGGCAGGCTGGCTGGTAGAGTGAACTATGAACGGAAAGCTCAACAGAATTACCTTCAAAGTTAATGGCATTCTTATCTCGCCAAATCCAAATTCGTGGAATGACTTTTTTTTTGAGAGTACAATGAATTGGAAATACACAAATTGGAAATACACAGGCCCAACCTCAACCTAGTAAGGTAGAGGCACCCATCATGAGAATCTCATGGACATGTCCAGTTAAGACTTGAACTCAGGACTTCTTCCCACAACTTCAAGGCGTCAACCATTATGTTGGAACGACTTTTTCTTTGAACCTATTCCATAGGAAGCCACAACAACTATTGCTACCCTACATGTGGGTGCTCTTGAGGGTAAACAAAAAAGAAAGAAAATTGGTTTAAAGTGCTTCTCGAGCAAGAACGAAAAAAATAGTTTTAAGTCTTTTTATTTCTTCAAACACTTTTTACATTAAGAAAGGGCAATATTTTTTAGCAAACAAAGAAGAAGATTTGGAATTAATAACGGTAATGTTACAAAAAGCCCAACATGATTACAATAAAGAAAAGGCCATCTCGAGTGTGAGAGGAGAGTATGGCCTAAGGAGAGTACCTCTCCATTTGCTAGGGGCAACGGACTCCATAATGTATAGGGGGAAGCAGTTTACATCAGGGGCTTCTTGGATAGCAATAAGAGGGGCTTCCTTGATAGCAATAATACACTGATAGATAGTAGTTCTCTGCAGGAACTTTTTACAAGAGAAATAGATTCGGTACGAAAGATGGAACAAAGACCTTCATTGATTCTAAACCTTCCAGCTTTGTTGTTTGTCCATAATCCATTGTGGATTATGAGCCATTGGAGCACAAAGGACTTGACACAATGAGGGAAGGCCCATATAGTCTTGAATTTATACCTCCATTGTTCCATAGACCATTGCAGCCTCCATCTATTATTATGTTTGTTGATGATGTTGATGATGGTCCCTCTCTGCTTTTTATACTTCAAGAAGATGCCTTCGGCTAGGGTAGCCAAATAAATCTCTTTTTGTCTACTGCAACTCTTGATGAATGCATTGCCATTGCTTACAACTAGAGGACAAATTAGGCAAAGCAACAATAAAATCGTTACATCGAGTCATTTCCCTATATAAAATCCTACCATGTCACAAATCCAAGTTTAAGGCATTTATGTTCTCTACTCGAGATTGCATTGCAAGCCATCCTTTTCAGCATTCCAAATAGACTCCTATTAAAAGGGGGAAGCAAAATTGTCAAAGAAAGGAGCAATAAATGTTTTTCGCATCCATTCAAGAATTCCAAAAATGAAACGTGAGGGAGCTTCGGGAAAAAAAGCAAAATTGTCAAAGAAAGGAGCAACAAATGTTTCTGCGTCCATTCAAGAATTCCAAAAATTAGAGGCGAGGGAGCTTCCTACAGGAGAGTAACTTTGAGGAGAGACAATAAGATCTCACACCCTATTATTCTCCCAAGCATTGTAATATTTTGTAGAAACAAGCCTTGAAATATTTTATGGAAAAAAGATTAATAATCTTCTTGATAAGACATGCCCAATAATCAGAAATCGCACCTCTAGAAATTCTCTTAGCAATGTTGGTTCAAATTCTTTTATGAAGAATATCTCATATAAGTATGGATGTCATGGATTTTTTTACTTCAAGCAAGAGATATCACATGTTCTAGGACTTCAAACTCCATCTGCATCTTGATAAACTTATGATCCATTGCATAAAAATATACCCCTTAACAAGCGTAAGGGGGCCCAAGGCATTTGTATGAGAATGCATGTAATTTTGTAAAAGATCGAGGGAGCCCAAGGGATGTCAAGTTTATGTTCTGATTTTTGTCATAGGCCATTGCTCAATTGGAATAATCCTTGTACTCCTTCTTCCAACCAAAAAAGATGAGAGATTTATTAACCGTCACAGTGCTCCAAAATCATTTTTTGTACGTTTTCTATCTTTAAAATAATTAATGTCTTCCGAATAAAAGAGCCAAGCCAAAAAAAAGTTCTCACGTATAGTCATTGACAACCATTCGAGTACAGTTTCTCTTGTTAACAAATCTTTCTAGAAGAGTAGGTCAATAACCAAACATCAAAAAGAACAATAAAATGTTTTCTACATAAATCTTTAACTTTAAGATCTTCATGAGTGTAAAAATATGTTGGAGTATCCATGTTGTAATTGTAACACATTGTGAGAAAAATGAAAGATAAAGATAATTTAGAAGGTGTGTATTGTTATTTTCAATTTTTCAAGCATAACTGAAAACATAAGTTGAGGAGAACCAAATTTGAAGGAGATTTACATCAAAACTTTGCAGGTAATTAAAAATTCCCCTCCTCACAACAAGGAAGTGACTTCATCATCAATGGCAAGCATCCAAATAAGTGGCTAGAGCTCCATTTCACCTCGTATTCACGTGTGAGATTTCCATGATTTTTTTTCATTAACTATAGTTGTTATGTTTGTGCATATCATTGCTTTGTGCCCTCCTACTTGGGTTGGCCTTTGTATTCACTTATACCTTTGGCTTTATATCTAATGGGGCCTGCCCCTTCCCCTTGTGCTCAATGTAACATTCTTTCTTTAGTATAAATTTTTTTGTTGTTGCTCATGCACAAATAAAAAACAAAGCTTTCTACATATGTCTTTAATGTTGAGGTTCGCATGACTTTGAAAGCGTTATATTGAATAATCAACATATCTTACAACTTCAAGGGACTATTCTAACTAAGTTATCTAGCAACACCACCCTAGAAAGAGAGAGCATGTCTCCACCCATATAAATACCTTTAGGCCAAGGGGTTACATGTTCATGGGCTTGTCCAAAGTGCCCAACCAAGTGTCCCTGATGTGGACACTTTCTCAAGGGTCATCACATGTCTTCTAATTTTCCAAGGGCTATCACATGTCTTCTAAATCAAATGAGGATTAGTCTCTCTCATACACCCAAGGTGGCCCCTAGAGAAGCTTCTCTCAAGATTAAGATTGCCGCACCTTAAGATAAATCAAGCCTAAGGTTCACAACCCTTCAATTGGGATCTCATATGAATAAATATCCCAAAGGTTAAAACCAAGTGTTCAACCCCAAGGTTCATGCATGTGCCAAGGGTAAATCAAGGGCTAAACCAAGGCTAATAATCACCATATTCTAACCTTTAGAGTCTATATATTTAGCCTTCTAAACCCATTATTATACAACATTCTCCCACCCTTAAGCATTTTCGTCCTCAAAAATGAGTAGAAGTATCATATGTGGAGTATTCTCTCATGCACCATGATCTATACTTTGAGCATGGTCATCTCTCTCTTTATATTTTTCTCCTATAATCAATAAGGGTTACTACCTTCCCCAATCTGAAAGGAGATGAATGATAATCCCTACCCAAATCACTTTCCCTTAGTCCATTGTATGTACATGCATGCCTTGTACCTATGCAATAGTGAAATGGGTGGATTTCTCTAGTGGTCTTAGCTTAATCGGTCCTTTTGGCACTCTCAAAAATACCAATTTCCATACAATCTTACATTTCCATACACCTTGTACCCTTTCGCAAATGAAAAAGTGTAGAAGTATGCAATAGAGGTCGTAGTTCTATCTTAAAAGGGTAGGAAACTAAATTCATCTTCCACTTTCAACAAAAAGGAGAAGAATCTTCAGACCTTCTGTAGAAGCCCCACCGTGTCTTCCCACATCGGTTAAAATATCCCCCTCCGTTAAAGTAACCCCATCACCAATATTTTCTAGAGAACCTAACAACATGACATTTGCTCCACGACTGGCAGTACCCTTCCTCTCAATAGAATCCATTCCTTCATGTTGCCGATGCAATCTCCTTCTCCCTTCCTGATATATTACCTACATCAGAAACACCCATCTCTCAAAGACTTACCCAAAGCGACCTCTCCATCTCACTTGTGTGCAACATCAATTCTCCAAATCATCTCTCCCTTAGTTTCCATGTAGCGGAATCTTGCAAAAGGTTCCTCTCCCAAGGTCTCATCATGACTATGCAAGGGATGCTAATGGACGAGCTATGGGAACATTTAGCACGAACTGCATTCCCACTCCTATATAAGATGGCATAAGGACAAACTCAATGGCACATATACTACTGGATCTCTCATTGGAATTCACTCACGCTCTCCGTCTCTCACTGCTCGCTTGCGTAGACAGGCGGCGGCAAAAGGCAAAGGACATATTAACCCAATAAAATATAAACATTTGTCACCATGTGTTCACAGAAGGCGGAGGCACATACGTTTTTTTTTTTCCACGTCATGGAACAAAAGCAATATAAGTGTTTTTTTTTTTTAAATGGAGGTTCAGCCGAAGCCTACTCCCCCGGACTTTAACTTTGAAATTGCAACTGTACAAGTGAATGGGCATAGCACCCGCGGGACCCCCCGTATCCCACAAAGCAGGGGTTAGACAACGTTACAACTGAGAGACATGGTTACAACTGGGTTTAACTGGCCTAAGCCATAACATGTCCAGCCTGGGACTTGAACCTTCGACCTCCGCCTCAAGAGACCAAAGCTCAACCAAAGCTCAACCAAAGCAATATAAGTGTTCCGACCTCCCCCCCTCGCCCTTTCAATGTACCCTGCTCCATGTCACTCAAAAAACAATTATTTTATTATTTTCTATCATTGAACTATTCAATTTTCCGTATATTTACTGTTCACACAAGACGACGGCACCATTTTTTGTACTTATAGTTCCACCCTCTTGTCTGAACATCTAAAAAGCGGCAGCATCATTTTTTCCACTATACCACCTGAAACATGATCAAAAGAGGTCGAAATGCCGCCAGATCTGTGTGAATCCATCCTTACCACCCTCAAGCTAGCTCGTTCTCCCTAAAGAGCTCATTGTCTCGTTGTACTTTTCTTGTAGAATCGACTTTGTAGTTGACTTGTAAGACCTACTCAAGGAGTCTCTCTAGAAGCATCAAAGAGTTGGTGCTCCATGGGTGGTGCTCATTGCGGCTTCAATGAGAGTGTCAATATCCCATTCCGGGTTGTAACAGAATAGTTGTCTATATAATCGACTCTTTCTTCCCCTTTTTGCTCTTCTGTGTGAATTTTTGTTAAGGTTTTTGTCTTGTCAATTCTTATTCAAACGTACTTACGGCATTGTTAATATTAACATCCATGCATGCACTCTACGCAATACTATTGCACTTAACCATTTGTTGAACAGTCCTCACTACTGATAAAAGCCATCACAGGCACTCCTACACCTTCTTTACCTGAGTTACTTTTGTATAGTCCTTCTCAAATACAAATGTAATTTATTTCAATTTGTAGGACTTATCAAAATGTATGAGGTTAGCACAATGGTTATATGTAGTCCCTATCTAAACATACTCAATACCATGAGTAGATCTATCATCTTCTAAATCCTTGACAAGTTAGGCGGACTTATTTCCATCAACCAACTTTCCTTGAAACGTATTGTTCAAGTTTTTTGAGTGATGGAAAGTAAAGTCAATTTTTTAAAGTTCATGTCCTACTAGTCCTTTGTTTGGATCGTGCTTGATATTTCCTTAGATTGACCCTTGGAACGTTTCCTTGTTCTTCTAGGTCAATTATTAGTGTAAATATCTTATCATAGATCCAAAGACGAAAATCAATCTTTATGAATTTGAATTACTTGGTAGACCATTTTTTTAGGTCTCTACCCAAGTGCTTTGTTCATATTAGTTTGGCAGGTTTTTCCAAGGAGCTTTAGTATTAACTATCTTGAACCAAATTTGGTTCATACCATAGATAGTTAATTATACTAATATCAAAAGTCATCCATTCTTTGCAAAGAGGAACAAATCATTCATACTCAATCAATTCCTTTAAGTCAGACTAATTGAGGAATGATACTTATCAAGACATCAAGGTGCCTTTCCCTTTGTTGAAGAAACTCTCTTGTTAGACTGTCTACCTATTGAATGAATTTAGAATTAAACAAATCAAGTTTGATTTTAGTGTCAAGATCCTGCAAGATTTAAAGATGCCTTTTAATTGGCATCCTATCTTAGGCCTTTCTTAGGAACTTCTTAAACATGTTTGAATCATTTGTTCACACCATTCAAAGCTTCAAAGAATGATCTTCTATGGATCATTCTAATGTTCAAGGCTTTATACTTGAATAGGCTTGACTTTTAGCAAGCTCCTCACTTCTTGGAGTTTAACTTAGAACTCTCTCAAATTCTTATCCTCTTGTTTATCCAAATCCACTGTATAGTCTGATGTTGGGTATGCATTCGATATAAAAGAATACATCTACTTTAAGAGGATAATGGATAGACTTGTCCAAGATAAATGTTACATTGTTCCATTTACCATCTTGTGAATACAACCAAATATTCAACTCGTTCAAGTAGCTACATCTCTATATCTCTTAATGAACTTAATATCTTACTTTCAATGGTCTTATCACGATGTTTCTATTGAATCTCTTATTTTCTTTCCTTTTGAACTACTATCAAAGAAAATTTTCTTTCCTCTCTGGCTATCAAAGAAAATTCTCAAAGGGAGTTAGTTCACATTATCCCATACCAACGAGTTTCTTCTCCAATCCATAGACCTACATACTTTATCTTTCCACCTTCTTTGTCCTTTCGATGCTCTCTAAAAATTGTTTGCTATCCTAAATTCATCTTCGAATTCCTTGGTGCCATAAACAAGAGAGCAAGGACTAAGGTGTCTAAATCTTGTGCCAAATAATCTTATACCTTGAATATTTCTTTGGTCAAACATTAACCTTTCATTAGCATGATTTATCAAATCATAAAAGGTTTGATCTCTTTGACTAGTTTAAGACATTTGGCTTTCCCAAAATTCCTGTAGCTAAGTTAATTTGAGATAAGATCAAGTATTTTCTCCTTTAGATCCCTTCTTTAATGATATTTACCCATGGGATTTATTTGGGACCTCATATCTTGCTTAAGTATTTAACATTCTATTGATATTTTAAGAACCTTAGCTCTTCTCAAAGAAACCAATATCCCTTTTCACTTGAGCACTATAACGTTCAATCAAATATTTGTTGATTAACCTTATCCATTTTCAAGTTCCTTAGTATGGATATTTGCCTAGCTTATCTTTTGTTTATTGTCAAACTAGAATTCCTTCATGAATTCCATCCTTGCACATCCGGTTCTTACTTTGTTTTGAGTTTAAATATCAAACATAAACACAAGGTCATGCCATATGCATTTCTTAACTTTTCTAAAAGATTTAGAAGAATACATATTTTTCTTAGAAGTATCATATCAATGATACTGATACCTTTCTTCCATCCTTCCCTTTCTTCCATCCTTCCCTCCTTTAAGAGTTTTTATCCCCAAGAACTATAGGATTTAAGGAAATATATACTCACCAATTTCCAAAACCCAATTGGATATTTATTAATGCTCAATGTTCTTTTCTTTTAAGTTGAATAAGCCATTGAATATCCTCACTTTTGTTGGAGTTTGAGGTCTACGGAAGCACGTGAATAGCACTAGGAAGAAGAAGAAGCTTGGAGCACAACACACAATACTGAATGTATTAGCAAGAGAATCAAGAAAGATAAGTGACTTGTTAGGGTTATAGGCATATATACAAGCTGGGGGAAAAACATCTTAAAGAGGGAAAAAAGTGCCCCAGCTATTACAAGCTAAAAACTCCCTTGAAAATTTGAAACGAAAGACTTGTGAATCATGTATGTGCCACTCTCATCCCATCCAATATATCTTCTTGCATCCAAAATAGCAATGCTCTAAAATGGTCTAGTGTTGCCATGTGGCCATTATGCAACACCCATCTCCATTAGCATTGAATATGTTAGGATATACACCGAGCTTGGGACCTTTGCTATGGCTGGCCCTTGTCCCACACACACATGGAGTGGTCTCTGTAGACCAATTTTTGGTATACGTAAAGCACACACACCTAAAAAAACATAAAACATAAAACCATAAAACATAAAAAGAGACTTTCACTTTATCATAGTATGGGATCAGGACCCTCTTCAATAGTTAGGGTTGATACACTTGTGGCTAAGCACACCTCAAATCCTATAGAGACCATGAGTGCTAGGATATCACACTTAAAGAGCACACTTCATAACATCTTGGAGCACGTGCGTGGCTCAAGAAAGAGGAAGTTCTATTAAAGACTAACATGCTAGGGATGGAGTTAGATGCTCTAGGTCAGCATCAAACTCTAGAGATTCTGAGAGAGAATTTTATGAGACCTAATCACAAGAATAGTGACCAATGGCTAAACAATCAACAAATCACAAGATTGGGAGAGGATAGTGATCCTAATGAGCAATACATATTTGACAACTGTTGGGAATTGAACTCACAACCTCCCGGTTAGGAGTGCGATGGGCTAACCACTTGCCCCAAAAGCCATGGTTGAGGATTACTTCCTAATCCTCTCTCTTAAGGCGTGGTTCAACCATCTCCTACTAGGATTATGTGACATTCCTTCCCCCTTAGACTGAGCATTGTCCTCAATCCTCACTTGTGGACCCTTCTAACTCTTGGACCCACTTTCCATGCATGAGCGCTTCCACCAACCTCAAACTCCAGCACATGGACCAAATTTGGACCTATCCCACCCTCCGTGGGTGCCCAAATGCCCATGCGCCTTCATCCAAGGCCAGTTTCACACTCACCACGGATAAGCGCTTTTTCCAAGTGCCCACGAATGAGGCGCGAACCTCCGTGTCGCCCAATTTCTCAACTAGGCTCTGATACCAATGTTGGGAATTGAACTTACAACCTCACGGTTAGGAGTGCGATGGGCTAACCACTTGCCCCAAAAGCCATGGTTGAGGATTACTTCCTAATCCTCTCTCTTAAGGCATGGTTCAACCATCTCCTACTAGGATTATGTGACAACAACCTTTGAACATTGGATCAAGATGACATATAGTGTACCTAATCCAACATGCACATAATGATGCGAACTTCCGTCATTGCATTCAAGGGCACACCAATGCCATTCTTGAATAGGTAGGGATTTAGACATGGAAATCATGTAATGGATAAATATAAAGTTCAATGAGAGCTCAGTAGAATTTTCACCTTTTACGAATAAAGAGCTCTCGAGAATTAGCCTAACTCTCCTTTCTTCTTCATTTTTCTCCTTCATTCTAACTCATATGAGATGTCTATGGTGAGGAAAGAGTGTCAAAATGGGGCATATAGGTGTAACGGAGTATTTTTCTTGTTTTGGAGGCTTTGTGCAAACATGAGGACCTCCAAAATGAGGTAAATAATTTCTCAATAGATACTTAGAGCCTGCTTTCTCTTTGTAGGTATGTTTTTTTTGCAGGTCTGAACAATATGCCATATAGAACATTTTATTCTGTGCATTTTCATATGTATCTCCTCCTGTTATGCTCTTTTTGCTTATATCACTCAACCCTCAAAGGACTTCAAAGATTTCGATCCATCTTAAATTGTTTGTTGAATGCTAACTTAGTCTTGCAAGATTCAAGCTCATATAAATCTACCTAATTGTTGAGTCAGACTTAGACCCATGGACTTACACTTCTCTTAATGAGAAGTATCATAGTTTTGTGTTGAATGAAAGGCTCAAACAACAAGATTTTGGCCGCATACATAGACATGAATATGGAAAAGATTAAGTATGCATACCTTGGCGAACTAATCTTTCCTTTACCTAAGCAACATGAGAAGAGCACTGATCCTTAAGGAGGAGTCAAACCAAGCAACAAGTGTTGTAATGACTTTCGAGATAAGACACACTGGAAGCGGATGATTCCAATTCCCCACATTAGTCCAAATTTCTCTAGTGGAGGAGGCCCAAAGGAGTCAATTCTATGCCACAAATTAGGCTTTGATGAGAGAGGAGACCACCTTCTAGTCCTCAAACTACAAACAGTGATGTCTTCCCATTTCGTAATCCAAGATTTCGAAAGAAGGCTTCAACATTTGCATGTTGTGAAATGCATGAAAAACCACTCTGATAGCACTTGTTAGGGTGTTGTGGAGGACCTGTAAGAATTTTCTTTTATTAAAATGTATGAACTATATTTTTTGTCATTCGTTTTGTAAAACAATTTGATAAAAGAGTCTTGTAAATCTATCCCTTTTGTTACTTAACTTCTTTAATCTATACTTATACTTAGAGATTACCAAGAACACCCTCCTCGTTGGAAAATACAATCTATGGTAAAATGCCCTAACTGCTATTGTAAATAGCCTTGCAATACAAGAATGGACACCTGCCATCTAGATTTGCAATACAAAAGGTGTAACTTTGCAACGAGAAGAGCGTGTGAAAAGTTGAGAGCGTGAAGGAGTAGCATACGAACAGCACAAAAAAGCATAGAAAGGATAAGTAGAAGAGTAGATATGTCGATTATGATAGTTGTAAGAAGGTCTGTAATGGTGGAAATAGTTTACTTGTTCCGTACGGTAGTTGTACGTCACTTTAATCTGTTTTATTAATGATCATTCAATTTTGTTAAACTCTCAACTTTTTGGGAATGCTGTTCGATGTCATCTCTTTTTGTGTCTTTTTCCACTAATTAGTGCTTTTATCTACTGGATGGCAAAATGGTCTCTAGTTCTATCGATTATGATATTGTGAAATAACTATCGTAAGACTAATTGAAGAATGTAGGCGTTGTTCTTTGATCAAGTATCGGATGGTTATTCAAACCTTAGGTAGGACGTCAAATGAAGAAGATAAGCTATGTACGTGGAAGCACACACTACGATCGAGATTACATCACAAATCATTTTAGCATCATATATTTGGATTTGGTTAAGCTATCCTTGATTGTGTGTCAGTTGGACTACGAAGTTCAATAAAAACACAAGGATTTAAAAGAAATTAACAAATATGTATAAAAGGGTCCTCCTTACGCTCCACCATACTTGTCCAAAATTTATCTGACAAAAGACCGAAGCATGTTGAACTGCTCCCTCATTCATCAACTGTGCCACATCATCCCATAATTTTCCCTAAAGTTCCCCAAACATCCTCGACCTATGGTCGATACAATCAATTCGAAGACTTCTTTATCAACTTCCCCGATAATTTCTAGAAGATACTATAGCCCTTCAAACTTCAAAACTAGTTGAGTGGGATTTTACACATATAAACTCTGCATTTCAACAATCTAAACTAGGCACCAAATATTTCGAGAACCCACATAACTTACTGTTTAGTGATCCTAGAATGGCTGCCTCAAGAGGACACAATTTTGCAATAGGCAATTATGATGATCACCATCCCAAAGAACCTCCGCCAAGTCGCATCATAGGACTTCATTACACAAATTTTGAAAGCCATTATAATGATGACGTTGATTGCCACATAAGCATGTTTAAAAATCACTATAGTATCTTGGATGGAAACAGAGATCCAATACATAAATGCAAAGTTTTTCAAGCGATGATTAGAGAAGAAGGGATCAAATGGCTAACAGAATTTGATCCTACTCATTTTTGGGATTATGAAGTTCTGAAGAGAGAATTCTTGAATCGGTTTTGATGAAAAAAATCGATTTGACAATCATATGTTATTCTGTAGAGCCTTAGATTGCAATCCCACCAATCGTACAAAGTTATGCCACCAAAATCAGAAGTACCTATAAGTAGTTTTTGGTAGATAGTCGACCCCCACTGAATGTAGTTGTTGGATGTTTTATTGATGGTCTCTCATCTCGACTATGTGAGATAATGTGGATTTATGGAGACAGATAAATTTCTTAGGGTGATACCATTCCCATTGCATTCAAATTCGAAAGTAAACTAGGATCAACCATGAACATTCGGAATCCAACAAGCTAACTACGTATTTAGACTTTATAGAGCGACACCAATGTTTGAATGGAATCCATTGAACCTCTTAAGCAAGTATATTATACTCGATGCTAGAATGTTGGACACACTTCAAATTCTTGCACTTAGAATCACATGTACTGTGCTATTTGACACATTACTACTAATTCAATTCATAATGGATGATCTCAAGCTTAGGCTACAACCACTCAACATTTAAGTACAAATTATTATTATTATTATTTTGAGATTACAATGAATGAAAGACACACACACCCAACCTTGCAAGGTAGAGGGACCCATACATTTGGGTACATCCAAAGGTTGAACATGTCCATTGAGTGGGACTTGAACCTAGCCACTACCCCACAATGTTCAAGGCTTACCGCTACACCACACCCATTTGGACATTAAATAGAAATTATTATATCCAAACTTATCCCCCAAATGTACCTCTCCCATAACCCCTTCCACCTGGAGTACCTCCATATCCCCATTCCAAAATTACCAATATCCTTAGGCCCCCAAATATGTCCCCCAACTCCTTATCAATCACAAAAATATGCACGATCTTTATCAAAATAACCATATCCACCTCTTTAGGATAATTTTCAATATCTACCTCTATAGTATTTTGAGAACCCACATAACTTAGTGTTTAGTGATCCTAGAATGGCTGCCTCAAGAGGACACAATTTTGCAGTAGGCAATTATGATGATCACCATCCCAAGAACCTCCGCCAAGTTGCATCATAGGAATTCATTACACCAAGTTTGAAAGCTATTATAATGATGACCTAGATTGCCACATAGATCCACTACATAAATGCAAAGTTTTTCAAGTGATGCTTAGGGAAGAAGGGATCAAATGGCTAACAGAATTTGATCCTACTCATTTTTGGGATTACGAAGTTCTGAAGAGAGAATTCTTGAATCGCTTTCGATGGAAAAAATCAATTTCACAATTATATATTATTCTGTAGAGCCTTACATAGCAATCCCACCAATCCTACAAAGTTATGCCACCAAAATCAGAAGTACCTATAAGTAGTTTTTGGTAGATAGTCGACCCCCACTAAATGTAGTTGTTGGATGTTTTATTGATGGTCTCTCATCTCGACTATGTGAGATAATGTGGATTTATGGAGTCAGATAAATTTCTTAGGGTGATCCCATTCCCATTGCATTAAAATTAGAAAGTAAACTAGGATCCACCATGAACATTGGGAATCCAACAAGTTAACTACGTATTTAGACTTTATAGAGCGACACCAATGTTTGAATGGAATCCATTGAACCTCTTAAGCAAGTATATTATACTTGATGCTAGAATGTTGGACACACTTCAAATTCTTGCACTTAGAATCACATGTATTGTGCTATTTGTGATGTTACCAACCACATTACTACTAATTTCATTCATAATGGATGATCTCAAGCTTAGGCTACAACCACTCACCATTTAAGTACAAATTATTATTATTATTATTTTGAGATTACAATGAATGAAAGAGACACACACCCAACCTCGCAAGGTAGAGGGACCCATACATTTGGGTACATCCAAAGGCTGAACATGTCCATTGAGTGGGACTTGAACCTAGCCACTACCCCACAATGTTCAAGGCTTACCGCTACACCACACCCGTTTGGACATTAAGTAGAAATTATTATATCCAAACTTATCCCCCAAATGAACCTCTCCCATAACCCCTTCCACCTAGAGTACCTCCATATCCCCATTCCAAAATTACCAATATCCTTAGGCCCCCAAATATGTCCCCCAACTCCTTATCAACCACAAAAAATATGCACAATCTTTGTCAAAATAACCATATCCACCTCTTTAGGATAATTTTCAATATCTACCTCTATAGTAGGATCTATCACTCATTAGCAGACCACTAGAACATAGTGGGTTTAGTAGTAGCCATAGGGGCAAATGCCCGATTTTCCAAATTGATTTTACCAAAACCAAAGGAACTAGGACTTTATATATAGAGAGGAACCTCTAAAATAGTACCCATAGTACCAAAGACCACCACAATGTAATTTTTTCCTTAAAAGGGGCCATATTTGGGATAGCTACCACCACACTCATGAGTTTGATTAGAGTCAGAAACAACAAGCACTCACTGCTAATATGGTAAAGTTAACTTATTTGGAGCCATAGTTTATTGTAGTATAGACTTGATCCAATGGGATGGACCAACCCATAGAAGAACAACTTCAACCCTTAGTATAAGAATAAGAGAAGTTAGGCTAAAGGTTGCATGAAAAACCATCACAAGTTTCCCTTCCTACACTAGATTTAAGAGAAACCTCTGGCAAGAAGATGGTCATAAATGAAGAAGAATCTCCAATGATCCTGAATCAAGACACCACCAAAGTCCCATTAAACTCTCTTCGATACCATCAAAGTCCTATCAGACTCTGTTCTAGTCCATGTCAAATATCCTCGGACAAATTAGGAAGTTGTTTCTATGACACTCCATGCTACTCTATACATACCTTTTCAGATCCCATTAGGAGAACTATTGTCCTTGTGCCCAATCTTTAGGCAAGAATTATTATGAAAAATAGAAGAAAAGCTTACTTTGGCATTGGTACATAGCATAATGCTTACTAAATTCAATTTTGTGGATCATCAAGTGTCCCTAATTATAGTTTAGTACAAGAACCAATTAGTCAATAAGGTGTTTATTGATAGCACATCAAGTGTAAATGTTGCCACCACTAATAGTTGTAATCAATTAGGACTGAAAAATGTCAAACCCGCCTCTTTTTTGTGCAAATGGAAAATCGGTCTCATGTGCATCCCTTAGGAATAATTAGGGATATAACATAGTATGCATGGAGCTACATTCAACATAACTTTCATCATATTAGACCTTATCGAGTCAGAAAATAATTACCATTTGTTGATTAGCTATGGCTCAAACAAGCCAAAAAGTAATACAAGATTGGTACACCAACCAATTATCTTTTATAAAAAGAATGGTTAAGTATAAAGTCACTTTTGATGAATTCGGAAAGTGTCACCAATGCCAAACTCTAGAATTTGTAGAACCCACACATCTTGTAGACGACTTAATAGACAACGAAGAACAAGCATTTCTAAAGGTAAGTCAAGAATTGCTCTTGATAGGTGTTATTAATGTCTATTGCATTACCACAAATATTTATGTACTCGAGCACAATTTTTTTCCACTAATGCAATGCATCTCATTACAAAAAATGATTATTGTATTTAGGAAAAGGCGTTTATGGAATCATGTAATCAATAAGCATTAATGAAGATCAAACCAAAATCTACAATTTAGGGACCAGAATTAATCCTAGAACTATCAAGGTTTGAGTAGGACTATCATAACCTTTTTGGACAGTTAATTATTCTCCTAACTGACTACCAAGATGTCTTTGCTGAGATTATATGGATTTGCAAGGACTTGAACCCATATTTTATCTACATCAAACCTTATTAAAACCCGATACTATTCCTATACTACAACAACAACACCAAATGAATCTAAATTATGCTAAGTAGTTAAACAAGAATTGGTTAGATTATTAAAGTATAGATTCATAGGCCCTATTGAGAGCCCCAAATGGTTCTCTCCTATAATCACTGCCCCCAAGAAAAATAAGCAACTTTGAATCTGTGCTGATTGTTGAAAACTCAATACTAGCACTATTCCATACCCCTTCCCACTACCATTGTTGGATAGTATACTCGAAGAAATTGCAAGGAGAGAAATGTATTCGTTCATGGATGGGTTTAAAGGATACAACCAAGTTCTATATGGAAAAATAGGTTATACCCAAGACAACATTAATTACCAATCGGGTGTCTATGCTTGCAAGGTTATGTTGTTTGGAGTAAGAAATGCACCTAGTACCTTTCAAAGGTGCATATAGGATATTTTATCCCATACCTCATAAATTTCTTAGAAATCTTTTTAGATGACTTTTTCTATTTTAGGATATAAGAATGCACATTTACAACAACTCCAACCTTGTTTTGCGCAATGCCCAGTAGTTTATCTTTGTCTAAGTCTAGCTAAACCTATATTTATTATGAGTTGCAACAAACTTTTAGGCCATGTAATTTCTAAAGCAAGCATTGCAATTGAACTAGACAAGGTTAAGGTAATACAAGAGGCTTGGCACCCAATTCACCTAAGGAATTTCAACCATTACTTGGGCGAATTTGATGGCATTGCCAAAACTTATTATTGATATATTTTGGTAGTAATGTGTGCGAATACACTTAGGATTCTTGGGGCACTTGTTTTCCTCTATAAGAGGTGTTTTTCCCTAGATTGTATAGATATTCATAACCCTAATGAGTTATTGGCCTTGCCTTGTACATTCACTTAGTAATACACTCTATGTGTTGTGCCCCAAGCTTCTTCTTCTACCTTGTTCTATTTGTGTGCTTTGTACATTCCTTGAACTCCAATAGTTGGTATCAGAGCATGTCCCTACTTTCTTTTGGGCATCATCGAAACCATTTTGGTCACAATCTAAAAATCGCGCATAAACTGTGAGCATACTCAAGATCATAAAATTCAAAATAACTTCCTGTTGTGGTAGCAAAAATTTGATTTGAGCTTATTTCGGCCTTCAGACACACTATCACAATAGGTATACATGAATTTTTTCCTTTTGTGCCAAGCATATATACAATTTTTGATCCACCAATACAAGTGCCTTGAAATCTGCTATAGGTCTAGTGGAACACAATTGGGTATTTCTATTAAAATTTTTTGAAAAACAATCAATTTTCTACATCAAGGTATAGTCATGGATGAAAGTAATGATGTATTTTGTATGTTGGTTGTTGAGGATAAGTTGGATGATTCTAACTACCCATTTTGGGCATACATGATGCATCATGTATTGGTAGCAAAAGGCTTGTGGAATATTGTGTAGAGGGTTGAAATACATCCTCCTACACAGACAAAGCGTTATGATAGCGGGTCATGTAGATGGTGTTGAAGGAGGATGATCTTCAATTTCTTGTTTCTATTATACACATCCTCCTAGATCGACAAGCATTATGATAGCAAGTGATGTGGGAGGTCTTGAAGAGGACGATCTTCAATTTCTTGTTTCTACTACAGTTTCTATTTCACCAATTATAGATCAACTTCCTTGAGATGGTAGAGATACATAGGCGTATGTAATTGATAGACTTGTTTGCCAAATGTGCCATTATCCCTCCCATTCGCTCATGCAAAACAACAAATTAAAGATGCTTGGGATACTCTTAACACACTATATTGGGCAAGGAATGAAGCTTATTTTGACTATCTTGGAAAATAATTAGAGAGTGATCATATGAATGAACGAGATTCATTGGACACTTTTTTGAAAAAGATTAAGGATTTGAAAGAGTAGTTAATTTTTTCCAATGAAATTTTGCCAGATAGTTCACTGATGTAAAATATTCTTAATG
Organism: Ceratopteris richardii; assembly: GCA_020310875.1. Lineage (NCBI taxonomy): Eukaryota > Viridiplantae > Streptophyta > Polypodiopsida > Polypodiales > Pteridaceae > Ceratopteris > Ceratopteris richardii. Next base: position 20,225,655 of record CM035437.1, on the reverse strand, counting down.
GTTCTTTAGATTTTTATCAAATTTTTGCTTCTACTCTTCATTTGATAATGAAAAGAAATCCAAATACCTTAATATTTGGAAGAAGACCAATCTAGACAAAAGGTGTATTATTTTAAAAATTAGTCTCAAACATAAAAAAAGAGTTGTACATAGGTTTTGCAACTTGACCAATAAAGAACGAGGACACTACCTTCTTTGTGGCTTAGATTCATGAGAAGCAATGAGTCTTCATGTGGTTGATCTTCTGAATAATTTTTGTAGTCCCTTCTATTATAGCCTCTATTGCTATTGTTGAAGTTGTGTCCACCTCTGCCTCTATTGCTACCATATCCACCTCTTCCACTTCCTTTTTGGTTCTTCCCATTGAACCACAATTTTGAGTGGTGTGTTTGGTCTTATCGCAAATGGCACAAGGTTGAACATTCTGACCTTTGGCTTTGTCTTGCTTTGGTCCTTTCGTATTCCCTTTCCACTTGCTCTTGCTTGCAAAGT
>CM035437.1:20137663-20212663 GCA_020310875.1 Ceratopteris richardii | reverse complement strand
GCTTGCAAGAAAATAGTTCAATCAATTTGAGGAAGACCATTTCACGATGTGGTAGGCCATGAAGAATGAGTTCTCTTCTGCTTTTCGACCAAGGAACTCAACAAAACAAGTTCTAGATGAACTAGAAAATCTGCACTTGAGGAAGGACGGGTCCTTCCCATAATTGATGACGAGGGCCAAGTCACTTGTGACAAAGGTAACAGAGGCGCCAAGTGACTTCTTGATTAAAAAGTGGCTAGAGAAAGTGCTTCCAAAAAGTACAAGGCATAAAATCCATGATCTCTTAGCATCGAGCACCCTGCTAGAAGATTTCATAGCCATGGCTAGACGAATTGAGCAAGCTTGAGTGCACTTTGACGACTCTGTTTCTCATTCTGAGTGATGGAATGGCACCCCGAGGCAACATCAATTTAGGAGCACTGAAGAAGATACACTGGTAAGGCTTAGGTGGGAAATCAAAGGTCTCAAGGAACATGATACCAAGGCAAGTATTTGGTGTATGATTTGTCACCAAAAAGGGCACCCACAAGTAGAATGCCCTAATGAGATAGTTTGCTAGTTTTGTGGTAAATGGGGACACAAAGCTCATAGTTGTTACTATTTGAAGGGGATGGTGGAACCACAATCACCTCTATAATGGGGGCAACTAGCTATGTCATTGTAGCCCTTGGTTCCTATAAATCAACCTATGGCAACAACACCAAGTCCTACCCTTGGCAATGTCCTCGGTGTTCAATCTTTTTATTCTTCCCCTACTAATGCTAGCATGTAGAGCAGCCCTTGTAATCACGTGTCAGCATTTAGGAATCGACCACAATAGCCCATAATGAGTTATAGATGCAAAGAATATGGACATGTGCAATCTTGATGTCTCCTGCCAAAAAAAGTGCCTCCATGCTCTAATGGTATGGAGTTGAGGGACCACTACAAGAAGGATTTCCAAAGCAGACTACCACAAATTTGGTTAACAACACCTTCCACATCTCGATAAATATGTTTCCTACTCAAAATACACAACTCAGAGTATGTACTAGGGCTCACTGGGTAGTGAAAGAGGAATTTAGGGTAGTGGCAAGCAAGGGTACTAGATCGTAGCAAGGAAACAATTTTGATGAAGCAGTTAATCTAGAGAAAAAGGAACCTACCCCAATAGAGAAGCCTCTTACTAGAGCAAAAAGGGAACTACTGAAGGATAGTAAACTAGAAGGATAAGGACCAAATATTATCGTGTCTAACAACGATGTGGAATCTTGGAAGGATCAAGAACAAAAGTGGGTAAGAACAATAGAAGACACTTTCTAGATGGTCAAACAAGGATTACAAGATGGTACTCTAAAGCTCATCATAAGTATATTGGCAACCCTTTTTTCAGTGAGTCACATTCTGAAGATTACGTACCAGCAGGTAAGTCTATATGACCTATTGCATATGGATGCTCAATTATCAAGTGAGATGCTCAATATCATTGCTTCACTAGGAGCACCAGTTTCAATGGGAAATACTTTTGGTGATTGCATTATAACCTAGGCCCCATTGATCGACTACTACAATCCTCAGGTAGCAGTCAAGATAGTCGAACAAGAAATCTCTGGTGCGATCAAAGATGGTAGATTGGGTATCAAACTGATCCTTGAATCAATGATGAAGGGGCTAGGACTCTGACCACCTATGAGGCACAATTCATGGTTACCATGGTAGATCAAAGCAAAGTAAAACGTATTGGGATTGTTGAGAAGGTGGAACGGGCAATACAAGGGTCTAAGTTCATCTTAGAATTTTTGGTGTTATGAATTTCTCTTGCATCTAAAGGATTTCGCTTACTCCTAGGATGCCAATGGCTCATACATGTAAAGAGCATCCATGACTAGGGGCAGAACTATATGTGGGTACATGACCAAGACATGATGAAGCAGTTGCAGATGGAAATTGATCTAGATCATGCATGGATGGGAACTACTAGTTCATTAGCAAACCCAATGATGAAGAACTTGAACCTCAAAGCCTATTTGAAGAAGCTAACCTATCAAAAAAGGTGGCAAAAGCTCCTCCATGTTATACCGTAATTTGTAGTAAGTCACCCTAGGATGAGGGTGAAAGCCTCTGCATAATGAAGCAAGAAGTATCCCTACAAGGTAGCAAAGAGGAAGGAGTTTGCTGCAAGTGGAGCATGGGATCAATACATCTAGGGAGGTAGCTACACTACAACTAGTGATGGAATGGAGTCCTCCTATAGAAGAGAATCCTATTGATCTGTTGTGGATCTGAGACAAGGAGAAGAAAAGAAGGAAAGGTGAATTTTAGATAATTAACCAAAGAATTAAAGACCAAGTTCAAACAACTAACCAAAAGCAAGGAAGATCTATGAGGTGAGAACTCATAGTTCAAGCCATCTGATCTTGTGAGAGTCAAAGAGGGAGGCATGAAGCAAGTTCTTGGGATGAACTAGATGTAGAGAAAACATCCCAACTTATAGAATCTTACTACTATATTCTAGAAATTTAGAGCCCTACTTGGATGGGGATATGAGAAGACAATGTTACTAAGTCAAGGAGAAGCCCGCATAGCTATGTTTAAGGATGAGCCTTTACCTTTAGTAAATGTTTCAAGGCTCAAATTGTATCACACAAAACACCGAGTCCAACCACACCTGCGTCTTCTTCTTTTGTATGAGCTCCTACTTCCTCCTCCCTTGGTGTCTGAGGATGCAAGATTTGTGAGAAGCTCTAGAGAAAAATTAGGAGTTGATTGCAAGTTTGTGCTTGTATTTCCACTCAGGCCAAGAGAAAAGAGCAATTGATTTCTCTCTCACTATTTCTTTAATTAAAATTTGACAATAATATAACTGTGTACACTAATTTTCTTCTTTCTAGTTAGCCTTTGAATTTGTTCAGTTTAGTTTACTCAGATTTTATTGATTCTAACATAACGTTAAGTGCCACAAAACAATAGATCATTCCTAAGTGGAAGTTCAAGATACACTATGAATATGACTCCTCTTAAGTTCTAGAATATTTATCTGGTTTTAGCAATAATATTAGTATTTCTCTCTGTCCACAGGTGACAGCATTACCAACTCGTGGTCGGGTTTAAAAGAACTAGCAAATTAGTATTGGCTTTGTACAATTGTAGACCCAGTTGTACACCATTTTAGAATTCAAACAAATGGAGTGTTCATAGTAAGAATCCGAGCATTATCATCCATCCCAAATTGGCCTAAATGCTCTATTTAAATATCAAGCATACAATATTCTTTGAGTCATACCTTAGAGACCATATAGTCTCACTTTGCATGCTCCTAGAATTCTAGGAATCAAGCTAGGGCCAATTCCATTTCTACAATAAAACTTTTAGAGTTATTCAAATAAATAATTGGACTTCAAAAAATTACAAAGGAATGCAGACTCAAGCATCTTAGTCTTGAAGGGGAGCTCTTGGTTCATATGGAAAGTCTAATTGCTTGACCATATCCATGGACTACCTTGGTCTTTGAGAAGAAAATACATGTATGTTCATTTATCCTTTGTTCATACCTAAGGAGAATTTCTAAATGATTTTATATATTGTTAAAGGTTTTAAGGACCTAAACTCAAGATTTAAAGTAAGTCTAAAAGGAGCCAAAATCCAAGAGTCATACTTTAATTCAAATTCAAATAGGTAGCTCAAAAGTTGATTGGAATCTTTTGTAGATCTATCAACACATGCCAACTAGAATCATGGGAACATGCCTATATAAGCTTTAGTGTAAAAGTCACAACGGGAGATAGAGCTCTCACTCACATTTGGAGTGTATGGATTCTCCACCAGAATTTGATCAATTAGTAACATTGATGGTGACCGAGGAGATGAACCAAGGAGGTTCACAATCAAAGGGCAGTCAAGCCCAAGTTTTCTATGTAGGTAGAGGCAAAGGCAAAAGAGGTGGACAAAAATCCCAAGGTAGAGAGAGAGGAAGATCAAACTCAAGATCAAGCAACCAAGAAGGCTCCAACCAAAGCTATGGATCAAGAGGAAGAGGAAGGAGTAGAGGAAGATCACATGGAAGAGAAGCATCCAATGGAGAATGCTACAATTGTGGAAAACCTAGCCATTATGCAAGAGATTGTTGGTCCAAAGGAGGAGGCAATCAAGGATACAAAATGAACCAAGGTAAATGAAAACTTTCTTATGATGTATGTGTTAAGTGAAAGAGTCAATTCAGATTTTACATGGTACATTGATAGTGGTTGTAGCAACCATAGGAGTTCCAATAAAGATGTTTTCTTTAATTTACACTCATCCATTAGTCAAGGAAATGTAGAGACAGGGGATGACACTGAGCATAAGATTACACATGTGGGAGATGTTGCATTGAATGGATCTCAAAGCTCCAAGGTATTGAAGGATGTGTTGCATGTGCCAACCATCACCAAGAACTTGGTTTCGGTAGGTCAAATGGTTGAAAGAGGTTAGGTGAGGTTCAATGATCAAGGATGTTTTGTTGAAGACCCCATGCAGGACCAAAAGCTCATAGAAAAGGAAAGAAGCAAGGAAAACTCTTCACCATGGAGTAAAGCCATCAACCCCTCACACTGCCTACTTGTCAACTGGAAATAAATAGATTGCAAAATCCACTTATGGCATAAAAGAATTGGGCACATAATCTTACAAAGGATGAAGGACATGCAAAGGAAGGGCTTGGTGACTAGTCTACCTAATCTCACATCTCAGAATATGCAACATTTGTGCCATGCTTGTCAATTAGGGAAACAACGCAGAGTGCCATTCAAGAAGGGAGCGTATGTGAATCTCATACACATAGATGTATGGGGACCTATAAGGGAGCCATCCATTGGAAGTAACATATATTTTTTCACATTTATAGATGATCATTCAAGTTTTTTTGTATGTATTGCATGAATTCAAAGTCAGAGGTGTTTTGTCGCTTCAAGAGCTTCAGAAACCTAGTGGAGAAGGAGATAGGGAAGTATATGGACTCTCAGATTGGATGGAGGGGGAGAGTATTTTTAAAATGAATTCTTAGATTTTTTATACATGACCATGACATCAAAAGGCAATTCACTTGCAGGTATACACCTTAACAAAATGGGGTGGTAGAGAGGAAGAACAAATATATAGGAGAAGTGGCTAGAGCTTTGTTAAATGAAATGAGTGTTCTTAATTCTTATTGGGTTGTTGCAGCAAATACAACAATATACATTATGAATAGGTGTCCAACTTCAAGAGTACATGGAGTTACACCTTATGAAGCTTGGTGTGGTAATAAAACCAACCTTTCACATCTCAAAGTATTTGTTTGTGTGTGTTATGATCACACACCTCAAGAATTGAGACACAAGTTAGACCCGGAGGCAAATAGGTGTATATTTCTTGGATATTCTTCAGAGAAAAAGGGTTTTAGATGCTATAACCCTTGCACTAAAGAGCTTAAGGTATTTAGGGATTTAATATTTCATGAGTTTCTACCTTGGTATGGTAGCAAAGATGTGTTACATGTTGATGATGCATATGAAGTCGAGAAGAAGTTCAAAGAGCAACAATAAAGCATGGAGATGAGTGGTCAACCATTTCTAGCACACCATCAGAGGAGAGTACTATATCAGCTTGGCATGGAAGAACAAGGAATGAAGGTCATTCAAGTGAAAGAAGTAGAAAAGGAAAGAAAAAGGCAAATGATGAAGATCATCGATGGGTCGACATGGACTCTGTTGATATATTTAGGTAGTGATGTGTGTGAACACTCTAGGACCATCATGGCACTTTTTTCCCTCTTTAGGAGGTTTTTTCCCCCCGGCTTGTATATACACCTATTGCCCTAATGGGCTACTTATCTTTGTACATTCTCTAGTAATACATTCAGTATTGAGTGTTGTGCTCCAAGCTTCTTCTTCTTCCTTATGCTGTTCGTGTGCTTCCGCAAACATCTAACTCCAACAATTGGTATCAGAGCAGGTCATCGCTTCATCTAGGGTGCCGTCGACACTCCTCGGGTTGCAGTCTCAGAATCGCATGAATTTTGGTGAGCATACTCAGCATGTTTTCGAGATCAAAACAACTTTGCTATGTGGTGCCAAAATCGTGATCTGAGCTCGTTTCGACCTCCGAATGCATTATCATAGCACTTCTATAGGCTATTTTGTCTTTTTGTGCCAAAGGTATATATTAGTTTCTGTTCACCAGTATAAGCGTCTCGAAGTTTGCTACAGGTATAGCGAAATTCATCTGGGTAATTTTGTTCAACTTTTTGAGATATAGTCAATTTTTTGCATCAAGGTATATTAGTCACCGGCCATGACTGAAAGCAGTGATGTATTCCGTATGTTGGCTATTGAGGATAAAGTTGGATGGCACCAACCACCCATTATGGGCTTATATGATGCGACATGTGTTGGTTGCAAAAGGACTGTGGAACATTGTGTAGGGTGTCGAAAAACGTCCTATGACACCTGCAACTGTTACAACTGCAAGTACTAAAGCTGATGCAGAAGGTGTCAAAGATGATGATATTCTGCATATTCCTGTTCGTGGTGCCGTTTCTACTACACCTACTGCAGAGCAGATTTGCTGGGATGGCAGAGATGCTCAGGCACATGCATTGATAGCTTCGTCTGTCAAACATGTCATCATTCCACACATTCGCTCTTGTAGAATAGCTAAGGATGCTTGGGATACACTTACCACATTGTACCAAGCTAGGAATGAGGCTCGTGTTGCTTACCTCAGAAAACAGTTGGAGAGTGAGCACATGAATGAAGGTGATTCTATGGACAATTTCCTAACGAAGATCAAAGACTTGAAGGAACAATTGATTTTTGCTGATGAGGTTATACGAGATAGCTCACTTGTGCAGACCATTCTGAATGGTCTTCCTGATTCATATCAAAGTTTTGCTTCTACTCTTCGGTTGATGATGAAAGGCAATCCAAACGCCTTATCATTTGAGGAGTTAGTCTCTGTTCTATTGCAGGAAGATGAATCTAGGCAGAACAGGTCCATTATGCGAGTTGCATATCAAGCTTTCCTGGCTAGTCAGAAGGGCAAAGGAAAATGGAGCTCTTCAACTAGTAAGCAGAAATCTGCTAATTCTGCATATTCAAAGAAGGAAGATAAAGATGGGAAGAAATCAGAAAAGCAGAAATTGTTTTGTAAGTAGTGTAAAGGGAATGATCATATCATAAAGAATTGTCCAAAACTGGCTGCTAAAGAGGTAAAGAAGAAAGAGGCTGGAATGGTTGTTGCAGAGGCCTCTACACCAAAAACAGAGTCTGCTAATCTTGTGCAGGAAGAAGAATGGGTGTTTACTACTGTCTGCAGTTTTGACCTATCTTGTCATGAGCAGTGCATGTCTGTAGTAGACTCAGATGTTTGGTATTTTGACAGTGGGGCAACCAAACATATTACCTTGCAGCGTAATTTCTTCTCTTCACTCGAGCCTGCCCTATAGGGAATACTGTTACATGCACCAACAACTCCTCTTATCCTGTTATGGGAGTTGGTAAGATCATTCTGACTACTGCTGATGGTAGTTCTTTCACTTTGTCAGATGCTTTATTTGTGCCAGGGATCAAGAAGAACCTATTATCAGTTTCTGCATTAGCTAAGATTGGCTTGGTTGTGAAATTTGTTGATGACAGGTGTACAGTTCATGATCTGTCAAATGGCAATGTGATTATCGCTTCTGGCATTTTATGTCGTGGTCTGTATAATCTCATAACCTATGAAAGATCTGTAAATGATTTGGCATTTGCAGTAAATGATTCTCAGGCTATGTCAGATGCAAAGCTTTGGCATGCACGCTTTGGTCATCTAAATTTTGCTAGTTTGTTATGCCTGCAGAAATCTAAAATGGTGTCCTCTTTGCCCAAACTTGAGGCACCTGGAAAACATGTTTGTGAAGGCTGTATTTTGGGCAAAATGTAGCATTTGTCCTTTCCAAAAGATGGGTCAGTTTGGGCTACTCAGAAATTGCAGCTTGTACATAGTGATCTCTGTGGTCCTATGCATAAACCTTCTTTTGGGAATTATCTTTACTTCGTGACTTTCATCGATGATTTTTCTAGGCATGCATGGGTATATCCATTGAAGGCAAAGTCCGAAGTGTTCATGTGCTTCAAACAGTTTTTGGTTTTGGCTGAAAATCTGTCAGCATGTAAAATGGGCACCCTTTGTTCAGATCGAGGGGGGGAATATATGTCTTCTGATTTTAATGCATTTCTGGCTGAATGTGGGATAAAACACCAGTGTACAGTGCTGTATACACCTCAACAGAATGGAATTGCTGAACGAAAGAACAGGTCACTCATGGAGATGGTGAGGTGTATGGTCAAGAGTCAGGCATTTACCACATAGTTTCTGGCTTGAGGTTGTCATGTGTGCAACATATGTACTGAACAGGTGTCCCACTAAAACGCTGCAGTCTATCACTCCATATGAGGCTTGGCATGATTGCAAGCCATCTGTTGCTCATCTGCGTATTTTTGGTTGTTTGGCATATGCATTAGTGCCTGAACAACATCGCAGAAAATTGGATGATAAAGCAGTAAAATGTATTTTTGTTGGGTACAGTTCTGAAAGTAAAGGCTATCGTCTGTATCATCCACAGACTAAACGCATTCTGGTTAGCTGTGATGTTGTTTTTGTGGAAGATGCTATTCAGCCATTGCTTTCATGTACTAAGGAGACATCTGTTAGCTCCAAAGACATGTATGATACTTTGCTGTCTCTTTTTACAGGTGGACAGTCTAGTGCTGGTCCTAATGAGGCAATTTCTCAGCCTTTGTAGGTTTCATGTGATGATGCACATAATTCCATTTCTGATGCAGATGTAAATGATGCACTTATTGATGAGAGAGCTGACATTGAGCAGGCAAGAACTATGCCAAAATGGCTAGTGCAGACCTTGTGTGACAAAAAATTAGATGCACCTCTATCATATCATACTTGATCAGGCTCTCATAGTGCCTCTTTTGCATCAGATTGTTATGCTATGGCTGCATCTAGTCTCTGTGATGAGAATGAGCCTTTTTCGTTTGATGAAGCACAAAATTTAGAAAATTATATGGCTGCTATGCAATCTGAATATGATGCAATAATGAAGAATGGTACTTGGTCTTTATGTGACTTGCCTCCTGGCAAGAAGGCCATTGGCACTAAGTGGGTATACAAGCTGAAGCGTAAACCTGATGGTACAGTTGACAGGTATAAGGCTAGGCTTGTTGCAAAGGGTTATGCATAGGAAAGAGGCATTGATTTTGATAAGACCTTTGCACCTACATGCCGTATGACTATTGTCTGGAGCATTTGTGCACTTGTAGCCCATCATGATTGGAATGTACATCAGTTGGACATTAAAACAACATTTCTGAATGGTGACTTGCATGAAGAAGTGTATGTTTTTCAGCCCCGTGGCTTTGTGCAAAAAGGGCATGAAAACCAGGTGTGCAGGCTAAAGAAGGCATTATATGGTTTAAAGCAAGCACCATGTGCTTGGTATGAGAAGATACATACCTATCTGATTGCACATGGTTTTGAGAACAGTCCAACTAAAAGCACCTTATATGTTAAGCGTGCTAATGATGTGCTTCTAATCATTGTTGTCTATGTTGACGACATGCTGCTCACTGGTCCTATTGAGAAGCATATTGTTGATTTTAAGGCTGATTTGCATGCCTCATTTGAGATGTCTGATTTGGGGCATTTGCATCACTATTTGGGCATTTAATTTATGCAAGTTGATGGTGGAATGGCTTTGTGTCAAACGAAATATATTGACACATTATTGCAGGGTTTTGGCCTTGAAGACTGTAAGCCTATTGCCACTCCTATGGAGACAAGTTTACAATTGAGTCTTCATGATGCTGGAGATGCATTTGATGTTGCTCTCTATCAGCAGGCTGTTGGATGCTTGATTTACTTATGCATTACTTGGCCAGATATTCAGTTTGCTTTCTCATAGATGAGCAGGTTTCTGCATTGCCCAGGAGTCAAGCATTAGCAAGCGGTTAAGCGCATCTTTCGCTACTTGAGTGGTACTCGGCTACTTGGGTTGTTTTATCCCAAGGGGGGATCACTACCGCCAGATTTGCATGCTTTTTCTGACTCTAATTGAGCTTGTTGCTATGACACTCGTGTGTCCACTAGTGGCTTTTGCTTCATGCTTGGTAGCTCATGTATATCTTGGTTGAGCAAGAAGCAACCTACTGTGGCCACTTCCAGTTGTGCGGCTGAGTATAGGGCAACTTTCACAGCTACTATTGAGTGTGTGTGGCTCAGACGCCTTATGGCTGATTTGGGTGTTGGTCAGTCTTCTGCCACCACCATCTTCACTGACAGTCAGAGCGCATTGGCAGTTGCGAGGAACCATGTGTTCCATGCTCGCACTAAGCACATTGAGGTGCATTATCATTATGTCAGGGAGAGGTTCTCTGCTGGGGAGATCAGCTTGGCATATGTGTCCACGCAAGAGAACATTCCAGACTTTTTCACGAAGGCTCTGCCCAAGGAGAAGTTTGAAGCTTTCTGCAAAGCTTTGGGCTTACTTCCTTTTGTGGAGTGATTTCCACATAGCTTGGCACTTCCTTATACATGAGTGCTAGCTACTTGTTCACTGCATCACTCCCAGGGGGGATTTGTTGATATATTTAGGTAGTGATGTGTGTGAACACTCTAGGACCGTCGGGGCACTTTTTTCCCTCTTTAGGAGCCCCCCCCCTTGTATATATGCCTATTGCCCTAATGGGCTACTTATCTTTGTACATTCTCTAGTAATACATTCAGTATTGAGTGTTGTGCTCCAAGCTTCTTCTTCTTCCTTGTGCTGTTCACGTGCTTCCGTAGACGTCTAACTCCAACAGACTCTACAAATGATGTAGATGTGGAGAAATTAGGAACTCCACAGTTTAAAGCATCTAAACCAAGGAGGAAGAGATTCATACCACCTAATGGTGAGGTAAGGTCATCCAATAGGGTTAAATACCATGTTCAAAGGTTAACTTATGATTCATTCATTGCAAGACACTATGCCTACATGATTCAAGTTATATCTTGTGAAGAGCCTAACTTTTTTGAAGAAGCAAATAAGCATATGGAATGGATTGAAGCCATGGACGAGGAAGTCAAGGCACTTGAAGAAAATGATACTTGGTCATTGGTGCCAAGAACAAAGGACATGAAAGTCATTGGTGACAAATGGGTGTAGAAGGTAAAGAGGCATGCAGATAGGAGCATCATTCTGTCCAATAGCTAAGATGTCCACCATAAGAAGTTTGATTGCAGTTTCAGCCTCGAAAGGTTGGAAGATGTACCAGTTGGATGTGAACAATGCTTTCCTAAATGGAGAGCTTGAAGAGGCGGTCTTCATGGGAGTAGTCCCAAGGCTTTGAAGATAAGAGGTTTCCACATCATGTATGTAGGCTTAAGAAGGTTCGTTATGGACTCAAGCAAGCCCCAGGGGCTTGGAACCAAAAACTTGTGGACTACTTGGTAAAATGTGGATACAATCAGAGTCATGCAGACCCATCACTCTTAAGGTCTCTATAGGTTACAACCTATCAGAACTTAGTGGTGAAGGTCTAGGCATAGGGAGTCTGAGGATATTTTGAGTAATTATGATGCGCACATATGGACTCATTGAACCTGAGAGGGATTCCCAGAGTACGCCCAAGCCAAGGACTACTATTTATTGGCAAAAATGCTAGATAGGAAGCAGAGAGACTAGTTGTCTACTTTTTGAGTATCTAGTATTTCAGACACCTAGCTCCTTCTATATCATTGAGGACAATGATCTTTAGAAGGGGGAGAGAGTGTTATATTCCAGAGATGTACATGCTTGGAGGAACGAGAAGTTCCTTGCTCAGGTGATAGCCAAGGCCAAAAGCTAGAGAGTTCATATGAGGTACCTACTCATGATGGCCAGATGAGTAGAGGGACCTTAGAGAGAACTCTAGATGGTGACTAGGCGAGGGCTATAAATAGGTTGGGATGTGAGTCCCAATTATGTCATTCTCCACTTCTCACATGGGATTAGATAGAACAACTCTAACTAGTTCCCAATCATGGGTACCATGAGATTGGATTATGAGAACCTCCAAATAGGAAAAAGATTCTAGAATAAAGTTTTTCAAATGTGCAAGCATGTCTAGCACCAAGATAGAAGGAATTGGATCAAGTTTGAGGGCATTGATATGATTCATAGAGTTGAATTTGAAAGCTAGTGTGTGTTAAGACACATAATTAATGCTTGGGATGACTCTAAGAACCATCTGATGCTAGGATAGGAACCCCCTGATTAGAGGGTCTTAGCTTTGCTTGAAAGAGATATTCTTCTTGGGTTACATATACTTCATTAGGTTCCTCTATATCTTGTAATTTGTGTGGGCAATAGATGAGTTTCTACATCAAAAGGGTTTTCTTCCAAGAGATATTCTTCTCGGGTTATATATATACTTCATTAGGTTCCTCTATACCTTGTAATTTGTGCGGGCAATAGATGAGTTTCTACAACGTTTGCGCCGAAGGAAAAGCCACACTGCCATTGATTGACGTATAAAGGAGAAATGGATTTCTTTTCTTAATAAAAGAATTCTACAAATAGCTCTATCGAAATTTCAAGTATTGAAATTTCCGACTCCTATTCAACCTATTTATATCTCAATTCATTTGTCTCATTGAACTATATCCTTCAAACATTTTATTCGTTCAAGTAAAATGCTTTATTTCTAAGAGAGATATTGCAAGTTTTGATCATGAAGAGGCTCAAATTAATGTGAAGAAGGACACTGATTCTAGTCTAATTGGAGTATGATTATTGTAGCTTGCTATGCAGTCATATCCAGGCTTGGGATGGGTATGAAGTTTTCGTATTGCTTGGTGAGGATGATCCACAATCCAAGGGGCTGGAATGCAACAATAGAAATATATTAGAGGACATCCCGAAATTGAATAGAAACTTGGAAAGCTCAATTGTAATTGGTGCATCTCATGGTCTTAGACTAAATGGGAATTCAAGTTTGAAAGTGATATGGGACTCACTAGTTGGCAAATTCTCCACCAAGATTTCAGAGCCAATACAATTTGTGATGCTACTCCATAATGAAAAAGATGGATAAATGGGTTGGAAGACATTGGAAATCTTTTTTCCTCTTGCCTTAAGAATGCCAGAGTGTAGCAAGGTGTCTAGAGAACCCTCAAGTTGGATTATCTGATCAATTGGAAGCAAGTGCTACCTGATTAGGTGATTGGCTAGTTAGTTGCCCTTTGGAATATGATTAGAGGTGAGGTCCTTTGGAAAATCTAGATGTAAATATGCATGGCTAACTTTGTTGTGTCTCCGAAATAATGGTCCTTAGTGAAGTCCCTTGACTTCTTGAACTCTTAGGGAAAAGGATTAGAAACCATAAGAGTGCTCTTTCTTTTACACACGGGAAAGTGTCTATGTTCTAGGACAACAAGCTTCAAAGCAAGTGAATCTTGCATGAAAGCGATGAAAGGCTGATATGCCTCCTTTGTAGCTCTCTTTAACTCTCTTGCAGATCTTTTATGTTACATTTAGAGCTCTTTTGATGGGAGGTTTGAAATTTTGATTCATGTCCATCATTGCTAGTTTGGTGTGCTGAGACTCTCGCCTCCCTTGGAAGGAGGCATGGGTTTGATCTCGACTATATATATTAGTGGGACACTCGTCATTCGCAACTTTTGGTGAGATGAAACTAGTTCCCCTACAGGGATTTGTGGGCTTTTGGGTGCTCATTGTTGTTGATGGTGCCAAACGCATGGTGACAAAATTCAAACCAGTCTCCTTGTTTGGTCTTAGGGCCATCCTTACCTATTCTATACCCTTAGCAAACTTTTAAACTCTATAATTCCTAGTAGGCGCTAGGCATCAACCTTTTATTTGTGGGATAGGGAAGGTCCCATGGGTCCTATACCCTACATTATTGTACTTTCCTATTAATTCCATGTAATGAAAGAACACCAGATCGCAAGATCGAACTTTCTTTTAGAAATTGATTTGCTTCATATCTTCAACGTAGACCCATTTTCTCGACCGATTGATTCCCTAAGTCTTTGCAAATATAAAACGTTAGGTTACGCCTCTGTTGAGGAGTGAGCGTGTTAAAGTAACTAAATGGAGGAGGAAGCCATGTTGCAAAAGTCCTCTTAGATACATACATTATTGTAAGCTCATTGATACAGGCCGGCATTTTGATTGGTGGGAATCATAAAGATCTTGTGGAGATTCACGTGTGAATGAGTAACGCCATATTTACTACTCCTTGCCTTTCTTTTGGAGGTTTTATTTGTGGACCTCTCTCTCTCTCTGCCTCCGACTCACCCTTTCTCTTCCTATTGCCCTGTAGTCAGTCGTCTGTAGGAGTTATGATTGTTTCTGGGCTTGAAGGACACGACAATCACGATTGTGCTTGGTTTGGTCCTCTCCGTCTTCCAGCTCATGCTCGCTTCTGTGACAACCCGTGGGCAAGAGCCCCCCCCTCCCCCCCCTTGTATTTCTATCTAGGCCTTTTTGGTGCTTGTGTGGTTTGCCGACCGGCGCCAAATTGTGCGCAACTATAGGGGGACATGGTGAGCCTCTGACCCAAGTGACCAAAGCGAACCAAGCGATCTCTGCGATCAACGTGCGGTAGCCTTCGTGCTAGTCCCCTCCGTACGCACCTCTCGAAAGCGCCGTTGTGCCATCGAGGGGCCGTTGTAACGCGTTTGCCCGCGACGCTTAACGCGGGCCGGCTCACTATAAACGTTCACCCGCGACGTTCAACGCGGGCCGGCTTAGGCCGTCTCTTTTGTAAGCGTTCTCTTTCAATGCAAGTTGGTTTTTCATTCAAACGGTGATCTTCCGCTTTCAAGTAAGCGAACAAAACACTCAAGTAAGTCACCCTACCGACGGGCCGGTGCGAGTCGCCGAGCGAGCCCGGGGTGCTTGCTTTCGTTTTATCACAGTTGGTATCAGAGCCTCGCTCGACCCAAGCGGCCTTGGAAGAGAGAACGGACCGGTTGTCACACCAGTGCTGGGGACCGAGTCTTAACGTTCTACTTAGTACACCGTGATGGAGGGTGAAGGCAACGACATCTTTCTTAGCGACGTGGAGCCACGCGGTGGCGGCCACAAAGAAACAGGAAGGGAAAAACGGAGGAATAAGGGGAGGCGTCAATAAACCCCGCCTCCCACCCGAAATTATGATTTTGGGACGTTGGAAAGAGATAAAGAGGAACCGCTAGCGATGGAATGGATGATGGCTCAGGACACTCGCATGGACCGTCTTGAGTCCACCATTGCTAGTTTAGCGCAGCTTCTAAAAGTGCCAGTCGAACCAAAGGAGGACCAAGATAAGGGGAAGCAACCTGAGTTACAGGAGGGAGAAACCTCGGGAAGAACGTCTAGGCAGGGCCGTCGGCCACAGACCCGAAGACGCCGATCCGTCTCCTCCTCTGACGATGGAAGCGACTCAGACTCCTATGGGAGATTCAAACATTGTCCACCTGAGAAATTCCGGGGTAAACGCAACTCTCTCGCAGTCTCCAAATGGCTTCGAGACATGGAGCAATACCTCGATCTTCAAAGAGTGGGCAAGCGACATTGGGTCAAGATAGCCGCTTGATAAAACGAAAGCAAGCACCCCGGGCTCGCTCGGCGACTCGCACCGGCCCGTCGGTAGGGTGACTTACTTGAGTGTTTTGTTCGCTTACTTGAAAGCGGAAGATCACCGTTTGAATGAAAAACCAACTTGCATTGAAAGAGAACGCTTACAAAAGAGACGGCCTAAGCCGGCCCGCGTTGAACGTCGCGAGTGAACGTTTATAGTGAGCCGGCCCGCGTTAAGCGTCGCGGGCAAACGCGTTACAACGGCCCCTCGATGGCACAACGGCGCTTTCGAGAGGTGCGTACGGAGGGGACTAGCACGAAGGCTACCGCACGTTGATCGCAGAGATCGCTTGGTTCGCTTTGGTCACTTGGGTCGGAGGCTCACCATGTCCCCCTATAGTTGCACACAATTTGGCGCCGGTCGGCAAACCACACAAGCACCAAAAAGGCCTAGATAGAAATACAAGGGGGGGGGGGGCTCTTGCCCACGGGTTGTCACAGCTTCTCTCTCTCTCCATAGATACACAAATTTACATCAAGTTGTTGTCCAACCCTTCTTGTGCATTCATGTGAAGCTTGAAAAGGTCCATCATGAGCACACCATTATCCAAAACTCGGAATCCAAGCCATACGAAGTTACGAACGTTCTAGCCTTGCAGCTTGACCTGCTCGGCGAGGCGGTGGGATAAGCTTCTTCATCACAAAAGCCTGCTGCGAAACAAGCGTGATCTTTGCCACAGTACCAGGACTGTTTCTGCGGCTGAAAATGACCCAAGACACGGGGGAAGAGCTTGGTTTTCCAACTCAAACACCTGCATATTACTTTGCTTTGCTTGGGCGTTAAGTTCTTTTGTGGGAATCCCTTCGCATGTAACTTGTGGAAGATTATCACGAGGCTTCATGCACATCCTAATCTCTCAATATGCTTGGCGGAAGATGTTTAACTCTTATACTTTGAGGAAGAGAACAAAGAAGTCAAGTCACTGTAAGCCACTTCATAATAGTCCTATTCTCTCTTGTTTTTATGTTTGCAAAAAAAAAAGAGAAGGTGACACTCGTCACAAATGTTGGAGTACCAGATGGTCAGAAAGGGCACTCCCACGCTCTTGGACGTGTCATTGGCCAAATCTATTCTACTCACACTCTTGCTGATGGACGACAACAAGTAAAAAAAAAAAAGGAATAAATAAATAAAAGGAAGTTCGGCCTTGGCCTACTCTCCCGAACTTTAATTAAAGAAAAGAAGAAATGTTACAAGTGAACAGGACTAGTGCCCATGGGACCCCCCAAATCCCACACGGCAGGGGACGAGTTCGGCAAGCTAGAGAGCATTACAAATGAGGCAAAAAAATCTAGCATCTCCCTCGCGCGGAACCCATTTGGGTTTCAACTTGTTATTCTCAAGGAGCTAGATACAGTGATCCCTAAACGGTGGGGATCTCTTATCACAGGAGATTCTTTTACCTAGAAGAAACAAGGATTTCTCAATCGACCATTCCTTTGAAGTTTGGCCAAAATTGACAACACTTCGCCCCCTTCAAATCTTCCAAAGTGTCTCACCCCTGATGGCATTCCACAACCTTGAAGAGTAGCCGATCGCCTCACCCAAACACTGCCTGTTGCCAATTGATTTGGCTTGTGAGTCTTAATACCCGCATCATGTGTTGCCAGATAACACAAGACTTGGGGCAATCGAAGAAAATGTGTACCAAATCTTCAACGTATCGATGGCAACGCTTGCACCATGGTGGCACACCACAAATTTTGTTAGCCCTTGCATTGGACCAAATACCCTTATGCAAGATTTGCCACATGAGAACAAACTTTTTGATCTCAATAAGGGGATGCCAAATAGACATGAACTTAAGTTCCCACCGAAGTTTGGTCCAAGACAGGCACCACTTCTTGTTAAGGGTGCGATGAACATCTAAGTTCACTTTGAAGTTGGCAATACTAGATAGTTTCTTACCATTGCTCCATTTGAGGCCTTCTAGGCATGGAAGATCATGTCCATAGAGAAGGCGGGTAAATGATCAGTCCCATTCTAAACATCTGCTTTGAAGAAGATTCCATTCCTCGAGGGTAATTCTATGTCCCGGGTCTAAGTCTTCGAACCTGATCCACTGACCGATCGCTTGTTTCCAGAGCTGTTTCCACTGTTTGAACCCCTTGTTCCATAGCCGCTTAGGAATTTGGAGGTTCCAGGACTCCACCTCCCTAATGCTGAAGATCGGGAACTAGATAGAGTCGTTTTGTCTTATCCCGGCCACCCACTTCCACTCATCACTGATTCTAATGAATTGTTTGGCCTTATTCCAACTTTTCCATAAGGAATACACAAGGCTAGAGCCTTTAGGGGACATTGGGAGGGGGGGAGAACAAAAGTGTGAGGATCCCTAGGTCCTTCCAACATGGATGGCCAACTAAGGTAAGGTCTTTGATGTTTCTGAAGATAAATTTAGCCAAAGAGGCCTCATGATTGCTCCAAGCCTTGATAAACCACTTTGCCACCAACTTGCTAGCCAACCCAACGATATCCAAAATACCCAAGCCCCCCATGTCTTTTGGGCTAATGCAGGTTTCCCATTTGATTTTGGGAATCCCCCTCCTGTTGGGGTCCCCAGTCCATAGAAAGTTTCTACATATTCTTTCCACTTTGACCAACTCTTTCTCCTTAGGTCTCCAACATGATATAAAGTAAATAGTTGTAGAAAGCATAAATGTGTTAACAACCATGGCCCACCCTGCAAAGTTGACTTGCATGCCTTTCCAATGATTAAGCTTGTTATCGAGTTTGGAGAGCACCCACTTCCATCGCTGGTCCATTGTGATGTTGAAGCCCATCGGTATACCAAGGAGACAGAAGACTTGACCTCCAGGGATAACTTGACACCCCTGATCTAACAGCAGTTGGGGAGGAGGTCCCCCGATTGCTCTGAGTGTAGTTTTAGCATGGTTGATTTTTGAACCTGATGCCACACAAAAGGTGTCAAGGCAACTCGAGAATACCTCAATACTGTTCATATCATTATGTACAAAGGCATTCATGTCATCGACAAAGAGTCTCACAATCATTTGGTCATGATCACAAGGTAGGGAAAGACCCTTGAGATTGCCAGTTTCCATCTGCCACTTTAATATGTGACTAAGGCCAGTTGAGGCGATAGTGAAGAGTAATGGTGCAAGTGGGCAACCTAGCCTGATAGATCATTTTAAACATATGGGCTTTGAGAGCTTATCATTGATATTTATTCTTGTTGAAGCATTTCCGAGTAGAGTGGAGACCATTTTCGTGAACTTTTGGCTGAAAATCTAGATGCTTTTTATCTTCAAATCCAATCGGTTGACTCACGTATACCTCTTCTTGAAGTTCACCATTGAGAAAAGCATTTTTTATGTCAAGTTGGTACAATGGCCATCTCCTTGTTGCACTCACTGCAATCAAGGTTCTAATTGTTCCCATCTTTGCAACTGGGATGAAAGTCTCTTCATAGTCGATGTTGTGAGTCTGCTTGAATCCTTTTGCTACAAGTCTAGCTTTATGCCTAGCTAGAGAACCATCAACATTTCTTTTTATTTTAAACACCCATTTATTTGGAACAATCTTCATACCTTGAGCCTTTGGAACTAGCTCCCATTAGTGATTGTCCTTGAGAGCTTTTATCTCTTCTTGCATAACTTGCTACCATTCTGTTTGTGTACATGCTTCTTCATATGCATCTGATTCTTTGTCTTTGACCACCTATGTCATATATGCAAAATGCTTTGCAATAAAACTATCATAGCTCAGCCTTTGAATTGGGTACCTTGCTCTTGAAGACCTCCTTACATTTCCTTTTGAATATTGTGTCTTCAACTAGTTCAGCTTTACCTTTGGTGTAATCACCTCTTCATACTTTTCTTCACTTGCATTTGAATCACTATTTTAGGCAACACTTTCAACTTCAATTCTTTCATAACTTGATCTTGGTGATTAGGAATGACTCCTTAGTCTTCCCTTCCATGTTGAGCTTTCTCCATGTGATGTAGAAGCTTCTGCACATGACACTTGAGTGCTTGTTTGCTGAAATTCTTCTTGGACAACACCTCCATCATCTTTGTAATCTTCTTCAAGAATCTTCTCTTTCCCTTTGTCTCCAAGCCATCGTCTTAGCTCATCAAATACCACATCTTGTGAGACTCGTAGCTCCTTTGTCACCGGATTGTAGCACCTGTATCCTTTTTGATCCGATGAATATCCAATGAGAATACATTTTTCTGACTTTGGCTCCATCTTTGTCCTTAGTTCTTGAGGAATGTGAACATAACACACATCCAAAAACTTTGAGATATGTAAGGTCAGGTTTCTTACTAGAATAAACCTCCTTGGGAGTTAAATTATGCACTCAAGCTGTTGTGCACTTTTTCATCAAATAAACAGCCGTACTAGCTGCTTCAACCCAATAGTTTAGTGGAACCTTCATATCGTTGAGCATGCATCTTGCAACTTCTGTGATGTGTCTATTTTTCCTTTCAGCAATTCCATTTTGCTGAGGTGTGTACCTACATGTAAATTGTTGTTTGATGCCATTTTCATAAAGAAAATCTAAAAATTCTTTGGAGAAATATTCTCCTCCTCCATCAGACCTCAAGGTCTTTATGTACCATCTTGTTTCCTTTTCTACTTGTGCTTTAAATCCCTTGAACATAGAGAACACATCTGAT
Source organism: Ceratopteris richardii (assembly GCA_020310875.1). NCBI lineage: Eukaryota > Viridiplantae > Streptophyta > Polypodiopsida > Polypodiales > Pteridaceae > Ceratopteris > Ceratopteris richardii. The sequence continues at coordinate 20,192,364 of CM035437.1, read as the reverse complement.
TTTTGTTTTATGCAAAACATCCACACTTTTCTTGAATGATCATCAATATAAGTGACAAAATATCTATTATCAGCCATCGATGGTTGTTGTGATGCTCCCCATACATCCGTGTGTATCAAGTTGAGGACATTCCTTGCCACATAGTTTCTCTTCTTGAATGGTTGTGGAGTTTGCTTTCCTAGTTGGCATGCTTCACAAAACTCATGTAGTCCAGTATCATTGAATCTTGGAAGACCTCTTACCACTTCATGGTTGCTCATGTCCTTGAGCTTGGGAATGTTGATATGTCCAAACCTTATCAATTTGAACAATTCTCTTGTTTCCAAACTGAATATACATCACCTTTCCATGTGGTTGTTGAATGTCCAACGTGAACATTCTACCTTCTTTCCTTCCTTGAGCAACGACCTTGAATCCTTCTTTTGGGTTCTTTATAAAGCAGCCTTTTTCATTGAAGATAACATGATATCCTTTCTCTACCATTTGTCCTACTAAAATCAAATTCTTTGCAATAGTAGGAACATAAAGAACATCAGTCAATACTTTCTTGTCTCCAAGCTTGATTTCTCCAACATGCTCAATTGCGTGTTGAGTTTCATCACTGGTCTCTACACATCCTCTTCCACTTGGAGCTTGTAGATTTGTGAATAAATGTCGTTGGCATGTCATATGATTGCTGCAACCTGAATCTATAAACCATTTTTTATCATCACTTCTCGGGCTGTTGTACTCATGCTTCATGGCAAGCATGGTTTGGTTGTCTCCTTCACTTGATGTACTCACATAGTTATTTTGGCTCCTTTGGTTGCCTCCATTCACCCTTCTATTCTTTTTCCAAAATTCATTTGCATAATTTCCTACTTTACCACAATGATAGCATGTTATACCTTTATGAGGATTGTATGAACCTCGACCTCTTCCTCTATTTGTTCCTCGATCTCTTCCATGTATGTTGTCATTTGAGTTGTCCTTGTTGTCCTCAAAGTTGTGTTGGCTGGGATTTGTGTTGTTGTAGCATCTTCCTCTTCTTCTCGAGCCTACTCTTGAGTTCCTTACTCTACCTCAACCTGCATATAACATTTGGCTATGTCTGTCCTTACCTTTGTTGCCTTCTCCTTGTTGAGCAGCCTCTTCACCCACAAGATTTGGTATAATCTCCTTGAACATTGGTAGAGGATCTCTATAAAGAATGTTTGTGATGAGGGGCTTTCAATTTTCTTTGCCTCTCAAGTCATTCAGGGCTGTTTGGACAATGACTTCCTCTTCTATCTTGCATCTAATTGATGCTATCAGAGCTCGAATCTCCTTGATCTTCAATGTATACTCACTAATGCTTTGGTTTGAGCTTTTCTTCATGTTGTTAAGCTCGTTCTTGAGTTGCATCTTCCGAGACCTTGTTGAGGTAGCATATACCTTTTCCAATGCTTCCCAAAATTCTTTGGCTATCTTCAGGCTTTGCACATGAACAATCATAGTGTTAGAAATAACTTGTGACATGAGAAACATCACCCTTCAATTCCTCTCTTCCCAATCTGCAAATTGTCTCCTTTGTGCTAGAGTAATGTTGGGATCTTGAAGGTCCACTGGTTGTGGATCATCTCCAATAACTAGAATCCATAAACCTTTACCTTTAAGGTAATTTTTTATTCTATACCTCCAAGATTGAAAATTATCTTTATCTAACTTCTCAACTTGCTGTCCTAAATCAACCATTGAAAACTTCCAAGTTTGAAGTTTACCTCAATATGATGTGGCACTCTCTCTTGACTTTATGAAGCTCCCCCTTGATTTGTAGCTTCTCCTTTGCTTCACTTAAGTTGCAATGCTTTGCCTCTTCAAGCTCCAGTGCTCTGATGCCAATTATTGGAGAATTCCTCTCCTGTGCGCAGCAGAAAGTGTAGAAGACTTTCTCAGGATCAAGACTTTTACCTATAGCTAAACCTTAGAATGAAAAAGGTATCAATTAAAAAAGCCAATGAACTTGAAACTTTGGTCACTCAAACTAAAAATTAATAGCTTTCAAATGAGCTATCAAAGACTCAATTTGGAGTAGTTTTGGTTTGACAACTCTTTGCCTCAAAATAGGCTGCCTGTCCACTCAGTTAGGCTAAAAACTAGACTTCACTAAAAACTGAATAACTCACAAAGAATCGCAAATCTCATAAAATTGTTCTAGATAAAGGAAGTAAATGAGATAAGCTTTCCAACGAATATTTAAAATATAAAAATGGGTAGATACATTGAGAGATATGACTCTCGCAATTATGCTACCTAGAAATTGGTATGCGGCTGGACATAATCTATGAGACTATAACTATAGAAAACGAAATGATTGAAAATGAACTACCTACAAGGGGACTTCAGTTCCTTCTTCCTCTATTCTTGAGTGTGCTCCCTTTTCTCTTTTATATCCAAGTTACCACGAGCTCTCATGATGAGTTTGAGAGCTCTTCTCCATAACTCCTCCACTACTTTGAGCAGCCACTCTTCTCTTCCAGTTCAGTTTTTAGATTTGATTATCTTTTGGCTCCCACTACTTGCTGAAGTAAATGCTTCATTTTTCATTTTTTATTTGCCTTCTTTTTTAAGAAAATGCTCTTTGTGAAATATATATGATCTTGCTTCTTTATTTTTAACATGTATATCCTCTTTTCACGTCTACTAGTTTGTGCAAATAAATTTTTAGGCCAAATATCAAGGGTGTGTCTAGACCATTGTACCTCTTTACATCTTGATTTAGGAAAAAATCTAATTCCAAAATTAAATCCTACTTAAGATTTTATGTATGAGAGGTAATACACTTCTCTCATGAATCACTCATGAGATTATTTCTAGTACTGGAGAAAAATCTATAGTAGTCCAAATTGAAACCTCTTGGACAAGCTTTTCCAAGCCTCACAATACCTATTAACCATGCAACAATAATAAAGACTTAGTATTTATCTTAAGCTCTTTTTGACTATCTAAAGCTCATTTGCTTACCCTAGGGGTTTTTTGAGTGACCTTCTCCTCAACTCAAGTCTAAGAATTCATGAATGCTTTTTAAATTCCAAAGCTAAGAATATCTTCAAGATTTATATACCTTTGGGTTATATCAATCATTAGACTTAAGTAGCATTGCTAGTGGTTTTGGGCTTTTTTTGGGACCTACTTAGCTAGCTTGAAGAAGTTTTACTTTCCCACTTCTATGGAAAATTATATTTTTCAAGTACTTTAGCTTTTACTCCTAAGTATGAGGAAAGGAATTATCTTTGAATTCTTTGCACCTCTTGAATGATCCTTGAAAGGAATTCTAGTCTTTTGGACAATGCTCTCAAGCTCCATTGATTGATTTGTGTTCACAAGTGTCAAACTAAAGGGTAGAATATCACCTTGGGATATGGTTTCTCATGCCATCATGAAAGTTTGACATGAAATTTCTTTTACCTTATATGTGATATTTATTCCCTTATGCCAGTCTTGAGTTTGAAACAAAGATTATTGTCATTGGTCGATCCTTCTTTGTTTCTTGTATACTTTGAAAATCTCCTTGGAGCCCACTTTGGATGCATGTTTAAAGTACAAAAGTCTTGATTCTGTTCTTGATTGAACCAATGTACAATAGTCATATATGAACTTAGATACTTCTTCTTTATCATTTAATATTAATCTAGATTGTTTATTGGAAAGGATAATTTGCTAATACCTTGAAGATTTCAAGGATTTAAGCTTTGCAACTAGCTTTTCCAAAAGATATACTTATCCAATCTTTTTCTATACAAATGAAGGTACAAATTATACTTTGATTTTCATGAAGCTCAATTATACTTAAGATTCATCTATGTCTCAAAGACCTATGAATCTTTGTATAATTTTTAAGAAGGTTGATCCTTTTCTTAACTTTGATCATTCAAGGAATGGTCTTTTGATTCCTCATGGATCAATGTTGGCAATAGCCAGAGGCACAGATGATGAGGAAGAATGTGAAGCCGAATCTCAATGAAGTAGTGGGGAGCCAAGCAATCTATTTTTTTCAAATAAATATGTTTTTTATTACCTTTTCAAAATCTTCAATAGTGATTTTCATCACTCTTGTATCATATGTAACATAGAACAACCACTTTTGTAATTAGTAGTTCCATTTTGTGCAAGCCGAAGAGTCCTCGAGCTTGAGGAGCTGAGGTAGAATAAGCCTACCAATTTTTGTTATTTTTGGACCTCGTTAAGACCTTCAAATAGCACCTAGAACCTATTTTTTAACTATGCCGGACACTAGATGTGAAACCAGTCAAAGCTAGTAAAAAAACTATAAATAGAGCTAGAGAGCTCATTTTTGAGGCTAGCTTGTATGATTAGAGAAGAGATTAGAGCTATTTTGAGCTTGTAATAGAGATCTTAAGCAATAAAGTATATGTCCTACCTTCCATTGTGTCTTGCTTGTCTCTTCATTGTGTGTGTATGTGTGTGTGCATCTCTATGCTTCTCACCTTCACTCTCACTACATCTCACATTTACGATCTTCATATCACTCCTATCTCTTCCGTAGATTGACATTAAGGAGGTGGAGCTTCTTAACGTGGTGCTTACCATCGTACTAATGCAACACCAAATTTGACACTGTTGCCGAGGATCGAGTCTAGGATGAATGTGTGATGGTAAGAGTATAGCAAGAAGTGGCATTGGAAGGTAAAAATTTCAGTTTTTGTTGTTGTTTTTAAGTAGTCTTTTGTGTTTTTCATCTCCTCTACACTCCTTATTCACCACCGCATTATCTTCTTCCACTCCGAAAAAATAAAAAAATTCACCACATCTGCCCATCCTCCTCATTTCCCTAATTTGCGCATGTGTGAGAGAGAGAGATTTTGTGCTTGTATGTGCATGCGGGTTTTTGAGTTTTCTTGCTGTTACAGTGCTCCAGAGTAGCAGGAAAGCTTCCAAAAGGTGAGAAATTCACTTTCTGTCAGAATTTACCGTAGGTGTCAGACCATCGCGATGGTCTGAGAAAGTCGGAATTTTTGGTAAGCGAGTTCACCACGGCATAGGTGATCCTTGTGCACACATGAATCCATAGTTGCATTTTGAAAATCATCATTTTGGTGGACGATCGCGACGGGCTCACGCCATCGTGATTATGTCACACCATCGCAATTGGTTCACGCCATCACGACGGCTCGACCGGACCATCGTGACGGTCTTACACCATCGTGATGGTTCACTTGAACCATCGCGATAGTCACTGACAATCACGACAATCTCATCGACCCCATGCCATCGCGATTGGCCCATGCCATTGTGTCGATTCCCTACCATGTGTCAAGATAGACCATCGCAATGATACGAGGTACACCATTGCGATGCTTCGAAATCAGACCATCACGATTGGCTCAAGCCATTGCGCCTCGTGACCATCGCGATGGGCTCACGCAGTCATGACGGTTGCATTGACCGTTGACCATTGCGACAGGCTAACGCCATCATGATTGTTCGCTAGACAGACCATCATGACGCTTCACTCTAGACCATCGCGATGCCTCGCTCATTCGGAAATGCCATTGCGACGGTCCCAGACCATCGCGATTGTTCCAGACCATCGTGATTGTCCACCCAAAATGGCAAAATTAGGGTTTGATTTTTTGGGCAATTTTGAGGCTATTTTAAGTAAAATTTTGGGTGATTAAGCTCACTGGAGACCCCTTAGCTCATAATTGAAGAAAAACCTGTTTGTCAATTTTTACCCCCGAGGGCCTGAATGTTCATAACTTTTTCATTTGAAGTCCGTTTTTTGAGCTTTATGGCTCATTAGAAAGCTCTTTACCAGTACTACGTGAGCTCAATTGTTTTTTTCAAGAAGAACACATTGATATTTGCATAGGATAATTTGAGGGTGACCCATTGGTGGGACTAGAAAAGAAGGGGGGCATTTAGAAAAGTTTGGCAAAGGAAGAAGGGACCCTTAAAGGTGCATATATCAAAGTGCTTGATCATTAATTTAAGAAGGGTTCTAAACATTGAATTTTGATAGGTCTAGCAAGAGCTATTCAAGGGCCATCAAAGCAAGGTAGTGAAGAACGCAAGGTTTGGGAAGTGCTACTTGTTGGGCATCAGAACTATCAACGAAGTTGACTCGAGGTTGGACGAATACTCAACCCCCTCAGTCAATTATTAGCTTAGGCTAAGACATCTAACATTGTGGATTAAGTTAGGACGATGATAGGAACGCATCAAGTCCAAGAGACTTAGTTTTTCAAGTCCAAGACTAAGGTAAAAGTGTGCGATATGAAAACCTAAAGGAAAGAACTTAAGTCTGACGGAGCGAGAACTCAAAAGTACAACACAAAGTCAATTCCTAACATATAAATTGAAGACAAGACAAGAACTTAAAGGAACAAAAAAAGAAACAAGCCACAAAGAACAAAGAAACATTGACGATTAGAGCGTGTTGAGTGATTCAGGAAGTAAATTCATGAACCTTAGATCGGGAAAGCATATAGGTAAGTCAGACCGACGAAGCCTTAGATCATCAGAAGCAAGTGTAGGAACTACTACACGTTCGTGGGCACAACAATTGAATAGTTACCCTTACGAGTTGGGCTCAGATACGAGTGAATCAGAAATGGCTTTTAGCACAAAAAGACTAGAAGGAGGTTTAAACATAGCATATTTGGAAAGACTTGAAGGACTTTACGAAACCCAATTAGAATATGCCCGAACCAACCACTTAGGTGCTCGCATCTATGAGGATGCTTTGTGAAGATCAGTAGTGCAATTGCACAATCCTGATCTACCCATTGGATTGGTATGTCCAGTGGTGAAATTTGAGAAAGACGCATATATAGACAAAGAAGGAACAATGTACATCATAAGTACTCACCCAAATTATACCAATGAGTTCAGTATAGTAAATCCAGATAAGGAAGCGAGAACCCAAGGAAAAGAACCACTAGGAGAAGAACCTAGGACACTTAGAGGGAAATCTGTACAGACAAGAGTACTAAAACTAATGGATCCCTCAGGACAATAGAAGCATAGAATTGTTTCTAAACAAGGAAACTGATGAAGCATTTTGCAGGTACAGAATGGAACAACCTAGTGAGGTAGGCTCCATCATGATTTACGAATTCAAGGACCCAGATACACCTAGAAAGGTGGTATACCTGGATGATACTTCAAAACGAGTATTTGTAGTACCAGACCATGCCAAAAATACCTACACATGGAGAGGAGAGTTAGTATTGCCTCCATCACGAACAAACATAAACATAAGCCATCAGGGTGATGGAACATCCTTAGTCCATGGTATTCAAAGAGAGACCGGAAGTAAGTTTCACTCACCCCATAGGGAGAGATAGGCCAACCATGGACACCGATAGATTGGAAATACAAAGGGAACCTAGAATACCAGGTGGTAGAGATGATTTTCCTCCACCTAGACCACGGGAACACCCAAGGGTATTAAGACCCACTCGATTAGTAAAGTCAATGAAAAATTACTTTGATGGGACAGGAGATCCCTATGACCATGTTGCGGAATTTAAGCAGGTGTTAAGAGCAGAGCAGGTAGAAGACATGTTCATGCAATACAATGCATTTGAACTAACGTTAAAGAATACATCTTTAATGGTTCCAACCATTGCAAAAAAGGCAATTTAGAGATATTCATCAAGAAATTCTCTAAAACTGAAATCAGACATGATACTCCTTCATTGATTCATAGCTTCAAAAAAACCCCTCAGGAAACAGTTAGATTGGCAGGACGTAGGTTTAGACAATATGTGGAGAGATTCCCAATGCAAGAGTTACCCTCACAGGCCAAGCAAGTGTCATTGTTTTTAGATGGCCCCTTGAGCTCTAAACTACGCTCCTATATATACTTGAAGGAACCCAGAACACTAGAGTAGTGTGTAAGAATTTGTATAGACATTGAGGACAACCTAGGAGATGAGTTGGAACTCTCAAAGGTCTATAAGGACTCAGATTGTTCATCTCTAGCATCCTCAAAGCTTTCTAGCTTGATAGAAGACCTAGCAGAAAAAGTGGCCCAGAAACCAGGAGTTTCTAGTAAACAAATGCCTAGGTTAACAACAAACAAACGTTGTTACACCTGTGGTAGTGATCATATGGCAAATGTGTGTCCTAATGTAACACAACCGCAGGCCAACCCTAGTGGCCAATACTATACGACTGAGAGACAATACACGAATCACATGGCTCAAGACTGCCCATACAACAAACAAGTAGTATGATAGAACTACCTGCAAGCATACCCTCAACCAAGTAGGTATCAAGGTCAATACAATGCTCAACCTCACTACTATAGACCTCCACAAAACTATCCTTATCAGGCTCAATAGAGACCTCAACCTATTTTACCTCAGCAACCACCCCCACCAGTGAATGTCATCCCAATCAAATACGCTGCGGAAAAAGAGAACCTCAATAGGGCTTTAGTGCCTTCTTCACCCCTGATCATAGAAAGTGACCCCAACTCCAACAGTTTTGACTCTACTCATGTAGACAGTCCACCCGCATATTACACAGAGTCACCAAAACATGTGGAAACATATCAGTACGATAGTCCACCATAGGAATCCAGTTGGGAACCCGATTATGCTAATGTGACGTATGCAAACCCTAATCTGCAGCCCCAGTTAAGACAACAAAGACCACAAGGCCCTAGAGGACCATGTTTTAGGTGCCAAGGAGATCATTTCATAAAGGATTGCCCACATCATCCGATAGCAAGATAGTCACAATACTCTAACATACAAGGTTTTTGTGCCGAGTGTGGTAAAGAGCATGTCATCAGAGATTGTCCGAAGAACCTTGCTAATGCTTCAAAAGTGACACCCATCAACGTGATAGGTATTGTACACAAGACAGATGGATCCAACCCTACATATGTGCCTATCCAAGCTATAACAAGAGCCCAGTCGCTCTTACGAAATCAACAGCTTAATCCTGAAAAAATACGTGGAACCAGTGAAGCTAGAGATTCTAGTAATAAAAAGACAAAATCTTGGAAAAATTCCAAAGAAAGGATTAAGAGAGAGTGGAGTAAAAAGATAATTGAATTGCAAGGAAGTCTAAAGGAATCCAGAGCCAAAATCCTAGAATTGACTTCACAAGAATCTAATAAAGAGAATCTAGCTCAGAGATTAGGATCAGTTCTAGCTGAATCCATACCAAAAAACCTAGACATGATGTTTTGTGCATATCAGGCAAGATTAAAAGAAGGACCCTAGATAGCTAAAATGAGTAAGAAATATCCAGAAGCGAACTTATAAATTGAGAGAACTAAACTCGCATGAAGATGGTAGAATTAGCACAAACTATCTTCGAAGCCTCTCGTTATCTTCATTGGAATAACATGGCAAAACTTGAATTACACTTTCAAGGACTATTGGAGAGGTTAGAGTACTTGATCAATAGCAATGAGAAAAAGAATCTGCAAAGGAATCCTATTATCTCTGAGACACAGGAAAGGAGTGCACCATCCTCGTCTCAAGTGTTAAATACAGAAGTTGAAGACCACCTGTCTTCCATACACAAGTATTCACATGAATTTCTAAGAGAAATCCAAGAAGAGAAGTGGAGAAAAGAACAAGAAACCCATCCTCCTATTCAAGAGATAGATGATTTGCAAGAGAAATTTCCCCAAGACATCCCCTCTATTTATGATGAGGTAGAGGAAGAACAACTGAGTGAACACACATATTTTGAATCCAATTCTTTGCAAGAATTACCACAGTTCATAGGACCTTGGGAAGCCAAGTCTATCAGCATGAGAGCACCCACGACACTAGTAAGGAATGAAGAATCATTAATCCCTAGAAACATAGAAGTGATCAAGAATACCAAAGTATAGTGCCATCTCACTCTAGAGGAATTGTTGAAGGTTAAACCGGAATTGTGGAAGCATGTAGCAAACCAAGTTCCTGAGGTTGCTATTACTGACTCATAGATGGGATCACACAAGAAGGTACCAGATGGAAAAATTCCAGAGAAAGGATTAAGAGAGAGTGGAGTAAAAAGATAATTGAATTGCAAAGAAGTCTAAAGGAATCCAGAGCCAAAATCCTAGAATTGACTTCACAAGAATCTAATCAAGAGAATCTAGCTCAGAGATTAGGATCAGTTCTAGCTGAATCCATACCAAAAAACCTAGACATGATGTTTTGTGCATATCATGCAAGATTAAAAGAAGGACCCTAGATAGCTAAAATGAGTAAGAACTATCCAGAAGCGGACTTATAAATTGAGAGAACTAAACTCGCATGAAGATGGTAGAATTAGCACAAACTATCTTCGAAGCCTCTCGTTATCTTCATTGGAATAACATGGCAAAACTTGAATTACACTTTCAAGGACTATTGGAGAGGTTAGAGTACTTGATCAATAGCAATGAGAAAAAGAATCTGCAAAGGAATCCTATTATCTCTGAGACACAGGAAAGGAGTGCACCATCCTCGTCTCAAGTGTTAAATACAAAAGTTGAAGACCACCTGTCTTCCATACACAAGTATTCACATGAATTTCTAAGAGAAATCCAAGAAGAGAAGTGGAGAAAAGAACAAAAAACCCATCCTCCTATTCAAGAGATAGATGATTTGCAAGAGAAATTTCCCCAAGACATCCCCTCTATTTATGATGAGGTAGAGGAAGAACAACTGAGTGAACACACATATTTTGAATCCAATTCTTTGCAAGAATTACCACAGTTCATAGGACCTTGGGAAGCCAAGTCTATCAGCATGAGAGCACCCACGACACTAGTAAGGAATGAAGAATCATTAATCCCTAGAAACATAGAAGTGATCAAGAATACCAAAGTATAGTGCCATCTCACTCTAGAGGAATTGTTGAAGGTTAAACCGGAATTGTGGAAGCATGTAGCAAACCAAGTTCCTGAGGTTGCTATTACTGACTCATAGATGGGATCACACAAGAAGGTACCAGATGGAAAAATTCCAGAGAAAGGATTAAGAGAGAGTGGAGTAAAAAGATAATTGAATTGCAAGGAAGTCTAAAGGAATCCAGAGCCAAAATCCTAGAATTGACTTCACAAGAATCTAATCAAGAGAATCTAGCTCAGAGATTAGGATCAGTTCTAGCTGAATCCATACCAAAAAACCTAGACATGATGTTTTGTGCATATCATGCAAGATTAAAAGAAGGACCCTAGATAGCTAAAATGAGTAAGAACTATCCAGAAGCGGACTTATAAATTGAGAGAACTAAACTCGCATGAAGATGGTAGAATTAGCACAAACTATCTTCGAAGCCTCTCGTTATCTTCATTGGAATAACATGGCAAAACTTGAATTACACTTTCAAGGACTATTGGAGAGGTTAGAGTACTTGATCAATAGCAATGAGAAAAAGAATCTGCAAAGGAATCCTATTATCTCTGAGACACAGGAAAGGAGTGCACCATCCTCGTCTCAAGTGTTAAATACAAAAGTTGAAGACCACCTGTCTTCCATACACAAGTATTCACATGAATTTCTAAGAGAAATCCAAGAAGAGAAGTGGAGAAAAGAACAAGAAACCCATCCTCCTATTGAAGAGATAGATGATTTTCAAGAGAAATTTCCCCAAGACATCCCCTCTATTTATGATGAGGTAGAGGAAGAACAACTGAGTGAACACACATATTTTGAATCCAATTCTGTGCAAGAATTACCACAGTTCACAGGACCTTGGGAAGCCAAGTCTATCAGCATGAGAGCACCCACGACAATAGTAAGGAATGAAGAATCATTAATCCCTAGAAACATAGAAGTGATCAAGAATACCAAAGTATAGTGCCATCTCACTCTAGAGGAATTGTTGAAGGTTAAACAGGAATTGTGGAAGCATGTAGCAAACCAAGTTCCTGAGGTTGCTATTACTGAGTCATAGATGGGATCACACAAGAAGGTACCAGAGATACCCGTAGAATGAATTGGAGATGTGAGTGAAGGAGAGGAAGGTAACACATATCTTCTAATAACCCACCAGGGCTACACCACCAAAGCCATCTTAGATTCAGGAGCTGGAGTAGCCATTGCTACCACTACTTTATGGAAACGTTGGGGTAAACCAACATTAAAACCCACAAGGATGAAGTTACAAATGGATGATGGACATATAGAGAAGCCATTGGGCTTACTAGAAGGCATATCTCTCACCACTTGTGGCGTGGAGTTTGAGCATACTTTTGCCATTTGTGATTTTGGGAAAAATCATGCTTATGAGATGATTTTAATATGTCCATTCATGCTTCAGTTGCAAATCGTACAAGATTGGGGAACTAATTCATTGTACTTGCAACATTTAGGAGTGACTCCTAAAGTCAATCTTAAAGACTATTCCCATCGGGACATACCCCCAATACAATGGAACGCCATCCATAAGACACAAGAAGAAATGGAGTCCGTACACTCATTGGAGTCAGATCCCTCATGGTTGCACGAGGATACTCATCTATGGATGTGTAAGGTAGCGAAACAAGAGCAAGAACGATTAGAAGCTAGGACCTTAGGTTTAGAATGACATCCACGAACCCTTCAAGACCCAGCTGATGCATCTATAGTATTTTCGGACAAGGAATCAGAGCCTCACTGTTGGGTAGAAATCTTAGCTACGATGGACATAGTAGTGAATGAAGAACAATGGACCCCTCATTGTGATGAAGACAGATACGACATTTCACTTTTTTTGATTGAACCTATTGAGGAAGACTTTATCCTAGAAGAATGCATGGAAGTGACCCAAGAACAAGACGAGAGTAGTGATGAGGACCTAGAATCCATCATCATGGAACCCTTCTGTTCCATAGAAGAGGAATATCTTTATTTTGTAGAAGCTAAAGCCCTGAAGAAGAAAAGGAGAGTCAAATGGAACAACTTGAGCCATCCCTACAAGATACAGAAAGTAAACAAAAGAAGAGAAAGACATCACCTAAGACAGAAGAAGAAAAAGATCCACTCATGGAAGTACTGGAGAACTTCAAGAAGTATGAAATAGAAGATAGAAGAATCATGGTACGAATGCCTAAAAGAAAAGCTGACGTTGGAGAAGTATATGATAATCGAGAGAAAAACAAACAAATCATAGTTACCATAGAAGGAGAATAAGAAAAATGTACATACATAGGGCATGATTTGACTAGTGAAGAAGAAGTAGAGTTAACTGCCCTATTACGTGAATATAGAGATGTATTCGCTTGGAGTTACAAAGACTTGAAAGGAGTAGACCCGGATATATGTTCCCATAGAATCCCTATGACTCCAGATGCCAAACCTATGAAACAGAAACCATACACGTACAATGATAACTATGCTGCTAAGATCAAAGAAGAGATAGATCGTTTGATAGAAGCAGGATTCATTTACGAAATTGAGCATACCAAATGGGTATCCCCCATTGTGGTTGTGCCCAAGAAGAATGGAAAATTTTGCGTGTGTATTAACCTTAAAAAATTTAATGCTGCCACGATTAGAGACACTTATCCTCTTCCTATCAGGGAACACTTATTGGAAATATTTGCGGGCAAGGAAGTTTACAACTTTCTTGATGGATTCTCAGGCTATAATCAGGTAGCCATTGCTCCAGAAGATCAACACAACATGGCTTTTGCCACAGAATGGGGCATATTTGCATTTCATGTAATGCCATTTGGGCTCACAAATGCACCCGCCACTTTCCAGCGACCCATATGTCATGTTTTAAAGGAATTCCTATGCAAGAATTTGGAAGTTTATGTCGATGATATATGTACTCATTCGAATATGAGGCAGAATCATATCCCAGAACTAAGGCAAGTATTTGACAAATGTCAAGAATATTAGGTTTGTTTGAACCTAGAAAAGTGCATTTTCATGGTCAGACAAGGCAAAATTCTAGGACACATTGTGTCAAAGAACAGAATCTCCACGGATGAAGAAAAGGTGAAAGTAATTGCAGACCTACCTAGGCCAAACGACGTAAAAGAGGTACTGGCCTTCATGGGTCATTGTGGTAATTAGAGACGATTCATACACATGTATGCTATCATAGTGAAACCTCTGCACTCTCTTTTGACCAAGTTTGAATGGACAGATGAATGTGAGAATTCATTCAATGAACTTAAACGATGCTTGTGATCAACACCTATATTAACAACCCCAGATTGGAGTAAGCCATTCCATGTACATGTGGATGCATCTAACTATGCCATAGGATGTGTGTTGGCACAACGTACGAATGAAGATAATATAGATCTCCCCATAGCTTATTGAATGCAGTAGAAAGAAATTACACCACTACGGAGCAAGAAGGGTTAGAATGATCTACACAGTAAAGAAATTCAGGCATTATTTGTTGGCAAATAAGTTCAAGTTCTTCACGGATCATCAAGCATTATTGTACTTAGTCAATAAGCCTTGTAACATTGGACGTTTGATACGATGGTTTCTATTGCTCATGGAGTATGACTTTGAAGTCGTAGTCAGGAAGGGAAAGACACACCTTAGAGTTGATCACCTCTCAAGATTAACTTTGGGAGAAGCTCCTCAAGGAATAACGGATGAACTGCCCGATGCATATTTGTTTAACCTGGAGATAGTACCAGAATGGGCCAAGCCTATTGTCCCTATTCTCACGTATGGACCCAAGAATCCTAGGATAAGGATTAAAGAAGGAGAAATCACCAAGCCAGAAAGATACCAAATAATAGCAGGAAGTATATATAAACAGGATAATCAGAAGATTCTTGCTTGTTGTGTAGATGAATTAGAACATGCGAATCGGTTGCAATTAGCACATGTAGGTGCATTAAAGCAACATCATTCAAAACATCGTGCATTGCATACTCTGCATAGACTAGGGTTATATTGGCCTTCTATGGAAGCAGATATCTATAAAATGTGTAAAGAATGTCCTGTCTATTGTGAATACCACTGGTAGAACATGCCACATTATATCATGTGTCTCTCACACCAGAATGGAGTGAACCTTTAGTGACGTACTTGAGGATGAAAACATTCCCTCAAGGAATGACCTTAGCATGACAATGCAGTCTAGAGCAGGAAGCTCAAGATTATTCACTTATTGGTGACAATTTATACAAACGAGGATGAGACGGATACCTAAGACAATATGTTCACGAGAATGATTATTTGAGAGTACTAGAGACTGCACACCAAGGTGTTGCAGGAGGTCATTTTGGCTCCAAAAGGATCATCAAAGCCACACTCTTTACAGGATTATGGTGGCCCACTCTTCACATGGATGCACATACCTATGTTAAGAGATGTGATGTGTGCCAAAGAACTCAGTTTCCTACTTGCAGAGATGAAATGCCATTGAAACCCATGATGGGAGGATGTGCATTTTCTAAGTGGGGTATAGACTTTGTAGGACCCATTAACCCCCCTTGCAAAAGGTACTCATGTAGAATACATCATACTAGCAATAGATTATCTTTCCAAATGGGTAGAGGCTAAGGCCACAAAAAGAATGATACACACACGACTGCAAAATTCTTATTTGAAAATGTCTTTACAAGATATGGACTACCTATAGAGCTAGTGAGCGACCGAGGAACTCACTTTCTAAACCAAGTCATTGAATGTTTGTTACAAGATTTTATGGTGATTCACAAGAAATCCGCACCATATCATCCTCAAGCCAATGGTCAAGCAGAAAGTACTAACAAGATCCTTTGTAATGTACTCACGAAACTCGTGAACATCAAATGTTCAGATTGGGACAAACAGTTACATCACACTGTTTGGGCATATCGAGTGGCCTACAAGAGCGTACTCAATGCAACTCCCTTTCAAATGGTTTTTGGTCAGAACACTCTGCTTCCTTTGGACTTCTTGATACCCACCCTTAAGGTTGCACAAGAACACCAGTGGATTGGTCATGAATTATCATCAAGGATAATGGACAAATTGATCAATGATTATATTCTTGAGGTTAAAAATCTTATTGAAGCATTAGCCTTTATTAATTGTTGGAGGAGATGGTGGATAGTCTTCAGAGATGAAGTGGCGTTGCTTCTACCTGTTTCACACCAGCCAAGAACAAGTAGTGGAGAGTGTAGTGGGCCACTTTAGCTTCTTGAAGATCACAAATAATCACTTATGCACTTTGGAACATGATCCATTAATCAATGGATCAAAACACATGAATAGGAAATTGATCCAAGGTCATAGACTTGCTATGTTAGTCTCTACACCTGTTCAATATAATGAATAGTGCTCTGAGCTTGCTACCAATTAGCAAAATTGCTTTTGGTGGTATCTAATTAACTTAGATAGCTACCAATCATGAGCGATTTCAAAGAAAAGTATGAACTACATGCTGAGTATGATGTTTAGCAAATCATAGAACTTCTCAGATATTTTTGGGATGCATCAGAGTACAGACCAGAGAGTAAAGATATGAGTATATCTCACGATTGAGAGAACCAATGATAAGGAGATTTTGTAATTATGATCTAGATAGTATAATGAATCTATATGCTTTAAATCACGTCAACTAATCATCCATGCACTGAGAACAAGCTCTAAGAAAATCACTGTACTGATGTAGTCATAGCAGAGAAGTGAAGTAGAGATATAATCAAAATGTATGTATTAGATCACATAGAATACAATGTCATTGTCAATATTCTATTGCACAATGTGAGGGTAGTGATTGAGCTATGGAATGAGCTCTCAAATGACATAGGGTCCATCTCTATTGCTCTCCAAAGTCGGGCATATCACGCGAGTCTTTTGATCCAGTTTTATAGTTGAGTTTGGAGCCAGTCTTTGAATTCAAATTCAAATGTTTACCTAAAAGTAAATCCTAAACTATAGGATATATTCTCTCATCACTCATCCACCAAATAACTTGAGATTTGATGCTTCCTAACTCCACATGGAAGTAAGGCACTTTTACAAAGGTAAAAGGTAATTGATTTTACAAGGGATTGATCATATATGACTTCATGAGAGTTATGCTAATCATCCAAGCACGTGGGCTTGGATTCCCGTGCACCTTCAGTGCCCCTCAAGCTTAACATGCTTGAACCACATAGCCTCTTGTGTTGCATTTACTAAACCTCTATATTTTGCCTCTGTAGAGTTGCTTGAACCACATAGCCTCTTCTGTTGCATTTACTAAACCTCTATATTCTGCCTCTATATATGACAAAGCCACAATTGGTTGCTTGTTATATGACCATGATATTAGCTTTGAACCTGCAAAAGACAAGTATCCTGAGGTGCTCCTCCTATCATCCTTGGAGCCAGCCCAATCTGCATTAGAATACATCTTTATGTCCAAATCAGAAGTGAATGGGTAAAGCGATCGTTCATTTATGGTACCCTTTATATGCTTTAGGATCCTCTTGGAAGCTTCCATGTGAGGTTTTCTTGGTGCATGCATAAATTGGCTTAATGCACTTACTCCATAAGTAATGTCCACTCTTGTTAGGGTTGCATAGTTGAGACTCCCAACAAGTTTTTGGTAACCATTAGGGGGAAAAATGAACCTTACATGGGCCTTGTAAGGATCCCTAATTTTTAGGGATTAAGCTTAATTCTGTTCTTGTTTAAGGGGACACAATGCATTTAATAGGGCACTTTTTAGTAGGCTAGAGTAGGCTTTTTTTAAGGCTTTACTAGGCCTCTCTCTTTCTTCTTCTAGAGAGAGAGAGAGAGCAAGAGAATCTACTATCCACATCATCAAACTCATGCATGTATTTGAATAAAAAATTGATTTTATTTTAAAAGTTTCATTTTTATTGTATATTAACTCAAAAGGGTCTATTTTTTAATATATATGCTAGAAGTCACATTTTTGGGTCCATTTTTTAAAGTTTCTTTTAGAAAAAGTATAATATTCAAACTCCCTCCAAAAGTAAGTGCACATCATCAAATCCGTGACGATGCTTCCCCCAAAAAATGACTTTTTTCAAATTTCATCATTTTCACCCATACACAATGGAAAAATACACTTTAACCCATACACATATTGGTCATTAGCAAAGATGGTGTTGAAATGTATCACAAACTTCACAGTAGAACGTCCTCATGCTCCTGCATCAACAATTATCCATGTTCATGTGCCTAGAGAGTTTGCTCCAAATACACAATGCAACAATGCTGCCAATTCTCAAAATGAACATCATGAGCTAGAGAAAAAAGTATTGATCTTTGGACTCATGGTTCACTATATCCTCTTGATCCAATATCTTCTTACCATCCAACATTCCATAACCTCTTAACTTTAGTTCAGTTCATTGGTGTGGGAAGCTGGACTATTAGGTTACTACAAGCGATTATCTACACATTCACATGCTATTGCTAAGTATTGGTTCCATCAATATCAACTCCATCATATGAGGGTGGTCACTTTAGAAAGCACAATCATATCTTAACAAAAACAACTTGCAGATTTTGAACAGGATATGGAAGCAAAAGAAAGCACAATTTCAAAGTTAAATGCCAATCTCCAGCAGCTAAAAGGGACTC
This sequence comes from Ceratopteris richardii, assembly GCA_020310875.1. Classification (NCBI taxonomy): domain Eukaryota; kingdom Viridiplantae; phylum Streptophyta; class Polypodiopsida; order Polypodiales; family Pteridaceae; genus Ceratopteris; species Ceratopteris richardii. The sequence goes on along the minus strand of CM035437.1, from coordinate 20,173,894 downwards.
CACTTGGTATGAGATATAGGAAAAGAGCATTGTCATCCTTTGAAGCTCTTTCAGTTCATGGCGGAGCACACAAACAACGTATTTATGCAACAAGGTGAGTGTTTGTTTTACTTTTATATGTTTAATGAAGATTTGTAATGGAATTTTTCATTGTGTAGGTCATTCAAGACATAACTGCTTCATCAACAACACAAGACCAATTTAAGTTGATGAATAGCTGTATAAACAACGAAGAAATCATTTCTGCTATAGACACACCCATAGGAAAGTGTCTTAGAGTTGTTGTTAAAGCTGAGTTTTCAGAGAAGTTAAAAAACCTTATCAAAGTGCAAGATGTGCAGGCAATATGTGACGAAGCAGGCATTAGTAGAAATGGGTATACTACAATGTACACCCTTTTGAGGCAAGCCTTACAAGCATAAGGTATTTCTCAAAGTATATTTCCATGCCCATATAAAGTGTCTATCAAGAAAAAAACTTCAAATGAGGATGTGACTCATACTATTGGATAATATTTATTCATAGAAGACACTATGCCTGCCTTTATTTATCATCCAAATATTCCCAAGAAGCAATCAAAGATCCTATCTACACAAGGATTTACTTACACTAAATTCAACAATATATTTGTGGATCTTCAGAAGCTTCAACAAGCAATGGTTCACTTTTATAGTTCAACAATCAAAGGTACCCCTACTATATTTTATTTGGTGTTGAAGTTTTATTGCATTCAAGTGTCGTATTAAGATAATGTTTTCTCTTTTGTGCAGACTGTGATGTTAAGTTAAAGTTCATACTAAAGCTTGATGAGTGCCAAATCATAGAGGGTCGACGACTGGAAAGGCTGAGTATGATGCTAATGAATGAAGTTATGGACCATGCAATGAGTGATGAAACTTTAGGATCGACTTACCATTTTACTTATAGTGTGCAATCAGAGAGAGATATCTGGTGGTTAGGTGCTATAGAAGTTCCCAATGAAACAAACAATGTTATTTCATGGATTTTTAATAGGACTTCATGGATTACAGAAGTAATCTCTTCTCAAATACATGGGCAAAAGCTTTCTGTAGATGATATAGGTGATTTTGAGGTAGAATGGCATTTGACTGGAGACCTTAAGAGTATAAAATGCATGTTAGGTTGTAAACAAGGAGCATCTTCTCTCTATCCTTGCCCATATTGTACACAAGGTTACAAAGGATCTAAGAGATAGTCTAAACCTGCAAGGGCATTGATGAGAGTTGATGATTCTGAAGAAATTGATGAAACAAACTCGTCAAATCGCAAGGAATGGGAGATATCACTTTTGAGGTGTCCAATGTTACAAGAACCGACTCGTGATAAAATAAGCAATGATTGGAACCCCATTATTCCATTTCCATTAGTCAATGTTCACTTTTGTACTTTGCATGCATTCATGAGGATCTTTGATAGGATTTTTAATAGGACTCCATGGATTACAGAAGTAATCTCTTCTCAAATACATGGGCAAAAAGCTTTCTGTAGATGATATAGGTGATTTTGAGGTAGAATGGCATTTGACTGGAGACCTTAAGAGTATAAAATGCATGTTAGCTTGTAAACAAGGAGCGTCTTCTCTCTATCCTTGCCCATATTGTACACAAGATTACAAAGGATCTAAGAGACAGTCTAAACCTGCAAGGGCATTGATGAGAGTTGATGATTCTGAAGAAATTGATGAAACAAAATCATCGAATCGCAGGGAATGGGAGATATCACTTTTGAGGTGTCCAATGTTACAAGAACTGACTCGTGATAAAATAAGCAATGATTGGAACCCCATTATTCCATTTCCATTAGTTAATGTTCACTTTTGTACTTTGCATGCATTCATGAGGATCTTTGATAGGATTTTGAAGCTCCATGTTGAATATGCATTTGCAATGAAACCACTAGAGAGATCTACAATAGCAATCCAAAAAATAGAAGATCTTTTGAATTCTATTGGTTGTTATGGTGGCCATGTATCTTTAGTTGTTAAGAAGTCTGGTGAGTCTCAAGAGATTTTACAACAAGTTTCAATGACTAGGAAGAAGGCAAGACATTTCTTTAAAAGAGATGTGAATAGTCAAGATGATGGGAAATGGGAGCTTTGGAAGAACCTCTGTTCAATTACAAGAGACAATGATAGTCAGGTTGATCTCATTAATAAATGAAAGAAGGTTTGGTCGTCGTTAGACCAATTGTTACATTTGATGGGTTTGGTTTCCACTAATGCTTCACAACGAGAATTATTCCAAGTGACTTTGAAGGAGTTTACACAGTCATTCATCTTATCTTGGGGAGAAAGCAACATTACACATTACATAGTAAGTTTTTTCTTACATTTTTTTTTAAATTTGGTCTTAAATACCATGTGTATATCTTATTGACCAGATCATAGCATATTCTTTTTGTACTGGAGCATATTTTATGAGTCGATATGGATCACTAGACATTTTAAGTACACAAGAAATGGAGAAGTCACATTATAGGGCTAGAGGTGTTTACTTTAAAAACACTCGTCATGGCGGTTTACAATCAAACTATTTAGAAGAAATGTTCAACTAGTTTTTTCGTGCAACATTTGCTAGAAAACATGTAATGGAACAAGCATGTGAGTCACAAATAGCAAAGATTACACAAAAGATACAACATCATATTGCAAGAGAGAAGTGGATGTCATCATCAAGACTGCTACATCATGCCCAATGGCATGCACAAAGAGTCCGCGAGGGTTGTGCCTGGAAATATTTTCCCAACTCTTAAAATGGATTATTTTTTTCAAGGTTTTTATAACTCCTTTCACTTCAAATAAACTTTCAATGTTTTTGTGAATATACTTTTAACGTTTTAAAACTAATTTTTATTCATTTAAATGTGAACAAGACAACTCTTAAGTGAAAGGCTATAAATAAAGGGTCCTTCCTCTATTTACCACTTTACATCCTAAGAGCACACACAAAGCAGACTGCTAGAAAGGATCATGTCGTCTACCCCAGCCATGTGCAAGGTACTCAACACCCAACATGGATGACACCCCACAAGAAGCGTCGAACCATAAGTCACTCTTCTAGATGAAACTCTAGTGTAGGGACACACTCTGGTAGCATTCCATTGTGGGGGGATGAAGCTTCACAAGAGAGAGATGTAATACAAGAAATGCAATATTCCCCTTCTATATCTGATGATGAGCCCCCATAAAGGACACCACTCAAGGCAAGGCCCAAAGAGCGAGGACGGATACAAGTTGTATTGGAGACAACATAAAATTCAGAGAGTTCCTTAGATGAAGAAAGTGTTAATGAGCCACCATGGACCCATGATCATATGCCCCTTAACCATCAAGTAACACAAAGAGGCAAGACACTCCTTGTAGGACAAGGACAAAGACCAACCGATGAAGAAAGAGAGCAAAGTTGGGCAGAGCAAGTAAATGATGAGGCAGTACCATCTAGGTGTGCTCCAAGAAGAAAGAAGAACTATCAACCTTGTCGTAGACCACAACGACCAAAGCCCAACATCCCCCCCAATGCAAGAGTACTGCAAAGGTGCAAAAAGCAAACCAGAGCCTTTGTAGAGATTTGACACTATCAAAAGTCTGTGGAGCTTCTTATTCCACGAAGGTCATTTGCAAGAGTTGTGAAGGAAGAGATCCAAAGCTATTGCGCTGGACTTCGTATCCAAGGGATAGCCATTGAAGCCCTCCAAGAAGCTGCAGAGGTGTATCTTATCTCAATGTTGGAGGACTCTAACCTATGTGCCATCCATGCAAATAGAGTGACAATACAACTTAAAGATATGCAGCTAGCTAGAAGAATTAGAGGGAATAACCCTTAACATTTGTACTCTCTTGTTTGGAGAACTTTTTGTATATCCAAATGATAAATATAATATTTTTCTTATTATGTTTGCTCTCCCAAGTGTTTTTCTCTTAGTGTACATGTTTTGAAGTCTATTTCTCCTATGTATCTAAAAGTGTCTTTTTCAAGTAGTTCTTTAAAGTGTTTTGCATAGTTTAATTAGTCTTTTTGCTGTATTTCTTGTAAGTTTTGTTGCCCAAAATGCATGCAATGGCCTAGGAATGCAAAAAAAAGGCCTGCCGTAGAAACGGGGGGATGGGCCATGCAAAGTTTTTATAGGGCCCATCCCCAGGTTTTTATGGCAGGCCTTTTTTTTGCATTTCTAAGCCATGAAACCATATGCCATGCACATTGGAGCATATGATTGGCCTTAGATAGGGTCCAATTTCATGCAAAACCTCTGACCAATAGATAAACAATGTTGATGAACATTCTAATGTATTTATAAATTGTTGCATGTTTATATGCACCTAGAGGAGTCTAAATATTCTCTAATCATTGCACATAAGAAGAGTGTTCCACACTTCCCTAAGTTTAGGTTGTAATTGAGGGACATAGACTTCCAATATAGGGCAACTTTTGCAGGGCCCATCCCTGCGTTTTTGTGGCAAGCCTTTTTTTTGCATTCCTAGGCCATTAGATGCATTTTGGGCAACAAAATTTATAACAAATAATGGAAAAAGATTAATTAAACTATGCAAAAGTTATGAGATTGTCAAAAACATAAAGACACAATAGATTTAATGCACATGGAAATTGAAAAAACAATAATTGGTATTATAAAATTTTTACAATTGGCTCTTGGCCTTGAGCTTCTCAACTACATTCTTTCTTCTCTGAAAAGACAGTGGCAATTGGTAAGTCAAAATTGATTGGGATATTAACTGAGGGTTTGTCAATCCAAGACCTAAAGCTATTCCTATTTGACCTAATAATTTTCCTCTAAAGTTAACTCCTAGGTTAGTAAGGGCAAAGGACTTCCTAACCAAAAATATACAATTGGTCCCTTGCATTATTGTAGATAGGCACAAAACTTTGCTCAATTCCTTCAGACACCAAGTCATGAAGTGTCCTTGAGGGGAAAAGTCCTTGTGGATTATGACAAAATCTTCCTTTGGTAATTTCCCAATGTAATGTGCCAAGGAAGAGCCACTGCCATGGGCAACACAGTCACCACCACTCCTTGCTGCAAATTTATCCACTTCAATTGCTTCCTACACATAGACAATCATAAAACTCATTAGATACATCTTGTATGAATATGAGACAATCATAAATATCATTAGATACTTACATCTTGAAGCCAATCTTCATCCTCTCCTCTTCCCATTGCATCTAGTGAAATTGAAGAGTGAGTCATGCCACTTTGCTCCACAACAGGGGATGTTGGAATCTTCTTCTCCAAAATTCTTTCCGTTGCTGTGGCCAAATCTTTGCATTTTGGTTGGCATCACTCAAAATCTCTTCACACACAAATGCAATGGTGTCTGCAACTGAATCACCAAGTGGAATTGTTGTCTTTTCAATTATGTCAGAAGTGTTATCCATGGGAACATCTGAGGTCGAGCAAAAAATACTTAGGCATTCGTCGAGGCGTAGATCGAATGCCTTCTCAATATCATGCAGGAACAAGAATTCTTCTCTGTCAACAAGTACCACTAAAAAAATTTCCATCTGTACCTCTAGTAGAGTGGGTTCCACGTGCTCTAAGTTGGAGGGTGGACTATTCTGTGTATTGGATTCCTTTAATTTGTCCATTACCCCTTGTGGAAATTCTCTGCAAATTTTTTGACTCTCTTCTAATAAGTTGAGAGCTTCTATCTAGGGTTCCTTTTTGTCATCTACAAAACCCCCAGTGACAAGATGGGGTAGGTCCATGGGTGTAGGTTTGGGCTCCTCATTGACAAAAAAAATTGTTGTTGCAACATAGGAAATATATTTTCTTCCCATTTTCCTCTTCTTATTAAATTTTTTAATTAAGGACACTGTGGCATCTAACAGGTGCTCGCATCCTCAGCAACAACCATGAAATTCTTTAAGCGCTTCGCAAACACCTCATCTCCTTTATGAATGTACAAAAGTAGGTCACAAGGGACCCATTTACACTCATATGCTGGAATCATATCTTAATATATAGTATTCCATAAAATCTGTAATATCCTCGATCACATCAGAGTTCATGGCTATTGTCCCTTCAAGATTAGGGACTCTACAAACTAGGTCATAAAACTCTGTACGACCGTTGTAGTCTGTAGTATCCAAAAACTCCATGAATAGATCTCGAGGAGATTTCATGGGAGTGGAAGTGCTATGTCACATAATTCTAGTAGGAGGTGGTTGAACCACACCCTAAGAGAGAGGATTAGGAAGTAATCCTCAACCATGGCTTTTGGGACAAGTGGTTAGCCCATCATACTCCTAACCAGGAGGTTGTGAGTTCGATTCTCAACACAGGTATCAGAGCCTAGTTGAGAAATTGGGCGAGATAGAGGTTCGCGCCTCATTCATGGGCACTTGGAAAAAGTGCTTATCAATGGTGAGTGTGCACTTAGATGAAGGCACATGGGCATTTGGGCACCCACGGAGGGTGGGATAGGTCCAAATTTGGTCCATGTGCTGGAATTTGAGGTTGGTGGAAGCGCTCATGCATGGAAAGTGGGTCCAAAAGTTAGAAGGGTCCACAAGTGATCATTGAGGACAATGCTCAATCTAAGGGGGAAGGAATGTCACATAATCCTAGTAGGAGATGGTTGAACCACACCTTAAGAGAGAGGATTAGGAAGTAATCCTCAACCATGGCTTTTGGGGAAAGTGGTTAGCCCATCACACTCCTAACGGGGAGGTTGTGAGTTCGATTCCCAACATGCTAGCAGCCATTGCTTGTGCGGAGGAATTCTATTGGTTGGTCTATGCTTTCTAGCTCTTTGTGAGTGCAAATGTGAGAAATGAGCACATAGAACCCATTTTTATAGCAGTTTCAAGTTTTTAAAGTGACTAGGCCCACTTTTAAAAGTACATAATAAAGTAGTGCAAGTTCAAAAAATGTGTTTCTGATGACAAAATAATGCACAGAACACCAAAGGATATGAATTTTTTTGCTTCAAAGCAAATGTCTAAACATAACACAACAAAAAACATGAGCAACCACATTTCAAAGTAGTGAACATAGACTTTTTGACATTCCAAAAGTTTTGAAATTCAAAAGGTATACACAATATCTAACATGAATTGATTGTCCTACTTTTTGCAAGGTTCTTGAAAGTGCAAAAACCATGAGATACAATGCCTAGGACCCAAAAAGTGACATTATCAGGTTGCAAAGGAACTATGACAATGAGAGTTCTATTCCATCTTTGCTCCAATCTAGAGGGACTTTCATTTTGTATTCGAATCTTCTGCCCACTTGTAATCAATTTGCAAGAAATTGAAGTTATAAAAGTAAAATAAGTAATAATGAAAAGATTACTTTAACAAAAGCACAAAACATTTCTCACCTTATGTCCTTGTATTTTAAATTTGGATTGAGTTAGTCGTTCAAACCCCATAATCACCAAGTGTTCTCTCAGATTAACCAAGGTCCAATGATTATTCACTAAGATAGTTTCTGTTTCATTGTTGGGCAATCTAAGCTTTATTTCAAATGAATGTAAAGATCCCTTTGAACTTTGAAATTGTATCCATTTGCCAAGTTTGCACATCCAATGATCATAGTAGAATCTAATGTATAATGAAGTGTTGGTGCATTTTACCCAAGCCTACATGCTTTATATGCTTTATTATTATCATTTGTAAGTCACATGTGTAGTCATGTGAACACCTCTTGTAAAAGAGTCCATTTTATCTCTTGTAATTGTGAAAAAGAAAAAAGAAGCTTACCTCATCCATGATGTAGAAAGCAAACTTGTGGCTCTAACTACCTAAAAACACGAATTAGTGAGCTGAGGGAATAATTCCTAACTTTGGGGATCACTTTTAGCTGGATCCATTCGAATTCAAATTCAAAACTCCCTCCAAGAATAGCTATAAAAAGAGCAAGAAGAAAGAGGCGAATAGCAAGCCTTGTATGTATCCATAGCTCCCTCTATGGAAGCCTCTTCCCCTTTGATTCCTTGTGTTCTTGAAGCATTCTTATATGGTGTGGTTAGTTAGGCCACAAATGTTGCAAGGTGGAGTGTTGTAAAATCTCCCCCTGCCTTGCTTTGCTCCTCTTCCCCTTCCTCTAGTACCTCTTCCTCTACCTATGAAGTTAACTTGAGAGGTACTAACCTCTTCTTCATTCTTTTTTCTTTTACCCTTATCCTTACTTCTATTTCTATATGTATAAAGGGCAGAAGATTGGTTACCTCTAGAGTTGTCACCATTCTTGTTGAGTTTTGTCTCATGGGCCGTGAAGAGTTTCCCCATCAATGTGTTGAGGTCAGATATCTGCATATCCATATAAAGGTCCATTGCTGTGGTGAAGGACTCCCACTTATCATCAGCTTTGATACCATTTATGATCTACCTTAGTATATGTTCTTCTTCTATCTCCTCTCCAATGCTTGCAAGCTGATCAGCCACATCCTTCATCTTGGTCACATAATCAGCTACACTTTGCTTTGGTTGCTTTTTTAGGGTTGTAAACTCCATCCGCAATTGGTTCTTCCTAGCTCTTGTATTTGATGAGAAATATGAGGAAAGTACTTCCCAAGTCTCTTGGGAGGTCTTGCAATTCCTAATGTAAGGCAATAAGAAATCAGATATTGAGTTTAGTAGATAAGAATTGGCACGAGCATTCTTTGCACACCATGTGGTCAACCTTTCTTGTTCTTCCCTTGTGGGTTGATGTTTGCTCCTGAATGTTGGCATTTCTTCATCTCCTGAGATGTATCCATATAAACTTCTTCCTTGGAGGTAGGCTTACATCCTTAATGACCATGCTGGGTAGTTGCTTCTATCCAATTTGTCAATGAATGATGGAAATCCATCTCCCATCTTGCTTGTTGTTGCTTTGATACCATTGTTGGAGGAGGTCGTGGATAGTCTTCAGAGATGAAGTGGACTTGCTTCTACCTGCTTCACACTAGCCAAGAATAAGTAGTGGAGAGTGTATTGGGACACTTTAGCTTCTTGATGATCACATATAATCACTTATGTGCTTTGGAAGCATGATCCACTAATCAATGGATCAAAACAGATGAGTAGGAAATTGATCCAAGGTCATAAACTTGCTATTTTAGTCCCTACACCTCCTCAGTATAATGAACAGTGCTTTGAGCCTCCTAGCAATTAGAAAAATTCCTTTTGGTGATATCTAATTAACTTAGATAGCTACCAATCATGAGTGGTTTCAAAGAAAAAGATGAACTACGCGTTGAGTATGATGTTTAGCAAATCATAGAGCTTCCTCGATATTTTTGGGATGCATCAGAGTATAGAACAGAGAGTAAAGATACGAGGATATCTCATGATTGAGAGAACCAATGATAATGAGATTTTGTAGTTATGAACTAGACAATATTAAATTTATGATGCTCTAAATCACATCAATTGATCAACCATACACTGAGAAAAAGCTCTAAGAAGATCACTGTACTGATGTAGTCATAGCAGAGAAGTGAAGTAGAGATATAATCAAAATGTATGTATTAGATCACATAGAAATACAATGTCATTGGCAATATTCTATTGCACAATGTGAGAGTAGTGATTGCGCTATGGGGTGAGCTCTCAAATCACATAGGGTCCCTCTCTATCGCTCTCCAAAGTCGGGCATATCACACGAGTCTTTTGATCCACTGTTATAGTTGAGTTTGGAGCCAATCTTTGAATTCAAATTCAAATGTTTACCTAAAAGTAAATCCTAAACTATAGGATATATTCTCTCATCACGCATCCATCAAATAACTTGAGATTTGATGCTTCCTAACTCCACGTGGAAGTAAGGCACTTTTACAAAGGTAAAAGGTAATTGATTTTACAAGGGATTGATCATATATGACTTCATGAGATTTATGCTAATCATCCAAATATGTGGGCTTGGATTCTCTTGCACCAACATTAATGCATTGCCTAGTGATGATATAAAGTTTAATAGCATGTTAGATGGCTTGAAAGAAGATGAAATATGGAATTATTTTATTACACCTATCATGACTTGAGAGAATCTACCATCCTTTGAACATTTACAAATGCTCATGATGACTGAAGAAGTCAACATAGAAGTTGAAAATTCTTATAATTCTCAAAGAACTAGTCAAGGAAAAGCTCTTTATACTTCATCAAATAGATCAAGAGATAGAGGAAATTTGAGAGAAGAAGGAAGATTGAAAAACAATTCTAGAGGAAGAGGAACTTTTAATGCTATTAGAGGAGGAAGTACAATACAATAAGGTCAACAAAATCAACCAAATCAGCAAGGTAACTTTACTTGTATTTATTGTGGTAAAGTTGTTCATTATGCTAGGGATTGCTTCTCCAAACCAAATAGAAGAGGTGGTTTTAGAGGATGAAAAAGAGAAAGAGGCCAAGACCACATGCATCAAAACAACAACATAGTGCAAGAGGAAGCTTAGTAACAAAAACAAAACATGCTTATGGCTATGCATACAAAAACACACAAGAGGAAGGTAAAGAACAAAACTTGGTATGTAGATAGTGATTGCTCAAATCACATGAGTCATTATATGAATTTGTTTGTGAACTTACACAAGCCAGAGTCACGAGTCATGGTTGTTACAGTAGATAGTACTGAGCATGAATTAGTATATATGGGTGATTCTCCACTTAATGCTCTCTTAACTCTCAAATATTTTTTATTTGTTCCTACTATTACAAGAAATTTGGTTTCAATTAGAAAAATGAAGGACAATGGAGTGAAAGCGGATATTGATAATAATAAGTGGCAGGCTTATCAAAAGAATAATGTGAGTTTTTTCATAAGAGGAAAAAAGGTAAATAGATTATATACTTATGAAGTTGAAGTTCTAGATTATGCAAGTTATACAACGATCAATGGGAATCAAGTTAGTCAATTGGATTTATGGCATAAGAGATTACGACATATGAATGTTGGTAGATTGAAGGATATTGGAAAGAACTCTTTGGTTGAAGCTCTACCACAACTACCTAACCAAGATTTTTATCATGTTTGTGAGGCATGGTAGCTTAGAAAATAGGTACAAAGTCCTTTTTCAAAAGAGATTGCAAAGGAGAGGTCCTTCAGAATTGATTCATACTGATGTATGGGGTCCATCTCAAGAAGAGTCAATGGTAGGTAGCAAAGTACTTTGTAACATTTACTGATAACTTCTCAGATTTTAGATTCATTTATTTTATGAAACACAAATTAGAAGCGCTTGATGTGTTCAAGAATTTTAAATAATTGGTTGAAAAGCAAAGAAGTTGAAGCATAAGAAGATTGAGATAAGATGGAGGAGGTGAGTATTTTTCTCATCAATTTCTTGCATATTTGGAGGAAGAAGGAATTAAGAAGGAGACTACAAATAGATACACATCCCAACAAAATGGTGTGGTCAGAAGAAGAAACAAGTTTATCTTGGAGATGGGTAGGCGCATGTTAAATGAGAAGGACATACCACTTACATTTTGGGCTGAAGCATGCAATATGGCAATTTATGTGATGAACATGATTCCACCTACTCAAAGTCATTACCAAACTAGATGTTTCTAATTGCAGAATTTTTGGAAGTATATTCTTTGTTTATATTCCATAACAGATAAGGTCAAAGTTGGACTCAAGGTCACACAAAATGATTTTCATTGGTATGGTAGAAGGGCAACTAGGATATAGTTGTGTCAACCTAGATACCAGAGAGGTAATTGTTTCAAGAGATGTTGTTTTTCATGAAGATAAATCTAGGTGTAAGCTTTAAGTTCATGTGAAGAAGAAATTACAAGAAGTCATGAAGAACAGCCAAAATTCTCCAAGCTCATCAGAAAGTCAAATTACAAATGAAGAGATGACCCCCCAATCAAAAATTGAAGAAAATTCTAGATTTACTTTCGAAGGAAATTGAGTCACAAGAAGAAGAAAGGTAAGTTTCTACATCAATAATAACCCAATGTCAAAGGCAAGAAAATCATGATAGGACAAGAAGTCAATCAAGGCATAACTTATAAAGAAGCATCAAAGGTAAACAAATGGGTTAAGGCAATGGGTGAAGAAATTTCATCTTTGTATGAGAACAATACATGGAATTTAGTTCCAAAGAAACCTAAAATGAAGGTAATTGGTAACAAATGGGTGTACAAGATCAAGACTTGTTTGTGAAGGTTATGCAAAAAGTTATGGCATCGGTTATGAGGAGACATTTTCTCCCATTGCTAAGATATCAAAAGTAAGGATATTAATAAGTGTTGCCTCAAGCAAGGTATGGAATCCTTATCATTTAGATATCAAAAATGCATTTCTCAATGGTGATTTAAAAGAACATGTGTACATGGAGCAATCGGTTGGTTATGAAGATTCCAAGAAGCCTACACATGTATGTAAACTCTTGAAAGCTTTATAGTGTCTTAAACAAGCTCAAAGGGCTTGAAATTTTAGATTGGTAAAGTTTCTTGAAAAGCAAGGATACATGTCTTCAAATACAAATAGTTCTTTGTATGTTAAAGTTGAAGGATCATTGGTTGTTTTATGTCTCAATTTATGTGGATGATTTGATAATAACAAGAAATGATGAAGGTGAAATAGCCAGGATCAAAGCACAACTTGGAATTTGAATTTAAAATTTCAAATTTAGAAGAATTGGCCTACGTCCTTGGAATCAAAGTTATGAAGAAATAAGATGGTGTATATATTCTTAAAATGAAGTATATTTTAGATTTATTGAAGAAATATGGCATGGAGCATTGCAAGAGTATGAGTAATCCAATGGAACCCAATGTGAAGTAGAGTGTTGAAGATGGTGAACCTTTAGAAGATCCACTTATCTATAGGCCTTTGATTGGTTCTCTTATATATGCAACTTTAACAAGGCTGAGAATTACATTTGGTGTAAATATCTTGTCTCAATTTATGAATAAACCCATGTATGTACATATGCAAGTAGATAAAAGGGTCTTGAGATATTTGAAGGGTACATTAAATGAAGGTTTGAGCTATTAATATCATGAATTTATGGGTTTGAAAGCATATAGTGATGCATATTGGGCTGGAAATAAGGATGATAGAAGGATTACACAGGGACATTTTGATATTTGGAGGTAATAATTTGGTTTCATGGAGTTCTAAAAAAAAGCTATAGTAGAACTTTCAAGCACGAAAGCTAAATATAGGAGTCTTACAAAAGGAACATGTGAGATTATGTGGTATTTGAAGCTTTATGAAGACGTGAAGCTATCTACATCATGTCCATTACTCTTTGGAGATAATGTAAGTTCATTACAACTTGCATCTAATCCAGTGTACCATGCAAGAACCAAACACATTGAAGTACACCACCATTATATCTTAGAGAATGTGGTGTATGAAGATATTGATATTCAAAATGTTGGAACTAAATATCAATTAGCAAAGATACTCACAAAAGAAATGAATGCTTAGAAGTTCAAGCAAATCAATGTTCTACTTGGAGTCAAAGCTTTGGATTTAGAGCTTGAGGGGGGCAAATTATCATAAATACAAGCTCTAAACTTGTTTTTAGGCTTGTGGATCTTGTTATTTACAAAAATTAACATGTGGAAGGTGCACACACATTTAAATTTAGAGGGAAAGTAGATGAAAGTTGGGATGAAAGTAATGGTGTTTATTTTCAAAAGAGCTAGTCGCTTGTGTCGATAGCCTCTCAATAAAAAGAGTGGTTCTCTTAGTGTAGGTGGCCAAATTGAGTGATTCTTGTTGGGTTATGAAGCTTGCAACTTGTAATATATATATATATATATATATATGGTGCATCAATTTGCTAATGTTGAAGGTTATGCCTATTCTATAGACCTCTCCTCTCTCTGAGATTTAGAATAGTCCTCACATTCACTCTTGATGGGAATATCATCGCAAGATGTGTTGTACATGGGAATGAGAATCATGAGGTGCAATCAAGCATTCAATGTTAGGTGCAAAGTAATGTGGATAAAAAAATGACAACATTTTATGCATATGGTGATTATCAACAAGTATGCATCCTAAAGAACAATCTAGTTTCACTGAATGTCTATTTAACTATTCTTATCTTAATATTATCCGCTCTTCCATATTTCGGCAATAAGAAGATCTTCTAAAGAAACTAACCCTTCAATATTGATCAAAATTATAGTTTCACCAATGCAAGTTAGTTTTCTTCCTTTTATGTCAATAATGTTGTTGGGACTGATGGTTGGATGCACTCAAGAGATTGAGTTGAAGCTGCTAAACCTGCTTTGCTCCAGCCCTCCTTTGCTTCAGATATGTTTAGTACACTAGCTTAGCTTCCAAATGATACCAAGAAAGCATATATGTACTTTGCAAATGATATGTGTAATGACCAAATCAAAACAGATAACTTGGCACTTCAAAAATCCTAGAAAACTTGCTATTTCTGTAATGACACCTGCTCAGTCTTTCACTCAGTGTGACCAGCACACTTACAATTGATCTAATTCCTTCTGGACATATTAAATTAGCTTAACAAGCTACCATTTGCAAGTGGAATGAGAAGAAATGACAAACTACTCACTGAGAAATCACTTTAGCAAAATAAAGTTTACCCCCGATATTTTAGGAGCTTTGCAGACACAGACCAGTGTTCACTTCGAGCGAGATTTCTCCGAGATGACTAATCCTTTGGCCTTGAAATTTTGTAGGCATGTATTATGCTTAGAGCTGGTTCCAATGTGCTTTGAATCACTTGATTTGGTTCAGTAGATCCTGAGATATGCTCCTTTGAAGTTGACAGACTTGGAGAGGATGACTCAGAGAAAATCAGAGATAATGAATGTAACTCTTTCTATTAATTAACATAAATGTACAATCTCATTGGCTTGATGGATATAGCCTAATGAGTTGGAGATGTGTAGGCTATAGTGTAGCACTCACACACTCAATGGTAGTGAAGGATGGAGCTCGTAAGATCACTTACTATCCCGCGAGTTTTTACATTGACTTTTATAAGTGATGGAGGTACATTTGAATTTCAAATTCAAACTAAGGCTCCCTAGAATCTCTCTTCTAAAAGTAGGGAGATATTCTCTCTACTAAACCATCCACTTTTCCACGAATACAATCAAGTAGGTAAGTGATTAAAGTGATTACATGTAAATGCCAAGTCATATAGACTTTTACAATGGGTAAAGAAGTAAGAACTTATAAGCATAAGTTCACATGGTCCAACCTCCAAGTGAATTAAACTTCCAAGGTTTCAACACCATATTTTCAAGGTTCCAAGCCAAGTGTGAAGGCTTGAAATGCACCAACAGCTCCCCCTCAAGCCAAGCACTTTGGCTTAAGTCTTCATCTTTAGTCTTCAATCACATCCTGCAATCCAATCATGGATTTGAATCTGCATAGCTTGTTTCCATCCAATGCTTTAGTGAGTAAATCTGCACATTGCATATTAGTAGACACATATGTCAATTGAATGTCTTTACTAAGCAACTTCTCTCTCACATAGTGGTAATGAACCTCTATGTGTTTTGTCCTAGCATGATATATTGGATTAGCTGCAAGGTGAAGAGAGCTTGTGTTATCTCCAAAGATAATTGGAGGTCTAATGTATAGACCTAACTCTGTATACAAGAGCTTCAACCAGATAGCTTCTTGAGTGGCATTGGCAAGCCCTCTATACTCTGCTTCAGTGGATGACAATGGCACTGTAGGTTGCTTCTTGGCTGACCAAGAAATAGGTTTATCTCCTGCAAAAAAAATGTAACCTGATGTGCTCCTCCTATCATCCTTGCATCCTACCCAATCTGCATCTGAATATACTTTAATGTCAATATCTGATGTATAAGGAAAGTACAAACCATGGCTTTGAGTTCCTTTGAGGTACTTCAAGGTTTTCTTTGCTACTTCTAGGTGAGGTACCCTTGGTTTGTGCATGAATTGGCTTAGCACACTAACTCCATATGCTATGTCAATTCTGGTCAAGGTAGCATAATTCAGACTACCTACCATACTTTGATATCCTGTGATGTCTTGTATTTCATCCCCTTCATGAGCACTAAGCTTTAGGTTGACCTCCATTGGAGTACTTGAGACTTTAGCATCCTGCAAGCCAAACTTCTTGACCATATCTTGT
Organism: Ceratopteris richardii; assembly: GCA_020310875.1. Taxonomy (NCBI): domain Eukaryota; kingdom Viridiplantae; phylum Streptophyta; class Polypodiopsida; order Polypodiales; family Pteridaceae; genus Ceratopteris; species Ceratopteris richardii. The sequence goes on along the minus strand of CM035437.1, from coordinate 20,157,813 downwards.
ACATACTTCTTTTGAGTGATATATATACCTGAGTTGGTGTAGACTAACTCAAGACCTAAGAAGTACTTCAATAATCCAAGATAATTAATCTTGAACTCTTTCATCATCTGTCCATTGACATCATTGCCTGTAATGATGATGTCATCAACATAAACACACAAGTAGATTACCTCTGTATTACTCCTCTTTATGAATAGAGAAGTGTCTGCTTTACTCATCACAAATCCTTGGTCTAGGAGGTAGGTTGTCAACCTGTAATTCCATGCTCTAGGTGCCTGTTTCAATCCATACAGAGCCTTCTTCAATTTACAAACATAGTTTACCTTCTTGGGATCTTCATAGCCAGGTGGTTGTGACATGTAGACTTCTTCAGATATCCATCCATTCAAGAAAGCATTCTTGACATCTAATTGGTACATGTTCCAATTCTTGGATGCAGCTACACTCACCAATATTCTGATAGTTGGCATTTTAGCCACAGGGCCCCGATGTGATCGAAGGGGGGAGTCTTCCTTTTGGCCATGGATGTGGCTTCTTCCTCTCTCGTGAAAAGTAATCGGGCCCCTCCCCCTGGGGAGACCGGAACACTGGCCGCTCTGCTGGAGGGGGGTTCGTGTGCCGCCCCTGGGGCATCCGAAAGTGTTGAATCCCCCATCGTGTCCCTCAGTAGACCCGCAGTTTTGTCTGCTCAGGAGGAGCTCAAGAAAGTTTGCCTCGTCGGCCAAGTGTTTGGCCCTAGGCCCCCGCTCGAAATCGTGCGACAATGGCTAAGAAAAGAGTGGTTCCCTCGAGGACTAATCGTCAGCAAATGCCAGTTCTTACCAGCAAACCACATGCTGCTAGTCTTTGAAAATGAAGAGATGGCGTTCCAAGCCCTAAGCGTTGGCACCTGGCAACTTGGTCGGGCGACCCTGTGCCTTTTCAGATGGTCCCCGGACTTTACTCCCGACAAATCGAAATCGCTCCGGTACCCTCTTTGGATTGAGCTCCCTAACCTCCCATACTTCTTGTACAACTTTGTGTGGGACATTGTCTCTCCTATCGGCAAGCCGTTGGCGTCACGCGAAGACATTGGTGGTCTCATCTATGAAGGTGCAAGACACTCGTTCAATGCTAGGTGGCACCCACAAATCTGCGTCGAGGCCGACCTCAGTTCACCGCTTCCATCAACGATCAAAGTGGACATGGGCGAAGGAGATGTTTGGGAGCAGGATATCACCTACAAAAACCTTCCCAACGCGTGCTTTCGTTGTGGGCAGCAAGGTCACAGGATTAAAGACTGCCCTCTCAGGCAAAAAAACAAACGATTTCAAGAAGCCTCCAAAACAGCTCAAGACAACTTTGGCGATTTGACCCACTCGACCAAGGAAGGGGAAGGCAAGGGTCTCCCAAATCCACAAGCTGATGCTGATGGCTTTACTGAAGTTAGAAGAAGAAGGAAAAGAAGTCCGAGGGCCAACGGTGAGAGAAACAACCTGCCAATTACCCCCTTCAGCAACTTGTATTGCAATCTTGGTAAGGAGATCAACGAGCTTGACTACCCAGGTGGGAAGCCACCTGAGGTGGACACTTACGACGAAGCCCTAGAGATCCCTGACAACAAAGAAACCCCCCAGGAGGGTTACACTACAAGCAAAGAAGATGGTTTCACCACTAGCAATGAAGACAACATGGATAGTGAAAGTTCCATCATTGGATCGACGATCCCGGAAACGGTGCCGAGCACGGGGCCCAATTCTCCCCAGCAAGGAGCATCCCGCAAAGGAAAACAGCCTATGGAGTTACCATGGAAAAGCCCTCACAAGAACCGATTTCTAAGTCGGGATCAATTCCCAGCGAAAAAGAAAGATGAAGCCAAGAGAAGAAAGGACAAGGCTCCCTCCCGCAAAGAGGGATCAATACAAAAATGATTGTTATCTCGCTAAATGCTAGAGGGCTAACCGACCCCTCAAGAGCGACCATCATTGGTCAATGGCTCCGCGACATTAGCTTAAACCCAGACATTATATGTATTCAAGAGATTAAAATTGACGGAGAAGACCTCCAGAAACGGCTCAGACAGGTCTCCTCGGCCCACGTGTGGATCCCAACGAAGCACCAGCGGGGGTCCGGAGGAACGGTTATCGGGGTCAAGCAACGCTGGATCGAAAAGCTTGAGAACTCCATTGAAGATGTAAGCCACCGTTGGATTGCGGTTTCTTTTGGTGCTCCTATTTGTGCTACTATGGTTTCTTTGTACGCCCCTAACGGGGATCTGGAGAGACTGAACACTTGGTCTTCATTAGACTCGCTCCCCCACAACGTGCTTATCTGCGGAGACTTCAACATGGTGGAGGACCCTATGGACAGATGGATGGGCAAGGGTAGGGTCATCGACAGTCGGGAGAAAGAAACGTGGGACATGACCAAACTCCACTTGGATCTGGTTGAATTCAAAGACTCGAATGGCTTTTCTTGGTCGAATCTTCAAGCGGGTGAGGATCTGAGGAGAGCTAGGCTCGATAGATGCTACATCTCTCAGAGCTTTACTCATCAGTGGGGCCACCCTACCATCACGCAACGCACTGACCTCACCATCTCTGATCACTACCCGATTGTTATCACTTTTCAACCTTCCAACAAGATCCACAAGGCTCCGTGGTTCCATGCCAACGCTTCCACCTTCTCTCTTCCCTCCGTCCATCAAGAGATTGCCGATGTGTGGACGGTGGCGTTCGCCTCTGGCTTGGCCCCAGCCAAGTGCTGGAGAAGTGCGGTCGACAGGTCTCGTAAGATCATGATCAGAACTAAGAAGATGCTCGAGACGGTGCGGCGGGCTCGTAGGGAAGCTCTTTACCACAGACTCTGGCGGCTCGAGGAGGAAGTGAACAAAGGAAAACACCAAGCACAGAAAGGTCTCCGAAAAATCAGAGCAGTGTTGAGATATGAGGAAGAAATACAAAGGAAAAACTTGCAAGTCTTCTTCAGGGAGTGGTGGGCCGGCAAAGCCGACAAACCCACCAAAGAGATGTGCCGTATCCTTAAAAGGAAACACAACAGAGAGGCGATCCCTCTACTGCTAGACCCACATGGCAATGTATGCAATTCGGAAGAAGATAACCTTGGCATCATCGAAGGGCACTTCACGAGTCTTCTGGGAACCTCGAACCCCCTCTCCCACCATAGAAGGGACTGCATGGCTAACATTTCTAGGGTTTCCCCCCGGAGAATCCCACCCAACCTCCTCTCCCTGCTTCATGCCCCTATCTCTGAATCAGAAATCATTGAGGTCATTGATGCCCTCCCCCTCGGTAAAAGCCCGGGACCCGACGGACTCACTAACGAGTTCTTTAAATCCTTCAAGCTGGTGGTTGCCACCCCTCTTCGGATGGTTTGGCAAGAAGCGCTAAAGTTTGGTGCTCTTCCCTCTTGTCTAAATAATGGAATTATCAAGCTGATACACAAGAAGGGGGAAAAGAACAGAATCGAGAACTGGCGACCTATTACGATGCTCCAAACAGGATACAAGATCATCGCCAAAGTCATTGCCAACAGACTCTCGTGCCACCTGAGATCTTGGCTTAGTGAGGACCAAAAAGGTTTCATCAAAGGCAGGTCTATCCTGGAAACCATTATGGATATTTGGGAAGGTATTCAATTTGCAAATGAGTCTACCCAAGATGTGGTTTTCCTCAAGATCGACTTTGACAAAGCTTACGACAGGCTTGAATGGGACTATATTCTGCAGTCGCTCCAAGATCTCGGACTTAGTCAGAAATTCACCAAGATGATCGCGACCCTTCTCGGAAACGCAACAACCCAAATTAACGTTAACGGCAAACTCTCGAAGGCGATCCATCTTAGAAGATCGATTAGACAAGGATGCCCTATGGCCCCCCTTCTGTTTGCCATCGCCACTGAGGGGCTAAGCAGACTTGTGGCTCATCATGTGGAGGCTGGCAATATCAAAGGCCTCCGGCTGCCTCACGACCACAGCCAAATCATCATGAGACTTTTTGCTGATGATATGAACGCGTTCGTCCACAATGATAATACCAGCCTGGAGACCTTCTGGTGGTGTCTTGATACCTTTTGTGATGCCTCTGGATCCAAAATCAACCACTCCAAGACCGCCTTCAGGGCTATTGTGGGACAGCATCCTGGCCTTCTCACTGATCATGGCTGTCAAATCATTCCGCAGGGCCAAATCCTTCGACTTCTTGGAATCCCCTTGGGGTTTGGCGTCTCTATGGAGCAGCGTTGGAACTGGGTGTTGGCTAAACTCGAAAACAAACTTAACTACTGGAGAGGTATGCAAATCAATCTCGCTGGGCGTGCGATGGTTATCAACACATTCCTCCTCTCTTCTACCATATATTTCCTTTCTTGTTGGAGACCGAATGAGCAAGGCCTGTCCAAGCTGAATAGTATTTGTAGAAACTTTCTGTGGACGGGCGATCATAACAGAAGGGGGGTGCCTAAAATCAAATGGGCCATCTGCACTAGCCCGAGAGATAGCGGGGGGCTTGGTATCCTGGACATTGGGTGCATGGCTAACAAACTGGCAGCCAAATGGATGATTAAGGCTTGGTGCAATAGGGAGACCTCGTGGGCCAAGCTGATCTTCAGAAACAAGAATGAATTGGCCCTCACGGGGTCCCCGAACTGGAAGAATCTTGACATTATGACCTTGCTTTTCTCCCCGATCCCCGTCTCCCCGAAAGGCTCCAATCTAGTGTGCTCCCTTTGGAAGGGCTGGAATAAAGTCAAAAGCTTCACAAGAATTAGTGAGGACTGGAAGTGGGCGGCCGGAATCAGACAAAACGACTCTATCTGGTTTCCGATACATGGCATCCGAAGCATGGAGTCGTGGAACATTCAAAATGCCAAGAAGCTATGGAACAAAGGATTCAAAAAATGGAAACACCTCTGGAAACATGACACCAACAACTGGATCAACTTCGAGGATATTGACCCACGCATAAACATCTCCTACGAAGAATGGAACACTTTGCAAAGCAGATGCCTCGCTTGGGATCGTCACAAGACGCGCCTTCTCATGGGACACGACACTCCGAACTCACTTGGTCTCAAATGGCACAACGGAAATAGCCTACTCAAAATCCCGAACATCAAAGAAACGGTTGACCTCCAGATCAGTCTCAACAAGAAGTGGTGCCTCGCTTGGACGCGGCTTCGGTGGGACATGAAATTCATGGGTATCTGGCACCCCCTTATTGAGATTAAGAAGTCTGTCCTCTTATGGCAAATTCTCCATCGTGGAATTTGGACCAACCATAAGGCTAGCAAACTTTGTGGGATCCCTCCTTGGTGCAAACGCTGCCACCGTGCTATCGAAGATGTCCCACACATCTTCCTTACCTGCCCCAACTCCTACAGAATCTGGCAGACGGTTGGAATGAAAATCAGACTTCAAAAACAGCTTAGTTGGAAACAAGTCCTTCTGGGAGAAGCGATCGGCTGCTCTGCGACACTCTGGAACGCCATCAGAGGGGAAGTCCTGTGGAAAATTTGGCGGGAGCGGTGTGCTCTCAACTTCGGCGATTCCCCCAGGGAGTGGTCGATTGAGAAATCACTATTCCTCCTGGGCAAAAGGATTGTTAACAGTAAGAAGTCCCCCCCCTTCAGACACCATCAAGTTCTCCTTTTGATCAACAACAAGCTCAAACCCAAGTGGGCCCCGCATGAGGGCAACGAGAGGGTGATTAACCTTCTCTGTAATGCAACCTAGGATTCAATCAAGCTTCCCCTGCTTTGTGGGATTTGGGGGGTCCCGTGGGCACTAGTCCCCTTCTATTGTACCTTTGTTTCTTAATTTAATTCAAGTCCGGGAGAGTAGGCTATTGCCGAACTTCCTTTATATTAAAAAAAAATATTCCTTCATAAAGTTAATCAACAATTGGCTTAGTCCATCTTGGTGCTATCATCACTTGATATAGAGTTGAATGCTCCATGATTGGTCTTTCACTACAAAACTAGTGATTAAAGAAATAATCATGAAGTACTATGCCATGTGTGGCTAATAAGCTCATGATTATAGGGAAGTTAAGCCTACCCTCATTATACACTATGTTAATATACTATGGTAGAGTAGGATGCATCAACATGCACATGAAAGATCTTATTCCAATCTGGCACTTTGTTGTGACACTATTATGTTTCAACTCTTCAAATGCTTTTTCACGTTTTGTACTCCACTCAAATTTTGTAATCAGCACATAGAGAAATCTAGCAATAATGGCATACATGATTGTACATTCACTTGATAATACATTCTGTATTGTGTGTTGTGCTCCAAGCCTCTTCTTCTTCCTTGTGCTGTTCACATGCTTTCGTAGACCTCAAACTCCAACAATTGGTATCAGAGCAGGCATCTATGTCATCATCAATACCCCTCCGATCATAGTCTCAAAATCACATGAAAATTGGTGAGCATACTTGTTTTGGCCTCCGAATGCGCTATTTTCATGCATGTGTAGGCCATTTAATCCTTTTGTGCCAAACATATATACATGTTTTGATTTTCTAGCACAAAAGCCTCGAAGTTTGCTATAGGTTTAGTAGAGCTTGATAGAGTAATTGTGTTCAAATTTTTGAGATACAATCGTTTTTTCACACAAGGGTATTATGGCTAGTGGCCATGATAGAAAGCAATGATGTATTCCATATGTTGGTTTTTGAGGACAAGTTGGATGGTACCAATTACCCATTGTGGGCATATATGATGGTTCATGTATTGGTCATAAGAGAGTTGTGGAATATTGTGCAGGGTATTTAAAAACACCCTACTATACTAGCAAATATAGTTATTGAAGGTGATGTAGATGGTGTTGAAGATGATGATCCTCAGGTTCCTATTCATGCTACAATTCCTACTACAACTATTGCAGAGTTCCTTTGTTGGGATGGTAGAGATGCTCATGCACATATTACCACTTTGTACGGGGCAAGAAATGAGGCTCATGTTGGTTATCTCCAAAAATAATTGAATAGTGAGCATATGAATGAAGGAGATTCTATGGATAGTGTTTTAACAAAGATCAAAGGTTCGATGGAGTGGTTGATTTCTGTAAATGAAGTCTTTCTAGATAGTTCACTTGTGCAGAATGTTCTTAATGGTCTTCCAAATTCATATCAAAGTTTTTCTTCTACTCTTCCATTATGCATGTTGCAGATCAAGCTTTCTTAGCTAGTCAGAAGGGCAAAGGTAAATGGAGATCATCTACTAGTAAGCAAAAAACTACTAATGCTACATAGTCAAAGAAGGAAGACAAAGACGAGAGAAAAAACAGAGAAGTAGAAACAATTTTGCAAATATTGTAAAGTTAATGATCATATCATAAAGAGTTGCCAAAAACTGACTGTAAAAAGAGGCTAGAATGGTTGTTGCAGAAGCCTCTAGACCTAAAATAGAGTCAACAAATCTTGTGCAGAATGAAGAATGTCCATTTACTACTGTTTGCAGTTACGACCCATCTTCTCATGAACAATGTATGTTTGTACTAGACCTAGATGTTTGGTACTTTGATAGTGGAGCAACCAGCCATATAACCTTGCAGCATAGTTTCTTTGGTTCATTGAGCCTGTCCCTACATGGAATACTATCACATGTGCCAAGAACTCCTCTTATCCTATTATGGGAGTTGGTAAGATCATTCTAACTACTACTAATGGTAGTTCTTTCACATTGTCAGATGCTTTGTTTGTGTCAAGGATCAAGAAAAATCTATTGTCGATTTTCACATTAGCCAAGACTGGCTTGGTTGTCAATTTGTTGATGATAGATGTACAATTCATGATATGTGATATGACAATATTATTATTGCTTCTGGCATTTTATGTGGTGGGCTATATAAGCTGATAGACTATGCAAAATCTTTGAATGATTCAACATGCGAAGTTCAAATCTCTTAGGCTATCTTAGATGCAAAGTTTTAGCATCCATGCTTTGATCATTTGAATTTTTCTAGTTCGCTAGGCCTACAAAAATTGGAAATGGTGTCCTCTTTGCCAAAAATTGAGGCGCCTAATAAACATGTATGTGAAGACTATATTCTGGGAAAAATGTAGTGTTTCTCCTTTCCAAAAGATGGTTCAATATGAGCTATTTAGAAATTTTAGCTTGTTCATAGTGATATTTGTGGTCCTGTGTAGACACCACCTTCTTTTGGGAACCACCTTTACCACTTTTATTGATGATTTTTCTAGGCATGCATGGGTGCATTCATTGAAAGAAAAGTCTAAAGTGTTTGTAATGTGTTTCAAACAATTTCTGTTTTTGGTTGAAAATCTATCAACATGTAAAATGGGCACCTTCTATTCTGATCAAGGGGGAATACATGTCTTCTGATTTTAATGCACTTTTGGTTGAATGTGGGATAAAAAATCAATGTACAGTGCCATATACACCTCAACAAAATGGGTTTTCTAAAATAAAGAATAGGCCTCTCATGGATATGGCAAGGTTTATGGTCAAAAGTCAAGCTTTACCACATAGCTTCTGGCTTGAGGCTATTATGTGTGTAGCATATGTACTTAACATGTGTCCCACCAAAGCACTATAGTCTATCACTCCATATGAGGCTTGGCATGGCCACAAGCCATATATTTCTCATCTACATGTCTTTGTTTGTTTGGCATATACATTAGTTTCAAAACAACAACAAGGAAAATTGGATGATAAAGCATTAAAATGTATTTTTGTTCAGTGTAGTTCTAAAAGCAAAGGCTATCATCTATACCATGCAAAGGCTAAACACATTTTGGTTAGCCGTGAATGTTGTTTTTGTGGAAGATGCAATTCATCCATTACTTACATGTACTAAAGAGACATCAGTTAGCTCCAAAGATTTGTATGAAACCTTTTTATAGGTGGACAATCAAGTGCTAGTCTAAAAGAGGCGATTTCTTAGCCTTGACAAGTTCCACATGATGATGCAGATCATTCCATTTCTAATGCAGATTTACATGATGCACTTGTTGATGAGAGGGCTGATATAGAGGATGCAAAAACTATGCCTAAGTGGCTAGTGCATACTTTATGAGATATCAAATTAGATGCATCTCTATCATATCATACTCATTCAGGCTCTTATAGTGCATCAAATTCCCATGCTATGGCTACCTATAGTCTTTTTTATGAGAATGAGTCTATTCCTTTTGATGAGGCACAAAATTCAAAAAATTGGATGGCCGTTATGCAATCAGAATATGATGCTATTATGAGGAATGGTAGGTGGTCTTTATGTGATTTTCCTCCTAGAGAAAAAGCCATTGGCACTAAATGGGTATACAAGATAAAATGTAAACTTGATGGAATAGTTGAGAAATATAGGGCTAGGCTTGTTACATAGGTTATAGTCAAGAGAGGGGCATTGACTTTGATGATACCTTTGCATCCGCTTGTTGAATGACCACCATTCATAGCATTTGTGCACTGGCAGCTCATCATGGTTGGAATGTACATTAGTTGGACATTAAAACTTCATTTTTGAATGGTGACTTACATGAACAAGTGTATGTATTTCAACCCCATGGTTCTGTGTAGAAAGGGCATGAGAACAAAGTGTGCATGTTGAAAAAGGAATTAAATGGTTTGAAACAAGCACCACGTGCTTGGTATGAAAAGATATATGCCTACTTGATTGCACATGGTTTTAAGAATAGTCCAATTAAGAGCACCTTATATGTTAAGTGAGGAAATGATGTGATTTGGATAATTGCTATCTATGTTGATGACATCTATGTTGATGACATCCTGCTCATTGGTCCTAATGAGAAGCATGCCTCATTTTTTATTTTAAGGCTGATTTGCATGCCTCTTTTGAGATGTCAGATTTGGTGCATTTGGATCATTATTTGGGCATTCAGCTTATGCAATTTGATGGTGGAATAACTGTGTAAAAAAAAAATTGACACATTATTGGAGTCTTTTGGCCTTGAGACTGCAAACCTATTGTCACTCCTATGGAAATAGGTTTATGGTTGAGTCTTCATGATGCTGGAGATGCACTTGATATTGTTCTCTACCAACAGATTGTTGGATGCTTGATTTACTTATGCATAACTTGGTCTGATATTCAGTTTGTTGTATCTTAGATGAGTAGGTTTATCCGGTTTCTAGGTTTCAAGCATTGGTAGGTAGTTAAGCACATCTTTCGCTACTTGAGTGGTACTTGGCTACTTGGATTGTCTTATCCCAAGGGGGGATCACTACCACCAAATTTACATGGTTTTTTTGAATCTGCCTAGGCTAGTCACTATGACACTTGTGTCTCCACTAGTGGTTTTTGCTTCATGCTTAGTAACTCATGCATATCTTGGCTGAGAAAGTTGCATCCTAGTATGGCCACTTCTAGTTGTGAGGCTGAGTATAAGGCAACTTTCACAGCGACTATTGAGTGTGTGTGGCTTAGATTCCCTTTGGCTAATTTGGGTGTTGGTCAGTCTTCTTCCACCACCATCTTCATTGATAGTTAGAGCACATTAGTAGTTGCGAAGAACCATTTGTTCCATGCTTGCACAAAGCACATAGAGGTGCATTATCATTATGTCAAGGAGAGGTTCTTTGTTGGGGAGATTATTTTGGCATATTGCCCACACAAGAGAACATTGTAGACCATTTCACAAAGGCTCTGCCTCAAGAGAAGTTTGAAGCTTTTTGCAAAACTTTGGGCTTACTTCCTTTTGTGGATTTATCTCTTTCCACATAGCTTGACACTTCCTTATACATGAGTGTCAGCTCCTTGTGCGCCGCATCACTCCCACAGGGGGATTGATTGATATATTTCGCTAGTGATGTGTGTGAACACACTAGGACCATTGGGACACTTTTTTCCCTCTTTATGAGGTTTTTCCTTGATTTCTATATATGCCTATAACCCTAACGGGTCACTTAACTTTTGTACATTCACATGGTAATACATTCACTATTGTGTTTTGTTCTTCAAGCTTCTTCTTTCTTGTGTTGTTTGTGTGCTTCCATAGACCTCAAACTCCAACAAAAGAAAGGATTGGAAGGCCAATTTTTTCCAAACAGACTTTAGAAGGACACGAAAGCAGTTCAAAAGGATAAAAAGAAGTAATGAATTGCTTCAAAAGGTAGATTCCATAATTGTAGTATAAGAATTTTTCAAAACAAGTAACAAAAGGATGGGAGAGAGCATTCAAATAAACAACATTGATAGAGAGAACTATCCAACATGGACTATGAGGATGGAGCTCACCTTGTAGGAAAGAATTTGATGGCTTACATCACAAGTGAGGAAGATAAGCTAGAATTTAAAGATCCTAGACTTCGAAATAGGAAAGAGCTTGCAAAGTTGAAGAATTGGATGAAGAAAGATGCCCAAACAAGGAGCATTATCTACATGGCTATTAACGATTATCTGTTGCCACACATCAGAGGGCTAGAGAGTGCAACTAATATTTGGAATGCTTTGGAAGAACATTTCCAAAATACAACCAAGTCAAGGAAGGCCTCACTATGGGCTCAATTTACAATGTTAAAAAAGAAAGCTTCACAACCAATTTCTAATTATGTAACAAAGATGAAGGATATTGTAGATTGCTTAGGAGGAGTGATGAAGAATTGAAGAATACAAATTGGTAAGGTAGATCCTTACAGGATTAAGAGGTGATGAAAGGTGGAAACCTTTCATATTATCAACTAAATTATTATTAGATCATTTCACTGAAGATCTAACTCAAATGCTAGGACACATGCTAACATTTGAGCAGGATATTAAAGGTGTGAACGAGAAAAGTGCACATCAAGCTATGTGAATGAGAAAAAGAACAATGCTAAATGAAAACAACAATTAAATGAAGAGGAAGTTACTTGAATCAAGAAAAATTTCCTTAAGGTAAAGGAAATAGAAAAGGTAAAGGAAAGGGGGGAAAGAACAAAGACAGTGGTAGAGCTTGTGTGATTTGTGGAAAAATTAATGACTTGGCCAATGACTATTGGAACAACACTCAGAACAATGGCAATTTCAACAAGAAATTTAATTAAAAAGGTAGAGGAGGTAGAATCCAAAGAGGTAGCTTCATAGGAAGAGATGGTAGGATTTCATATGGTAGAGGAGGTGGAAGAAAGTTCCAAAACCAATCCTACAACAACACCTATTACAATTATGCATCAGATCAAAGGAGGATTCAATTGTGCTCATGAATGCTGCACATGAAGTAGCAAATGAAGACTAAAGAGTGTTCTACATTGATTCGGGTGTAGCAATCACCTTAGTGGCAACATTACCTTGATGATTGACATAGAAGAAAAGGTGCATGGACACACGATTCAAACTGGAGATAACACCAAACACAAAGTGGAGAGCATTGAATCAGTGAAGAAAAAGAATGGAAGTACACTCCTAAGTAAGGTACTCTATGTTCTGACATTCCAAAGAATTTAATCATTGTAGGGAAAATTGTTGAGAAAGGATATAAGATTATTGTTGTAGGTCAAAAAGAAGTAAGACTATTTACTCTCAAGGTACAAGGTAATGTGGGACATGCCTTGTTCACTTATGGAAGCAAAAAGATGATTGAATTCGACATATGGCACAAAAGGTTAGGTCATTTTAATGAAATAGGTATAAAGGACATGGAAAAGAGTGGATCAGTGCTAGGCTTACCCAATATTCAAAGTCAACACATGACATACAAATGTGAGGCTTATCAATTAGGCAAGTCTCACAAATAATCATATAAGAAGCAAGGATTCATGCATACAAACATGCTTGAATTAATACACATAAATGTGTGGGATCCTTCAAAGGGCTATAAAATCAATGGATCTAGATACTATGTTTTGTTTGTAGATGATGCAACAAGATGGATCACCCTTTATATGATCAAGGATAAACTTGAAGTGTTTAAATACATTTAAATACTATCGTGCTTATGCAAAAAGGATTACAAGTCAAAAGCTCAAACGATTGAGATAAGATGGAGGGGGAGATTATTTCTCCAAAGAATTTGATGATTACTTATGGAATGCAGGTATAAAAAGAGAAATGGCATGCACATATTCTCCACAACAAAATGGAGTTGTAGAGAGAAGGAATAGAACTCTTGTGGAGCTTGCTAGATCCATGATGAAAGAAAAGAATAGTTCTAATTGCTTGTGGGTAGAAGCTATTAACACTACAACCGATGATTTGAATAGGTTGCTTTGCAAAGCTTTGGATGGTATGAGCCTTTATGGAGCATTTTGGGGTAACAAACCTATTCTTGATCATTGCAAAATATTTGGATGTTTGGCATATGCTTATGTTCGCTCTCAATTGAGACGTAAGCTAGAAACCAAGGCAGAAAAGTATGTCTTCGTAGGATATCCTGATGGACAAATGGATTACATGTTGTGCAATCCATCCAAAGAACAATTTATTGTTTCTAAAGATGTGAGATTTGATGAATAAAGTACATGGTATACATAATAAAATAATACTCATGCAAATTTTGAAGAAATCATGAAGACAAGGAAAATAAAATCAAAGATGCAGGTGTATGAAGATGAAAGTGTGATGATATCTATATAAATGAAGAACAAATTGGAGATGAAGATAGACCAAGTTTTGATCCAGAGCATAATGAAGCAAAGACATGAAAGAATGCATAGATAAGAAGGTTATCAAGAGAAAGAAAGCATCCTATAAGGTATAGCTATGATACTTATTATATTACAACCAAAGACTATACATACATATTGCAAACAGATGAAGGTTCATCAACATATACAAAAGCTAAAGGTAAAGAGAATTGGGAAAAAGAAATGAACGAAGAGCATGACGATCTACTCGAGAATGATACATAGGACTTGGTACCTAGACGAAGGAATCAAAAGGTAATTGGATGTAGATGGTGTATAAACAAAAAAGATTTGCAAATGGAAAGGTGTCTAGATACAAAGCTAGACTAGTGGTCAAATGATATGCTCAAACACAAGGTGTGGAATATGATGAAACTTATCGTCTAGTGGCTAAAAATGTCTATCATTAGAACATTGATAGCTATTGAAGCTTTCAAAGGGTGGAAGTTATCACAATTGGATGTAAAAAATACTATCTAAATGGATATCTTGTAGATGAACTATACATGGAGCAACGAGGGATTCAAAGATCTAAATGGACCAGATTGTCTGTGTAAGCTCAAAAGGGATTTGTATGGTTTGAAACCATCCCTAAGGGCTTGGAACTACAAACTTGTAAAGTTCTTGAATGAACTTGATATCAAGCTTCAAAGGTAGATAATAGCTTGCTAATGAAAGCAAGTGAATATGGATACATATATATTTGTATCTATGTTGATGACATGATACTTATAGGAACAAATACTAAAGGAATTAGAAACCTCAAGAAGAAAATGTATAAAGAATTCAAGATAAGTGATTTGGAAAACTTATCTTACTTCCTAGGCCTGGAGATCCTTTACAATCAAAATGGAGTGTATGTTACATAAGAAAGGTATTTGAAGAATCTTCTATTGAAGTTCAACATTGAAAATTGCAGACTATCAACAACCCCATTGGAGGTAAAATATAAATTAAGCAGGTATGGAGGTGAAGAATTCAAAGATGTGAGGATGATCAAAGTTTGGTAGGTAGTTTGATATATGCTACATTCACAAGACTAGATCTTTCACCCTCGAGCTGATCTCAATCCCAATCATGATCACAATCATAATCTCAATCCCAATCCCAATAACAATCTAAATCACAATAGAAGAAAACAATTGTGATCAATGCACGACCATAATCTCTCCCTAGATCCCAGTCTTCATGTTTGGATCTTCCCCTTTTCGCCCATGCAGGACCAATCATGCCTTCCTAGTCATGCACTCCTAGAATCTGCATGCTCCAAGATAGCATCTTTTTGCATGTCTCATGCAAGACTTCCAGGCCCCCCATGCATCTACTTTTCATGTACACCTCAAGAATCATACCTACAAAAATAGATGCAATCCTTGCAACACACACACACATGTCAATCACCCAAAATAACCCACATACCAATGTGCCTTTTCTCAATTTGCAAACATGAATAAGATGAATCAAGGCTTTTGTCTCTTTTTTTTTAACGTATCTAGAAATTGTTGACGCGGCAAGAGCTTGAAAACTAAGCTGCGGAATTCGCCACGCCACAAGAACTAAGCTAGAGTGATATTAGAACACCTCTATAATCATTAGTAGTTTAGCAACCTTTCTGAAACTGAAAACTTTATAACTGTGTTTAGTGAAATATGAAAAATCACTTTACAGAAAACTTTTCCTTTTCTTCACGCTTCAATTCTGATCTGATTTGCTTCAATCTTTAAAGTTCTTCATTTGCTTACTGTTAGATATTCTTTTCGACACTTAATGTGTCAAAACTGTGTTTTGAACACACCGGAATATCACCAAAACTTTACCGGATTGTCACCGTAATCTCACCGTAATTGTACCGGAATCAACTGTGATTCTATTTGTAGTTATTTCAAATATCTGTGAATGAAGTAAGGAAGTAATACCTGAGCTTCCTTCAGTGAATGAACTCTATCTGAAGTTTGAGAGAAAACTTCATCAGTTTTGGATGCCTTTACTGTCAGACACAGTATTACGCGTACATGTCCTGTTTCACAAAATTCTTTTGATCAGTTTGTAGCTGAGACTACTAGCTTCAAGATAAGCTATCATTCAAGAAAAACTCTACACTATAATGTGAGATCTAACTTGTAGAAGTACCGTAAAATGTGTACTGAGAAAACTGTAACTGTTAACTAACTTTCACAGTAACATGAAATCACTTAGATTTCTTCACACAAGAAGAATGCACTCAAATTCTTCCACAGAAACATGTGTTTTCTATTAGAGAAGATGTGTACAAAATGGCTTGGCCTCACTTCGCTCATAGCCATGAAAAACTCTCCTATGTTGAGTAGTTCTTCCTTACCATCTCTCTCTCAGATGAATACACGATAGTTTAGGTTCTACTATTCATCTCTACATATGCGCACTTTCTAAGCCTCTCTCTTTGACTATCTCTGGCTCCTCTTCGAGCTCATTACTTTTATGATCTTCTAACTCATATATATACATATTTGTTCCGAGATTCAAAACTCGTAATTCTGGAAGTTTCTATAAACTATATCACAATCGTGAATTTGTCCCTTCACTAAGGCTTGATTTTCTGACTGCATTGTTTCTGCTTCTCTTTGTCTTGCTTCATCCTTCATATGTCTTCATGTCTTTATGCCTAATTAGTGAGTGATTCTTCAACAACTCCCCCTCAATCACTAATTAGCATCCTCTGATCTTTCATATATTCTTCTTTTCTTTTATTCCTGCCATTCTTTTGAATCTACTTGTCTTTACTCCATCCAAGCTCTTTGTCATAATATCTGCAATCTGATCTTTTGTAGGAGTGTATACTATTTCAATCTCCTTCTCCATTACCTTTTCCCTCAGGAAATGATATTGAATCTCTATGTGCTTTGTTCTTGCATGAAATACTGGATTTGCTGCAAGATACAACGAACTCATATTATCTCCATGTATGATAGGTATACCTTGATCAATATCCAAGCTTTTGAACAAGGTCTGCATCCATATCACTTCTTTTGCTGCTTCCACAAGTCCTTTATACTCAGCTTCAGTTGACGATAAAGCCACTGTGTGCTGCTTCTTTGAACACCAGCTGACAAGCTTATCTCCTAGGTATATCATATACCCATGTGTTGACCTTCTGTCATCTTGACTTCCTGCCCAGTCTGAGTCATTGTATGCTCTCAGCTTTATATCTGATGTAAGAGGATAATATAATCCCTCTTTTATAGTTCTTTTGATATATCTAAGAACTCTTTGTCCTGCAACCCAATGTTGATCCTTCGGACAATGCATAAACTGTGAGAGAACTCCTACTGCATAACTAAGATTTGGTCTTGTTAGCGTAGCATAAATCAAGCTTCCCACTAAAGATTGATACTTTCTCATATCTTTAAACTCTGCACCATCATATTTGTTGAGTTTATGATTGACCTCAAGTGGTGTTGAGGCTTCTCTGCAATTCTACATGTTAAACTTCTTTAGTAAGTTGAGAAGATACCTTTCTTGCAAAACATATATACCATGATCTGTATATATGACTTCCATTCCAAGAAAGTTTGATAACTTTCCTAGATCACTGATCTTGAACTCTTTCTCAAGCAATCTCTTTACCTCCTTGATTCCTTCATCTGAAGTACCTGTGATTACAATTTCATCTACATAAATACAAATGTAGATCATACCTTCATCTGTTCTCTTAATGAGTAGACTTGCATCTGCCTTTGAACTTTGGTATCCAAGATCATTGAGATACTTTACAAGTCTATAATTCCAAGCTCTTGGAGCTTGCTTTAATCCATAGAGTGCTCTTCTTAATCTGCAAACATGATTTGGGTAACTGGAACTTACAAACCCTTCAAGTTGTTCCATGTAGACTTCATCTGATATATATCCATTTAGAAATGCATTCTTTATATCCAATTGACTTAGCTTCCATCCTTTTGATGCTGCTATAGCAATCACTGTCCTTATAGTTGACATCTTTGCCACTGGACTGAATGTCTCATCATAATCTATGCAACGCGTCTAAGCATAAACTTTGACTACCATTCTAGCTTTGTATCTGGCTATTCTTCCATCTGCAAGCTTCTTAACTTTGTAAACCCATTTATTTCCAATCACTTTCTTACCATTTGGTTTTGGAACAAGTTACCAAGTCTTGTTCTCTTCAAGTGCATTGAACTCTTCCTTCATTGCTTCTTCCCATTTTTCCTTACCTTTTGCTTCACTATAGTTCTGAGGTTCTTCATCTTCCTTTACTAAGTAAGCATAGTTTTTTTGAGTCAAATAAGAAGTATCATAGGAATACCTTGTTGGTTGTTTCCTTAATCTATTTGACCTTCTTGGTTCATACTCTTCATGTGTATCTGAATACACTTCTTCATCAAATCTCGGTCCATCTTCATTTCTCATAGTTGATCCGATCCTGGATGTACTTGCCTGCATATAATCTTCATCTCCATTCACCTGCATATGTGATTTACCTTTTTCATTTCTTCTTACCACTTCTTCAAATGTTTCATCATTATGCTCTTTATCTGCATACCAACTCTTCTCTTCATCAAATGTCACATCTCTGGAAACAATAAACTTTTTGGTTAAAGGACTCCATAGTCTATAACCCATCCGTTTTTCATCATATCCAATGAACACATATTTTTTAGCTTTTGGTTCAAGCTTATGTCTAAGCTGTGATGGTACATAAGCATAAGCAACTGATCCAAACACTTTGCAATGATCAAGTGTTGGTTTCTTACCCCACCAAGCTTCATAAGGGATCATTCCATTTAAAGTTGCACATGGTAATCTGTTTACAAGATATGTAGCTGTATTTACAGCCTCAGCCCAAAGATAATTTGGACAATTCTTCTCCTTTAACATTGCTCTGACAAACTCAACTAGAGTTCGGTTTCTGCTTTCTGCTACTCCATTTTGTTGTGGTGTATACCTGCAAGTTATTTCTTTTTGATACTTGCATTCCACAGATAATCATTGAATTCTTGAGAAAAATATTCTCCTCCTCCATCAGACCGTAGCCTTTTGAGTTTTTGTCCTGTAAGGCTTTCAGCATATGCATGAAAATGCTTGAACGCTCCAAACACTTCTGATTTCTCTTTCAAAACATAAATAGTTATCCATCTTGTTGCGTCATCAATAAAAAGAACGTAATACCTTGAACCACTGATAGATCCTTCTTTTGTTGGCCCCCATACATTTGTATGTATGAGTTCTAGCAAACCATCGTGCGTTCTGTGTATCATTTGCATAGTTGTAGTAGGTAGTGTTGTAAGATTGATTCTGTCCCCAACTTCTTGCTCCACCTCTACCATATCCGCCTCTTTGGCTTTGTCTACCTCTTTGATATCTTCCGCTTCTGCCTCTGCTTTTGTTATTCTGATTCTGACTTGACCCTTGAGAATTATGCCAGCAATCATGAGCCAAGTGATTGCTTAATCCCCAGATCCAACAAGTCTTCTTGTTGTTATTCCGATTATCTCTTCCTTTTGTATTACCTCTACTTTTACTTCTGACATTACCTCTTCCTCTTGCATAATTTGCTTGAGTAGTCATCTCTTCTTCATCCTTTTCTTTACCTTTATCACCTTTCTTCTTATTCTTTACGTACATAGCAGAACTATGTCCTTTATCTCCATCTATCTTCAAATCTTGCTCAAATGTTAGCATTAGTCCAAGCAACTGATTTAAATCTGGTACAAAATGATTTAATGAAAGTTCAGTTGAGAGTACGAAAGGTTTCCACCTTTCATCTCCTCTCAATCCTGCAAGCACTTGCGCTATTAACATGTGGTCTTCAATATCCTTGTCAATAGATCCAAGACTGTCTGCCAAGTCCATCTTAGTGACATAATCACTAATGCTTTGACTTTGCTATTTCTTGAACGTTGTAAATTCTTACCATAAGCTAGCCTTCCTAGCTTTGGTAGTGTTTTCGAAATGATCTTCCAATGCACTCCATATGTCTTCCGCTTTTTCTAGACCTCTAATGTGTGGTAACAAATGATCTGTAATGGTATTGTAGATATAAGCTCTTGCCGTTGCATCTTTCTTCTGCCACAGCTTCAAGGCATCTAACTCTTCTTTCTTTGCTTGACTATCGTCTCCAAACGTAGGATTCTTTTCCTCTCCTGTCACATATATCATTAAGTCCTTACTCATAAGTAAGGCTTCCATTCGCATTACCCATGTGGGATAATTATCTCTATCCAATTTGTCAATAGAAATGTGATCTGCCATGATCTTCTTATTTCCGTTGCTGTCGATGAGTATAATGTTAAAAGATTTTAACTTTCATAAACCTTTACCCTTGAGAATGACTTTGGAATATTTCTCTGATGCCGTTTGTTGTTGATCACCTCAGCTTTCACCTTTCTTGTGAGGAATTCTTCAATTTCTCTTGTATCTTCACTTCCGTTTACTCTTGAGGAACTTTCTGCTTTGATACCACTTGTTGACACGGCAAGAGCTTGAAAACTAATCTGCCGAATTCACCACGCCACAAGAACTAAGCTAGAGTGATATTAGGACACCTCTATAATCATCAGTAGCT
>CM035437.1:20083102-20090602 GCA_020310875.1 Ceratopteris richardii | reverse complement strand
GAAGGCATGTGATGACCCTGGGAAAGTCTCCATATGAGGCAAATTTTTTGGAAACTTGGACAAGCCCAAGAACATGCACCCCTTTGACCTATAGGTATATATATGGGTGGATTTGGATGGGTGGATACGTGCTCTCTCTTAGTTGTGGTGTTCTTAGTAGTTAGCCCTAGTACTTAGATGATTTCATTGTACTTGTATTGATAATACAATATTGATACTTAGAGCTAGGTGATTGAGCCAAGCAAGAGCCTCTCTCAACTACCTCTTTACCTAAATTGAACATGTGATTACAAGACATCCTCATTACATGCATGAGAAGCCTTTCGCTACACAATGGGAGGCATTTCATTTATCGCTCTTTTTGCTAGGGAAAAGAGCTTAGCATGATCCCCCTCTTAGGGAGGGCCACCTCTAGGCGCCCATAATCCATGGCAAGCATCCAACTTGGGAATCATCCCACCCACGTGCTCATCAAAGTGGGAAACAAATAGGAGGAGTGCCCAAGTCTTCCTCCTTCTTCAACTTACAAATGAATGAACCATCTTTTCTTTCTTATATATCACCTTAAGCAACAATTTCACCCACATATGGAATGTATGAGCGCTTCAACCAACTCACATGCATGAATTGGGAGCTTGAAAACTTCTCTTTCATAAGTCTTATGTAGCAAAAACAGCCCTCATTCATTAAGCACCTCTATTGAGTTCCATGTTTGGTGAATTTGGAGATTCTGAAGCAAATGTTTTGCAACATTTTCTCAAGGGAGTTTCTAAATGATTAACGATGAGGAAAATTAGTCATGTGTCTCTAGAAATAGATCATAGAGGGGATCAAGATCGCAATTCCTAAAGAGTTTTGGACTTCAAGGAATGATGCCTATCTATATCAAAGGAGAAAGCATGGGAGTTTCATGAGGATATAGAATATTTTGGAGCATCAAATAGGGCTTCTTCAATTGATTTTGGGAAGTATCACTAATTACTCTATATGTCTCTTTTGTATTAACATCATTTTGCATTAATAAATCATTGTGTTTAAAAGAAGAAGTATTAAGGTTAACATGAATCATATCCGAGTTGCATGAAAATCAATCTATAATGAAATATTTTTTTATTTGAGCAATTGGATATTACTTTTTTTTCATTTGGAAAAATGAATAAAAGAATTAGGAACGTGTAGCATACATGTTGGAGTTTGAGGTATGAAGAAGCACATGAATAGCACAAGGAAGAAGAAGAAGTTGGGAGCATAACACAATATTGAATGTACTACCAAGTGAATGTACAAAGATAAGTGATTGATTAGGGTTATAGGCATATATATAAACTAGAGAAAAAAAAACTCCTAAAGATGGAAGCAAGTGCCTTGGTGGTTCTAAATGTGTTCACACACATCAACATTGAAATATATCAACAAATCCACCTTGGGAGTGATGCAATGAACAAGGAGTTGGCACTCATGTATAAGGAAGTTCCAAGCTATGTGGAAAGAAATCAATCCACAAAAGAAAGTAAGCCCAAATTGTGAAAAGCTTCAAACTTCTCCCTAGGAAGAGCCTTTGTGAAAAGGTCTACAACTAATATTTTGAGCAGAGAATCTCTCCTTGATATAATGATAGTGCACCTCAATGTGCTTTTCGTGAGCATGGAGCATAGGATTCCTCGCAAGTACCAATGCGCTTTGACTATAAATGAAGATTGTGGTGGCATAAGACTAAGCAACACCCAAATTAGTCAAAAGGCATCTAATCCACACACACTCAACAATCACTGTGAAAGTTGCCCTATACTCAGTCTCACAACTAGAGATGGCCAAAGTAGGCTTCTTCTTTCTCAACCAAGATATGCATGAACTACCAAGCATGAAGCAAAAACTAATGGTGGACACACAAGTATCATAGCAATCAGCTTACTTTGAGTCAAAAAAAGCATGATAGCAGTATTGATCCCCCTTTGGGATAAAGCACTCCAAGTAGCCTCGTACCAATCAAGTAGTGAAAGATGTGCTTAATTGCCTACCAATGCTTAAGACTTGGGAAATGCATACACTTGCTCAACTCAGAGACATCAAACTAAATATCAAGTTGAGTTATGCATAATTAAATCAAGCATCTAACAACCTGGTTAGAGAACAACATCCAATGTATCTCCAACATCATGAAGACTCAACTCTAAACACTTCCATGGGAGTGGTAATAGTTTTGCAATCGTCAAGGCCAAAATGCTACAATAATGTGTCAATATAATTTTTTTGTCAAAAAGTTATTCCTCCATCAACTTGCATAAACTGAATGCCCAAATAATGATGTAAATGCCCCAGCTCTGACATCTCAAAAGGGTCATACAAGTCAACCTTAAAATTGGAAATATACTTCTCATGAGGACTACTCATTAGCATATCATCAACATATATAACAATGATCAGAAGTGCATCATCTGCATGCTTAATATATAAGATGTCTTAGTTGGACACTTCTCAAACCATGTGCTAGCAAGTAGGCATGTATCTTCTCATACCAAGCACGTGGTGCTAGCAAGTAGGCATGTATCTTCTCATACCAAGCATGTCGTGCTTGCTTCAAACATATAGTTCCTTTTTCAACCTACACACTTTCTTTTGATGCCCTTTCTACACAGAACCATGGTGTTGAAATACATACACTTCTGCATGTAAGTCACCATTCACAAATGTTGTTTTAATGTCCAAAACAATGTACATTCCAACAATGATGAGCTCGAAGAGCACAAATGCTAGGAACAATGGTCATTTGACATGTGGGAGCAAAGGTCTCATCAAAATCAATGCTTCTTTCTTGAGCATAATCTTTTGCAACAAGCCTAGCCTTATACCTTGTTCCATTAGGCTTAGGTCTCATCTTGCATGCCCATTTAGTGCCATTGGCCTTTTTGCCTAGAGGCAAATCACATAAAGGCCAAGTACCATTCTTCATAAGAGCAGCATATTATGGTTGCATAACCATCCAATTTTTTGAATTTTATGCTTCATCAAAAGAAATAGGCCCATTCTCATCACAAAGACTATATGTAGTCATTTCATAGCAATCTAAAACAAAGAACGCACTATGAGAAAAAGAAATAGGCCCATTCTCACACAAAGACTATAGATAGCCATTACATAGCAATCTAATGCAGTGAGTATGATATGACAAAAATGTATCTAATTTGCTATCTACCACAGTTTGCACTAGCCATTTAGGAATAGAATTTCCCTCTTCTATGTCAACTCTCCTATCAACAAGTGCATCATGTAAATCTACATAGAAAATGAAATGATCCTCATCATCATTTTGAACTTGTAAAGGCTGAGAAATTGCCACATTTGGACCAACACTTGAATATCCACTAGTAAAAAAAGGAAGCAAAATTTCATACATATCTTGGAAGCTAATTGTTGTCTCCTTGGTGCATGAAAGTAAGGGTTGAATTGCATTTTCCACAAAAACAACATCAATACTAACGAGAATGCATTTAGCTTGTGGATGATACAAATGATAGCCTTTGTGTTTAGAACTATATCCACAAAAATACATTTCATTGCTTTATCATCCAAATCTTTGCATTGTTGTTCAAGCACTAGTGCATATGCTAGACAACCAAAGGCATGCAAATCAGCAAGAGATGTCTTGCAACCATGCCAAGCCTCATATGGATTGATAGATGGTAGTGCTTTGGTGGGATACATGTTAAGTTGCACATATAACAACCTCAATCCAGAACCTATGTGGTAAAGCCTGACTTTTGATCATACACCTGCATTTCCATAAGAGATCTATTCTTTCTTTCAAAAAATCCATTTTTTTGAGGTGTATATGGCATTCAGCACTAATTTTTTATCCCATGCTCAACCAGAAATGCATTAAAATCACAAGACATGTACTCCCCCGTGATCAAAATGGAGGGTGCCTAATTTACATGCTGATAGATTTTCAACCATAACTAGGAATTGTTTGAAGCACATAAACACTTTGGACCTTGCATAGATGATACTACAAAAAGCTTCAATTTATGAGTAGCTCTAACTAAGCCATATTTTGGGAAGGAGGAACATGCATTTTGCCCAAAATATAGCCTTCACATACATGTTTAGAAGGTGTCTCAAGTTTGGATAGAGAGAACACGATTTTAGATTTATGACGGTAAAGCAAACTAGCAAAAAGCATGCATGCCAAAGCTTTGCATATGAAATAGCATGAGAATCTTAAACTACACATGCTGAATCATTCACATGTTTTGCATAGTATAATGAGCTTGTACATCCCACGATATAAAATTCCAGAAGCAATAACAACATCACCATTTGAGAGATCATGAACTGTATATATATTGTCAACAAATTTGATAGCCAAGTCAATGTTTGCTAATGCTGAAATTGACAACATATTTTTCTTGATCTATGGAACATATAAAGCATCTAACAATGTGAAAAAACGGACATCAATAGTAGTTAGAATGATCTTTCCAACTCCCATTACAGGATAAAAGGAGTTCTTCGCACATGGGATAGTATTCCCTATAGGTTCAGGCTCAAGTGAAGTGAAGAAACTATGTTGGGAGGTAATATGTTTGGTTGTTCCACTATCAAAGTGTCAAAACATTTGAGTTTGCTATAAACATACACTTCGTATGAGAAGATTGGGCATAGCTGCAAATAGTAGTGAATGCCCATTCTTCATTATGAAAAAGATGAGCAAAGTTTTTTTTCTTATCATCTTTCTCTTCCTTCTTTGATTGTGTAGCATTAACAAATTTTTGCTTACTAATAGATGAGCCTCATTTACCTTTGCCCTTCTCAATAGCTAAGAAAGCTTGATTTACAACACACATAATTGACTTGTTCTTCTTGCATTGGTCTTCCTAGAACAAAACAAAGAATAAATCCTCAAAATTTAATGTTAAGGCATTAGGATTTCCTTTCATCATCATCTAAAGAGTAGAAGCAAAACTCTGAGATGAATCTGGAAGACCATTAAGAAGAGTCTCCACAAGTGAACTATTTGACAAGATTTCATCAATAGAAATCAACTACTCCTTTAGATCTTTGATCTTTGTAAAAAAATATCCATCAAAATGCTCACTCTCCAACTGTTTTTGGAGGTAAGCAACATGAGCCTCATTTCTTGTGTAGTATAGTGTTTTAAGAGTATTCCAATATTTTTTTCTTGTTTTGGAGCAAATACAAGGGATAATGGTACATTTGACAAGCAAGGCTATCAATGCATGTGTAGGTGCATCTCTGCCATCCCAACAAAGTTGCTCTATAGGAGGTGCAATAGGAGCCATAGAACGACCAAGAAATTGAAGTTTGTCATCTTCAACACCATCTACATCACCTTCAATAAGTGTATTTGTAGGTGTAGTAGGATGTTTTCCAACACCCCCCAGAATATTCCACAACCCTTTTGCTACAATACATGAAGCATCAGATATATCCACAATGGGTAATTAGTACCATCCAATTTGTCCATGATAGCAAACATACAGAATACATCATTCCTTTCAGTCATGGCCAATGACAAAATATCTTGATGAAGAAAATTGACCATATCTCAAAAAGTAAAAAAAAAAACCTCGCCATGCTCTACTAGACCTGTAGCAGACTTTGAGGAGCTTGTACTGGTGAACCAAAACCTGTACATATGTTTGGCTCAGAAGGATGAAATTGCTTGCATAGTCATTGTGATACTGCATTCGGAGGCCAAAATGAGCTCTAATCAAAATTTTGGCATCACTCAACAAAGATGTTTTGAACTCCTAATCGCCTCGAGTATGCTCACCAAATTTTGTGCTATTCTGAGAGTGTGACCGAAGGGGTGTCAATGATGCCTTAGATGAAGTGATGACCTACTCTGATACCATCTGTTAGATTTTGAGGTCTATGGAAGCACACGAACAACACAAGAAAGAAGAAGAAGAAACTTGGAGCTAACACAATAATGAATGTATCGAAAATTGAATGTACAATAGGGTTATCGACTTATATACAAACTAAGGGGGAACAACTTCCTACAGAGGAAAAAAGTGTCATGATAGTCCTAAGTGTGTTCACACACATCACTATGAAAATATATCAATACATTCAATATGTATTGAGCTCATCTCATATTTCATGTGACAAGCATAAAAGGGTTTCGTGTATAGATGTAAGTATCCACTTAGAAATCCTTAAAAGTAAATGCTTATTTGGTCATACAAGTAAGTATGTAAATTCCCAAGAAAGTACAAATGAGTTTTGGAAAGATGAATGGCCTAACCTTGCAACATCAAATATAAAGTAATCAAACATACAAGCTATAACGGAGATAAGTACCATTTCCATTCTTGTTTGCTTTATTTGCCATGCATCAACTAGGTAGACCATATGCACATCGAAAGGTGCATGAATTCAATAATCTAAAGTGATTATCTTAAGACATACACAAATAGAATAAGATTTTTCATTATCTTGAAAGGGACTCAATTCATAAAGATGGGCATGGAATGCCCATCATAACATGGCATAAACTAAAATGAAACATTTGAAGTATGCAATGAATATAGATTCTTGCATTCAATGGAGTTCCAAGTGTGAATTCCATGCATGCTTTGAGGAGGGGTTCAATTTTTGAGCCTTGTGCATGCTAAGCATTTTCACATTAAGATGTATATGTGTTGACATACATCATGTATGCAAATCAATGAATGATTTTGGCATATTCTTGGGTTTATGAGGTAACAAGGAGATTAAGTTAATTAAGTTTAATCAAAGTTTAAGATTAAAAAAAAGGGACGTCTTGATATGAATTCAAAAGCATAAAAGTGTCATAGATAATACATTGATGGTATGTGGCTCAATAACCATTATACTTTTATGCTTTTTATATGATGGCTGAATCTAAAAGCAAACAAATCTTTACAAAAGATGAAAGAACGTCAAGCTTAAAAGTCCTTGTTATGGATTCTCAGGTTCCACAGAACCCATGGCATGCCTCATTAAAGGCCAAGGATTTAAGCAATAGGTCAAGCATTGTTTCTCTTCTTACTAATCACAAGTTAGTGGCGAGAAAAAATTGAATTAAAAAGACATCCAAAAGAAAATCTAAGGAACTCTACACATAGTGATAGGTTAGTCTAAAATAAAGCTTTCATAATCATGAAATATTAAAAGGTCCTTGGAAGTTCTAGAAAGCTGAGCATTGAGGACAATGATCAACCAATGGAGGAAGAAAATGTCATATGGTGATAGGTTGGAATAGGAGATGGTTGAACCATATCATCTTTTTGACATTCATTAATTCTCCAAAAAGGTTTTTCCCTTTTTGACA
The DNA here is from genome assembly GCA_020310875.1 of Ceratopteris richardii. NCBI lineage: Eukaryota > Viridiplantae > Streptophyta > Polypodiopsida > Polypodiales > Pteridaceae > Ceratopteris > Ceratopteris richardii. The sequence goes on along the minus strand of CM035437.1, from coordinate 20,083,281 downwards.
AAAGGTATGATCCATTCGAGCTTTAAAAGAGTTTCTTCAATAGGAAAGATTTGTAACTCTTAAAGGCATACTTGGAGAAGAGGAAAAATAAAGGCTTAAAAACAAATCTCTAAATACCATTACCCAAAATATGCTTATGATTGACACATGACTATATCCTTTGAAATAGATGCTTAGTT
>CM035437.1:20060602-20065602 GCA_020310875.1 Ceratopteris richardii | reverse complement strand
AATCATTAGTCAAATCATTTCCAAAGTACATATAGCATATTTTGGTATCATTTGGAAGCTCAAGGAGTCTACTAAGTATATCTGGAGTCAAAGAGGGCTGGTGCAAAGCAGGATTAGCAGCATCTACTCAATCTTCTGAGTGCATCCAACCATTTCTCCCAACAGTGGTATCGGAGCAAATAAGGTAACATGGGAGATGGTTTTCCTTCATTCATTGACAAATTGGACAGGAACAATTACCAAGCTTGGTCTCTAAGGATGAAGACCTATCTACAAGGAAGAAGCTTATTTGGATTCATATCAGGAGATGAGGAATTGCCCTCATTCAAAGCTAGAGGACTACCCACCAAGGATGAACAAGAGAGGCTCAACCAATGGTGTGCAAAAGATGCATTGGCAAGGTCTTATCTTCTTAACTCTATATCTGATTTCCTTTTACCTCACATAAGGAATTGCAAGACTTCCCAAGAGACTTGGGAAACCTTGTCATCATACTTTTCTTCTAACACAAGGGCCAGGAAGAATCAATTGTGGATTGAATTCACAACCCTTAGAAAGCAACCAAAGCAATCAGTCTCAGAATTTGTGACCAAAATCAAGGATGTGGCAGACCAATTAGCAAGCATTGGAGAGGAGATTGAAGAGGAACAAATAGTAAGGCAAGTAACAAATGGACTAAAGGCAGATGATAAGTGGGAAAGCTTCACCACTGCAATGGATCTCTACATGGACATGCATACCCCAGATCTCACAACTCTCATGGGCAAACTATTCACACATGAAGCAAAGTTTACAAAGGCTGGAGATCAATCAAAAGGTAATAACCCCTCTGCTCTATATACTGATAAAAAGGTTAAGGATAAAGGTAAAGGGAAGAAGCAGGAAGAAGAAGGCTCTACCTCCCAAGCTAATTATGCAGGGAGAGGTAGATCCTCAAGAGGCAGGGGCAGAGGAGGTAAGCAAGGTAGGGGGAGACCCTACAACTCATCACCATGCAACATTTGTGGATTGTCTAACCATACCACAGATGAGTGCTACAGAAATTATAAGAATCAGAGAGGAAGAGGCTATCAAAGAGGTGGTTACTCTCAAGGTAGAGGCAGATTCAACCAACACCAAGGCTACAATGGATACAACAATCAGTACAACAACAATTACAACCACAACCACAATGGTAACTACCAAGGTGGATTCAGAAATAGAAAGGATTACAACAACTACACAGAGGAGCAAGATGACTCCCTATTGATCATGAATATGACCTCCAAGGCAGGTACAAATGATGATCATTTATTTTATATTGATTCAGGGTGTTCTAACCATGTAGCTGGTAATGTGGCACTACTCTCTGATTTGGAAGAACCCAAGGGCAAACATCAGGTACAGACAGGTGATGATACTAAACATTCTATTGTAAAGATTGGAAATGTGAAAACTTGTGATGGTAACCAGAACCTATTGAGCAGGGTACTTTATGTACCAACCATTACCAAGAACCTAATGAGTGTTGGTCAGATTGTGGAGAAAGGTTTGCAGGTCAGGTTCACTCAACATGGAGCATATGTGGAGGACCCAAGACATGGATTCAGAAGGATAGCCAAGGGAGAGAAATCAGGTAGATTATTTACTTTTGAGCTAGAAGACACCAAAAACATTGCTTTATACAATTACAAGGATCAAACACTTTCAGAGTTAGAAATATGGCACAAGAGGTTAGGTCACATAGGTGAAAGAACCCTAAAGCAAATGTGCAGGGATCAATGTGTGCTTGGGATACCTAATGTATCCAAGCAACATATGATTTACAAGTGTGGTGCTTGTCAGTTTGGTAAGTCTCACAGGTTGCCCTATTCAAAGAAAGGTTTCATACATGAAGACTACCTAGACTTGGTACACACAGATGTTTGGGGACCTAGCAAGGATCCCTCCATTTCAGGATCAAGGTACTATGTGTCCTTCATTGATGATTATAGCAGATGGACTGTGTTATATTTTATGAAGCATAAAGATGAAGTGTTTAATTGTTTCAAGAGATATCTTGCACTTGTTGAAAACCAAACAGGAAGAAACTTGAAGAGGCTAAGGTCAGATGGAGGAGGAGAATACTTCTCCAATGAGTTTGAAGATTTCTTGCAGGAAAGAGGAATCAAAAGGGAGATAACTACAAGGTACTCACCTGAACAAAATGGGGTAGCTGAAAGAAGGAATAGACTCATTGTAGAAACATCTAGGTCTATGCTTAATGAAAAGAAATTGCCAAATTATCTTTGGGCAGAGAGTGTATCTACTGCCACCTATCTCATCAACAGGTTGCCATCAAAGTCTCTTGATGGCATGACACCTTATGAAGCTTGGCATGGTAAGAGACCATCATTGGATCATTGCAAAATTTTTGGTTGTGTAGCATATGTGCATATTCCCTCACAGGTAAGGGGAAAGCTAGACCCTAAAGCTGAAAAATGTATCTTCATTGGTTATGACTTGAACCAGAAAGGGTACAGATTCTACAACCCCTCAAACAAAGGCTTCAAGGTAAGCAGAGATGTCATCTTTGATGAGAATGACTCATGGTACGAGAATGAATGCAGGAAGGTTAGTCTACCCTATGATATGGAAGAAGATTTCCCAAAGCTCACCAAGGAGGAACCAATCCAGAAAGAAGAATCAAGCTCAGATGATGATGATACAATTAACCTTGAGGAATTCAAGGCATGGAAGTCCAAAGGGAAGATGAAAATGAAGAAGCTAGAGGATGTATCAGAATCCTCAACTCAAGCAATGAGGAGATCTCAGAGAGAAAGTAAGAAGCCTATCAGATATGGGTATGACACTTCTCTTGTAACCAAACATTCTGTATATCTTGCAAAGGATTTGTTGAATGAAGAACCAGGTACATATGAAGAGGCAATCACCAAACCAGAATGGAAAGGAGCTATGGATGAAGAAATACAAGCTCTCAAGGAAAGTGACACATGGGACTTGGTACCCAAGAAGGACTCTATGAAGGTGATAGGATCCAGATGGATCTACAAGCTAAAGAGAAACTCAAATGGAACAATCAACAGGTACAAAGCTAGGTTGGTAGCCAAGGGTTTTGCACAAACCCAAGGCATTGATTATGAGGAGACATTTTCTCCTGTGGCTAAGATGCCAACAATCAGAGTACTAGTGAGTGTAGCTGCATCCAAGAATTGGAACATGTACCAATTAGATGTCAAGAATGCTTTCTTGAATGGATGGATATCTGAAGAAGTCTACATGTCACAACCACCTGGCTATGAAGATCCCAAGAAGGTAAATTATGTTTGTAAATTGAAGAAGGCTCTATATGGATTGAAGCAGGCACCTAGAGCATGGAATTACAGGTTGACAACATATCTCCAAGACCAAGGATTTGTGATGTGTAAAGCAGACACTTCTCTATTCATAAAGAGGAGTAGTACAGAGGTAATCTACTTATGTGTTTATGTTGATGACATCATCATTACAGGCAATGATGTCAGTGGGATTAGACACATCAAAGGACAGATGATGAAGGAGTTCAAGATCAATGATCTTGGATTATTGAAATACTTTTTAGGTCTTGAGTTAGTCTACACTACTTCAGGTATATATATCACTCAAAAGAAGTATATACAGGACATTGTGAAGAAGTTTAATTTGCAGGAAGCTAAAGTCTCAAATACTCCAATGGAGGTCAACCTAAAGCTAAGTGCTCATGAAGGTGATGAAGTCCAAGACATTACAGGATATCAAAGTATGGTAGGTAGTTTGAATTATGCTACCTTAACCAGAATTGATATAGCATATGGAGTTAGTGTGCTAAGCCAATTCATGCACAAACCAAGGGTACCTCACCTAGAGGCAGCAAAGAAGATGTTGAAGTATCTAAAGGGAACTCAGAACCATGGTTTGTACTTTCCTTATACATCAGAGATTGATATTAAAGTATATTCAGATGCAGATTGGGCAGGATGCAAGGATGATAGGAGGAGCACATCAGGGTACATATGTTTTGCAGGTGATAAACCTATTTCTTGGTCAGCCAAGAAACAACCTACAGTAGCCTTGTCATCTACCAAAGCAGAGTATAGAGGGCTAGCCAATGCCACTCAAGAAGCTATCTGGTTGAAGCTTTTATATACAGAGTTAGGTCTATACACTAGACCTCCAATTATCTTTGGAGATAACACAAGCTCTCTTCACCTTGCAGCTAATCCAATATATCATGCTAGAACCAAACACATAGAGGTTCATTACCACTATGTGAGAGAAAAATTGCTAAGCAAAGACATTCAATTGACTTATGTGTCCACTAATATGCAATGTGCAGATTTACTTACTAAAGCTTTGGATGGAAACAAGTTATGTAGATTCAAATCCATGATTGGATTGCTTCACATTTGGCTTGGAACCCTTGAAGGATATCACTACGAGAAGCAAGAACCATAGGAACTTAGTCTTATGACTTATTACCATTTTATCTCTTGTAAAAGTCTAAATGACTTGGCATGTAAATGATCACACCTACTTGATTAGATTCGTGGAAAAATGGATGGTGTAATTGGAGAGAATATCTCCTTACTTTTAGATGAGTGATTTTAGGGAGCCTTAGTTTGAATTTGAAATTCAAATTCATCTCCATCACATATAAAAGACATGTAAAAAACTCGCGTGGTGTGGAAAAACTTCCGAGCTCCATTTTCACTATCTCTGAGTGTGTAAGTGCTACACTATAGCCTACACATCTTCAACTCATTAGGCTTAATCTATCAAGCCAATGAGATTGTACATTCATGTGAACTAATAGAAAGATTTACATTCACTATCTCTGGTTTTTTCTGAGTCATCATCTCCAAGTCTGTCAACTTCAAAGAGGCATATCTCCAGGATCTACTGAACCAAATCAAGTGATTCAAGGCTTGTTGGAACCAGTACAAAGTATTCTACAAGACTACAAAGTTTGAAGAAGTTTGGTTCAGCCATTTTCGAGAAATCGC
>CM035437.1:20008102-20048102 GCA_020310875.1 Ceratopteris richardii | reverse complement strand
CCTTGGTGGTTCTAAATGTGTTCACACACATCAACATTGAAATATATCAACAAATCCACCTTGGGAGTGATGCAATGAACAAGGAGTTGGCACTCATGTATAAGGAAGTTCCAAGCTATGTGGAAAGAAATCAATCCACAAAAGAAAGTAAGCCCAAATTGTGAAAAGCTTCAAACTTCTCCCTAGGAAGAGCCTTTGTGAAAAGGTCTACAACTAATATTTTGAGCAGAGAATCTCTCCTTGATATAATGATAGTGCACCTCAATGTGCTTTTCGTGAGCATGGAGCATAGGATTCCTCGCAAGTACCAATGCGCTTTGACTATAAATGAAGATTGTGGTGGCATAAGACTAAGCAACACCCAAATTAGTCAAAAGGCATCTAATCCACACACACTCAACAATCACTATGAAAGTTGCCCTATACTCAATCTCACAACTAGAGATGGCCAAAGTAGGCTTCTTCTTTCTCAACCAAGATATGCATGAACTACCAAGCATGAAGCAAAAACTAATGGTGGACACACGAGTATCATAGCAATCAGCTTAGTTTGCGTCAAAAAAAGCATGATAGCAGTATTGATCCCCCTTTGGGATAAAGCACTCCAAGAAGCCTCGTACCAATCAAGTAGTGAAAGATGTGCTTAATTGCCTACCAATGCTTAAGACTTGGGAAATGCATACACTTGCTCAACTCAGAGACATCAAACTAAATATCAAGTTGAGTTATGCATAATTAAATCAAGCATCTAACAACCTGGTTAGAGCACAACATCCAATGTATCTCCAACATCATGAAGACTCAACTCTAAACACTTCCATGGGAGTGGTAATAGTTTTGCAATCGTCAAGGCCAAAATGCTACAATAATGTGTCAATATAATTTTTTTGTCAAAAAGTTATTCCTCCATCAACTTGCATAAACTGAATGCCCAAATAATGATGTAAATGCCCCAACTCTGACATCTCAAAAGGGTCATACAAGTCAACCTTAAAATTGGAAATATACTTCTCATGAGGACTACTCATCAGCATATCATCAACATAGATAACAATGATCAGAAGTGCATCATCTGCATGCTTAATATATAAGATGTCTTAGTTGGACACTTCTCAAACCATGTGCTAGCAAGTAGGCATGTATCTTCTCATACCAAGCACGTGGTGCTAGCAAGTAGGCATGTATCTTCTCATACCAAGTCGTGCTTGCTTCAAACATATAGTTCCTTTTTCAACCTACACACTTTCTTTTGATGCCCTTTCTACACAGAACCATGGTGTTGAAATACATACACTTCTGCATGTAAGTCACCATTCACAAATGTTGTTTTAATGTCCAAAACAATGTACATTCCAACAATGATGAGCTCGAAGAGCACAAATGCTAGGAACAATGGTCATTTGACATGTGGGAGCAAAGGTCTCATCAAAATCAATGCTTCTTTCTTGAGCATAATCTTTTGCAACAAGCCTAGCCTTATACCTTGTTCCATTAGGCTTAGGTCTCATCTTGCATGCCCATTTAGTGCCATTGGCCTTTTTGCCTAGAGGCAAATCACATAAAGGCCAAGTACCATTCTTCATAAGAGCAGCATATTATGGTTGCATAACCATCCAATTTTCTGAATTTTATGCTTCATCAAAAGAAATAGGCCCATTCTCATCACAAAGACTATATATAGTCATTTCATAGCAATCTAAAACAAAGAACGCACTATGAGAAAAAGAAATAGGCCCATTCTCACACAAAGACTATAGATAGCCATTACATAGCAATCTAATGCAGTGAGTATGATATGACAAAAATGCATCTAATTTGCTATCTACCACAGTTTGCACTAGCCATTTAGGAATAGAATTTCCCTCTTCTATGTCAACTCTCCTATCAACAAGTGCATCATGTAAATCTACATAGAAAATGAAATGATCCTCATCATCATTTTGAACTTGTAAAGGCTGAGAAATTGCCACATTTGGACCAACACTTGAATATCCACTAGTAAAAAAAGGAAGCAAAATTTCATACATATCTTGGAAGCTAATTGTTGTCTCCTTGGTGCATGAAAGTAAGGGTTGAATTGCATTTTCCACAAAAACAACATCAATACTAACAAGAATGCATTTAGCTTGTGGATGATACAAATGATAGCCTTTGTGTTTAGAACTATATCCACAAAAATACATTTCATTGCTTTATCATCCAAATCTTTGCATTGTTGTTCAAGCGCTAGTGCATATGCTAGACAACCAAAGGCATGCAAATCAGCAAGAGATGTCTTGCAACCATGCCAAGCCTCATATGGATTGATAGATGGTAGTGCTCTGGTGGGATACATGTTAAGTACATATGTTGCACATATAACAACCTCAATCCAGAACCTATGTGGTAAAGCCTGACTTTTGATCATACACCTGCATTTCCATAAGAGATCTATTCTTTCTTTCAAAAAATCCATTTTTTTGAGGTGTATATGGCATTCAGCACTAATTTTTTATCCCATGCTCAACCAGAAATGCATTAAAATCACAAGACATGTACTCCCCCGTGATCAAAATGGAGGGTGCCTAATTTACATGCTGATAGATTTTCAACCATAACTAGGAATTGTTTGAAGCACATAAACACTTTGGACCTTGCATAGATGATACTACAAAAAGCTTCAATTTATGAGTAGCTCTAACTAAGCCATATTTTGGGAAGGAGGAACATGCATTTTGCCCAAAATATAGCCTTCACATACATGTTTAGAAGATGTCTCAAGTTTGGATAGAGAGAACACGATTTTAGATTTATGACGGCAAAGCAAACTAGCAAAAAGCATGCATGCCAAAGCTTTGCATATGAAATAGCATGAGAATCTTAAACTACACATGCTGAATCATTCACATGTTTTGCATAGTATAATGAGCTTGTACATCCCACGATATAAAATTCCAGAAGCAATAACAACATCACCATTTGAGAGATCATGAATTGTATATATATTGTCAACAAATTTGATAGCCAAGTCAATGTTTGCTAATGCTGAAATTGACAACATATTTTTCTTGATCTATGGAACATATAAAGCATCTAACAATGTGAAAAAACTGACATCAATAGTAGTTAGAATGATCTTTCCAACTCCCATTACAGGATAAAAGGAGTTCTTCGCACATGGGATAGTATTCCCTATAGGTTCAGGCTCAAGTGAAGTGAAGAAACTATGTTGGGAGGTAATATGTTTGGTTGTTCCACTATCAAAGTGCCAAAACATTTGAGTTTGCTATGAACATACACTTCGTATGAGAAGATTGGGCATAGCTGCAAATAGTAGTGAATGCCCATTCTTCATTATGAAAAAGATTAGCAAAGTTTTTTTTCTTATCATCTTTCTCTTCCTTCTTTGATTGTGTAGCATTAACAAATTTTTGCTTACTAATAGATGAGCCTCATTTACCTTTGCCCTTCTCAATAGCTAAGAAAGCTTGATTTACAACACACATAATTGACTTGTTCTTCTTGCATTGGTCTTCCTAGAACAAAACAAAGAATAAATCCTCAAAATTTAATGTTAAGGCATTAGGATTTCCTTTCACCATCATCTAAAGAGTAGAAGCAAAACTCTGAGATGAATCTGGAAGACCATTAAGAAGAGTCTCCACAAGTGAACTATTTCACAAGATTTCATCAATAGAAATCAACTACTCCTTTAGATCTTTGATCTTTGTAAAAAAATATCCATCAAAATGCTCACTCTCCAACTGTTTTTGGAGGTAAGCAACATGAGCCTCATTTCTTGTGTAGTATAGTGTTTTAAGAGTATTCCAATATTTTTTTCTTGTTTTGGAGCAAATACAAGGGATAATGGTACATTTGACAAGCAAGGCTATCAATGCATGTGTAGGTGCATCTCTGCCATCCCAACAAAGTTGCTCTATAGGAGGTGCAATAGGAGCCATAGAACGACCAAGAAATTGAAGTTTGTCATCTTCAACACCATCTACATCACCTTCAATAAGTGTATTTGTAGGTGTAGTAGGATGTTTTCCAACACCCCCCAGAATATTCCACAACCCTTTTGCTACAATACATGAAGCATCAGATATATCCACAATGGGTAATTAGTACCATCCAATTTGTCCATGATAGCAAACATACAGAATACATCATTCCTTTCAGTCATGGCCAATGACAAAATATCTTGATGAAGAAAATTGACCATATCTCAAAAAGTAAAAAAAAAAACCTCGCCATGCTCTACTAGACCTGTAGCAGACTTTGAGGAGCTTGTACTGGTGAACCAAAACCTGTACATATGTTTGGCTCAGAAGGATGAAATTGCTTGCATAGTCATTGTGATACTGCATTCGGAGGCCAAAATGAGCTCTAATCAAAATTTTGGCATCACTCAACAAAGATGTTTTGAACTCCTAATCGCCTCGAGTATGCTCACCAAATTTTGTGCTATTCTGAGAGTGTGACCGAAGGGGTGTCAATGATGCCTTAGATGAAGTGATGACCTACTCTGATACCATCTGTTAGATTTTGAGGTCTATGGAAGCACACGAACAACACAAGAAAGAAGAAGAAGAAACTTGGAGCTAACACAATAATGAATGTATCGAAAATTGAATGTACAATAGGGTTATCGACTTATATACAAACTAAGGGGGAACAACTTCCTACAGAGGAAAAAAGTGTCATGATAGTCCTAAGTGTGTTCACACACATCACTATGAAAATATATCAATACATTCAATATGTATTGAGCTCATCTCATATTTCATGTGACAAGCATAAAAGGGTTTCGTGTATAGATGTAAGTATCCACTTAGAAATCCTTAAAAGTAAATGCTTATTTGGTCATACAAGTAAGTATGTAAATTCCCAAGAAAGTACAAATGAGTTTTGGAAAGATGAATGGCCTAACCTTGCAACATCAAATATAAAGTAATCAAACATACAAGCTATAACGGAGATAAGTACCATTTCCATTCTTGTTTGCTTTATTTGCCATGCATCAACTAGGTAGACCATATGCACATCGAAAGGTGCATGAATTCAATAATCTAAAGTGATTATCTTAAGACATACACAAATAGAATAAGATTTTTCATTATCTTGAAAGGGACTCAATTCATAAAGATGGGCATGGAATGCCCATCATAACATGGCATAAACTAAAATGAAACATTTGAAGTATGCAATGAATATAGATTCTTGCATTCAATGGAGTTCCAAGTGTGAATTCCATGCATGCTTTGAGGAGGAGTTCAATTTTTGAGCCTTGTGCATGCTAAGCATTTTCACATTAAGATGTATATGTGTTGACATACATCATGTATGCAAATCAATGAATGATTTTGGCATATTCTTGGGTTTATGAGGTAACAAGGAGATTAAGTTAATTAAGTTTAATCAAAGTTTAAGATTAAAAAAAAGGGACGTCTTGATATGAATTCAAAAGCATAAAAGTGTCATAGATAATACATTGATGGTATGTGGCTCAATAACCATTATACTTTTATGCTTTTTATATGATGGCTGAATCTAAAAGCAAACAAATCTTTACAAAAGATGAAAGAACGTCAAGCTTAAAAGTCCTTGTTATGGATTCTCAGGTTCCATAGAACCCATGGCATGCCTCATTAAAGGCCAAGGATTTAAGCAATAGGTCAAGCATTGTTTCTCTTCTTACTAATCACAAGTTAGTGGCGAGAAAAATTTGAATTAAAAAGACATCCAAAAGAAAATCTAAGGAACTCTACACATAGTGATAGGTTAGTCTAAAATAAAGCTTTCATAATCATGAAATATTAAAAGGTCCTTGGAAGTTCTAGAAAGCTGACCATTGAGGACAATGATCAACCAATGGAGGAAGAAAATGTCATATGGTGATAGGTTGGAATAGGAGATGGTTGAACCATATCATCTTTTTGACATTCATTAATTCTCCAAAAAGGTTTTTCCCTTTTTGACAAAAGGTATGATCCATTCGAGCTTTAAAAGAGTTTCTTCAATAGGAAATATTTGTAACTCTTAAAGGCATACTTGGAGAAGAGGAAAAATAAAGGCTTAAAAACAAATCTCTAAATACCATTACCCAAAATATGCTTATGATTGACACATGACTATATCCTTTGAAATAGATGCTTAGTTATGTCAATAGATAATGTTTAGTATGAGGATACTAGCTCTATTATAAAATGACATAAACAAAGATACTTTTGATTACATTTGATCAAAGAAACAGTCCTTCAAGTATAAATCTAGTAACGATATAACTTACAATCATTTTTTATGCTACTTGATTAGAATAAGAGGTAAAATGTTTTTCCTACAAACAATCCCACGAGTAAAAGCTAAAGTTATTTGCACTAATGTGAGAGTGGAAACCCAATGGTATGAGATGTCTAGCTTTACACTATCATTAAAGTCGAATTAGGTGGTATCAAAAACCAGATTTGAAGTTAATGGAAGCTTGAAATTCAAGTATATTAAAATGAACTTAAACATACTAAACATTAATAAATCTCCAATTGGATTTAGGAAATAGGATGAGAAATAATTTCCTTAAATGCTATAGTTTTCATAGACAATAAATATTAAAGGGGGGAAGAAAGGTACCTTTGACATGTTACTTTGAAGAGAACAAATGCATTCCATAGTTGTATAGTGAAAGCTAAAGAGTGCACTTTATACCAAGTACCAAGGTGTGTTTGAGATTTGAACTCATACAAAGTTTGCACCGGATGTGCACGGAAAAAAATCATAAAGAAATTCCAACTTGGTAAGCTGCAAGTATTGAAGCATATCCATTGTAAGGTACTTCAAAATGGATCAAGAAAGTTTGGATGGTAAGCCTGAAAACTTTCTTAAGTAAAAGGGATGACAAATAATCATTGATCCCTAAAACAAGAATGATTAAAAATTCTAAGAACATCAATAGGATGTTACAAACTTAAGCAAGATGAAAAATCACAAAGGTATGAGTTAAAGATCCAAAAAAGTCCCATGGGTAAATATCAACAAAGATGAAGCGATCTAAAGGAGAAAGACTTGATCTTATCTCAAATCAACTTGGCCAGAGGAAGTTTGGGAAAGCCAAATGTTTTAGAGTAGTCAAACGGATCAAACCTTTTATAGTTTGATAATCATGACAAGGAAAGATTAATGTTCAACCAAAGAAATCTTTAAGATATAAGAATAATCATTAGACATGTTAGTCCTTGCTCTTATTTATAAGACACCAAAGGATGCAAAGATGTAATTCAAGATTATAGGAAATGATTGGAAAGCACTGAAAGGATGAAGAAGGTGGAAAGACAAAGGATGAAATTCTATGAATATGAGAAAGAACTCATTGGTATGGGAAAGTGGGAATTGACTCTTATCAATAGTTTTCTCTATTGGCTAGAGAGGAAATAGACTCAAGATCCAATAGGAAACATCAAGATAAGCCTTAAAGATAAGACCATAGAGACTAAGGTCTTAGGTTCATAAAAAAGTAAGAATACATACCCATTAGAACCAATTTATTAGACTTGGTTGTATTTAGAAGACAATAAATGGAACAAGATGATATTTACCTTGGACAAGGCTATCCATTATCCTCTTAAATAAGATGTACTCTTTTATATAGAATGCATATTCAATTTTAAAGTATAGACTAGATTTGGATAAATAGGGAGTTTTCTGAGTTAAACTCCAAAATTTAGAAGCTTGCTAAAAGCTAAACTATTCAATTATAAAGCCTTGAGTGATAGAATGAAAGATCATTTTCTAAATCCTTGAGATTAAGTGACTCAAAAATGGTCATGAAGTTCCTAGATGGGTCTGAAATATGATGCCAAGAAAGAGGTATCTTATCTTGCAAGACCTTGGAACTAAAAGCAAAGAAAACTTGAATCATTTAGCTCCATTCAATAAATAGAAGTTCTAACAATAAGGTATCTTGATGGCTTTATAAATATTGTTCTTGGATTAGTCTTAGGACTCAAAGGAATTGGTTAAGTAAGAAATGATTTTTTTCTCTTCACAAAGCATCAGTGACCTTTACAGTCAATATATTTAACTACCTATGGTATGAGCCAAAGTTGGTTCAAGATAATTAAGTACTAGCACTGTTTGAAAGAACATGCTAAGCTAAGATGAACAAGGAACTTGCGTAGAGACCTAGAATAATGATCTACCAAGTATTCCCAATTCTTAAAGACATAATTCTAGTCTTTGGATCAAGGAAGTCTTGGGGATCAAGGATTTTTCAAAAAGATCAAACCATGTAAGAACAAGGATATGTTCTAAGGTTTAATCTAGGGAAAACCGAGGATGATCAAGACCAGGATCCATTTTAGAAGAAATGAACTTCCAAAATTGGATATATTATCTATCACTCAAAATGCTTCAACATATGTTTCAAGAAATGTTGAACAATTGATATAAGCCTACCTAACTTGCCAAGCAATGAGGAGATAGTATTTTCTCCTCATTTTATTGAGCATGTTTAGGCAGGTTCTCAGTAGAACCACTTTGGGAAGCTCATACTCTTTGTTAAGTCCCACCAATTATAAACTAAATATATTTGTATTTGAAAGGGATAATTCAAGTACAAAACATCTAAAGATTCCTCTCCTTTCTATTGAAAATGGAAAATGAATCTAGTTTTTAGGCCCTTTCAAGATAGAGGTAGGATCTCTATTGCATACTTCTATAATTTATACATTTCTAGGAAAGTACAAAGTGTATAGAAATGTAAAATTTTATGGAGCTCAAGGTTTGTGAGAGTGCCAAAGGGAAACAAATAAGCTAAGAACACCAAAGAAGTCCGCCCAATTGACTAGTCCATAAGTACAAGGAATGCATGCACATATGAATGGATTAAGGGAAGGTGATTTGGGTGGGAATTATGGTTCTTGTCCTTTTAGTTGAGGAAGGTAGTAGTCCATATCTGAGTACAAGACATGAATGTATGGAGAGAGAGGACCATGCTCAGAGTTGTTAAATCTCTATCCTAACTTACTGTATCTGGTAAAGATAATAGTGACAGACATAGCCTATAGGGTTCTTGGGTTGGACAAGGGTCTGTAAAATAGAGGCCCTATAACGTTTTTTCCCTTCCCACAATAAAACCATTAACTATTGTACTCACACAAACAATCTGCAACTTTCATACAGTAAGTTATTTATACAATATTGCATACATCATCCTTCTTCAATACCAGAGATGGCCACCACAACAGACAGACAATTTAAACAGATTATAATTGACTATCATGAACTACTCACATCGGTCACAGATTACACATACAAAATGAAAATGGAAGATGACACCGAATTACCCAACTTTGGTCTCTGCTCTGCACATTGAAGGCAAGCTCCATAGATACCTGTCGTTGGGTTGGATCTGATGGCCCTAACATTGACACGCCCAGAGGACCTGAACCCAATTGCTAAAAAAACAGTGAGGTTAATCTTCATCCATATCATCATCGAAAGATAGGAAAACGGCGGTCATAAATGATGTTCAGGCTTCTACAAATGTTTGTTGAATCTTTTTATTAATGGACTTGAGAAGGCACTATACTTTAGGAGGATTAAGGGTCACTATATCATCCTGAGCAAAAGTCGATGCCAGAGAAAAAATGGCATGACTTTGTGCGTCTGTGAGCTGAAGACTGAATTCTTCTTGTAACTAAAAATCCTAATCAGGCGATATGCTTCGGTGTTGTCGTTCAATACCAAGCTGTTCTTTGGCTTCATTCTGACATAACTTCCAACTGAGTGCGAAGGGCTTCTTGCTACGTTTGAGCACCTTGCTCTATGGCCACCTGTGTCGTGCGAGCTTCATCAAGATTCTACTGCAACATTGCCATCTTCTAATTGAGAGGCCAGAGTCGCTCTGATTGTTGGGTCAATTGTAGAGAAAACTGCTCATTGGTTTCCCATGACGCAGATCCGGTATGATGTAACAGGGCATGCACCTTAGCTTCACTTGTAAGTTGATACTTTAATTCATTAATGTTCGCATCCTTAACTGCTCATTGGTTTCCCATGACGCAGATCCGGTATGATGTAACAGGGCATGCACCTTAGCTTCACTTGTAAGTTGATACTTTAATTCATTAATGTTCGCATCCTTAACTCTAATCTCTTTTTGCAAATCGGTAATATTTTGTAAGTGACCTTGGTTAGCTTGTTCAAGATTAGAGGCCTACTTCTGATACACATCCACTTCGCGGTGAGCTTCTTCAAAAAACACTTTGAAGTACTGTGTTTCTCTTCTCGGTCCATAGAGTGTCGGTCAAGCATTGCACTTCAAAGTGCTACTAATGAACGAGCTCCTAAGCTTGGTGGAGATGAGACTGCGGCCACTGGTTCTATGCTTGAAGATCATAGCAAGTCCGGGTGACATGGCCAAAATCCAGTGCAACAAGAGATTGAATATGAAGCAGGTACATGCTTAGGCGGTTAAATTCATGCAATCCGACCTAGTCATTAACATCAAACTGCCAGAACCTTTCTTGGGGATCAAGCAGGGAGTTGATTCAGGCAAGAAAAGATCATCCTCCTCAATCGATTTGACTAGGTTCCAAGGGGATGTCGGAGGAGAAGACATAGACCGTATGAAAGGTAAAGCAGGTGGTGAATAGGAGGGGGAAGATGTGGAAAAACTAGGGCAAGGAGAGGGTTCCTGCTGAATAGGTGGTGAAGAGATGGGTGGAGGGGAAATTGGAGGGGACGAATGTGAGGATGCCAGTGGCGTTGCCATGTCAACTTCAGGCGGAACAAGAGGCACAAGTCCATAATTATCCATAGAAGGAGGAGATGGTGAACGAGATGGAGTGGGGTTGTGATAGTCGATGCGGGACACACTAGAGGAGGAGGAAGTTACGATAACTTTTCAATGACAAGGCCAATGCAAAAGAGCATTAATGCTTTCATCTTGCTCATCTTCATCTTCGACAATGGGAATGGGTTGCTGGGCAAAGGATCGTGGCACCGACACTACATGAGCACTAATGGGGAACTCTCCAGAAATAGAATGGA
Organism: Ceratopteris richardii; assembly: GCA_020310875.1. Taxonomy (NCBI): domain Eukaryota; kingdom Viridiplantae; phylum Streptophyta; class Polypodiopsida; order Polypodiales; family Pteridaceae; genus Ceratopteris; species Ceratopteris richardii. The sequence goes on along the minus strand of CM035437.1, from coordinate 20,037,074 downwards.
CGAGAGGAAAGGAAGGCGAGTTTTGGGGTGGTTACCAATGCCCAACTATCGGATGATGGTTTGGCATTCATGATGGATACAATTAAAAAGGAGTAATGACAAGTTAACAAGTTGATGAATGGCCGCAACAATAAGGGAATAGAAATGATGAGAGATACCATACGGGCAGTGTTGTAAATTGAAGGCGAGTACAAGGAAATGTAGGATCAAACACTCAGGTTTGCGCCGACAGCTGATAGCATACTTGCTAGAGCTATGACAAGGGAACAACTACTCCATAGTAGCACGGGATATGGTCGGGACGAAAATGAGACTGTCGATGGGAAGAAAACAACATTGCCCGATCTATGTGGTAGTGATGCTAAGCTCTTGGCCATTCCAAAGAATGGTCTAGAGAGCAACATTGGTCAGCTCAACTGTGATGTTTTGAATAATGCTCTCCGCAACGGGATGAGCTGAAGTTGCATCCCATTATAGGAGGAAAAATGTGCCAAGATGGTGAGGCTATAGGAAGGCCTGCATGTCATCCATCACGATGGCCATCAGGGGTTTGAAAGGTGCAAGAACATCCATGGAGGGTGATAGCAACTCAATATGTGATCAATAGAATAGTACAAAGCATGAAGAGACCCTCACAAAATGTCGAACGTTCGTGTGTGTGAGAGGGGGTTCAAAACAAACAACGAGCATCACAGTGTTCATGTCGTGAAGGAGGAAAGGGAATGATGAAGAAACATTGGAGGGAGGTGCATAAATGCCATGCAAACTCATGTAGATATGGGCAGCAATATGATTATGGCAAACATGTAAGATGGATGGAAAGGGCACAACTTGGAACCATTGACTAGATATGGAATCTGTGTTCCGATTAACGTCTCTAATCGAAAAGTTGTCAGACCTAGTTTTGCCAAAATCCAATAGGGACCGACCCACCTAAGCTTAAACTTGCTTGCAACTTGGTCAGATTTAGAATTATAAAATAAAACTAATTGGCCGACTTCAAAAATAGGAGTGTGCAGGAAACAATCATGAGTCTTAGCCTCTGAACTTCTTGGATCAACAAAAAACTTTCCAATCTGTGTTCATCTAGCAACCTCAGTGCATCAAGCCGTGCAAATAAAGAATCAGATGGCAATAACTTCTTGTCGATTAGTACTTTCAGCAAGCCCATTGGCCCTCAGGTAATAAGGCATACTAAATTTATGGATAATATAAAAAGTTTGCATTAAGGCCTAAAGAAGAGTATCCACAAAGTGGGTGCCACGATTTGAAACAATTTCTAGAGGCAACCCAAACGAGGTAAAAACGTCCCAAGTCAAACATTTCACCACCACCTGAGCTTTGGCCGAGCAGACAACCCAAACTTCAGCCCAGCCTATCTAGTACATATAAGAATATAGTGGTTATTAGTCGAGATAGCTGACAAGTTTATGGGTCCAATAAAATCTAACCCCCATTTTTGGAAGGGTTCCAAAGGAAGAATGGGTTGGAGAGGAAAATGGTGACATTGCAAAGACTGTCCAGTATGCTGACATGTATCACATTGCTTTTCATAAACATAAGCATCATGCTGCATGGTAGGCCACCACAGGCCACTTTGCAGAATTTTTCGATAGGTCAGGTCGGTAGCAAAATGTCCACTAGATAGAAGGCAATGAGCCATCGCAACCACGAAACGAACTTCATGAGTGGGGATACATCTGAGCAGTACTCTAGAAGGATCTGTGGAAATACGATTGACCGACTATAATACAAAACTAGGGACCATAAATGGCCAATTTATGGTAGGCCATGCTAGACACCTAGTAGTAAGAAAAATCATTAGAGTATTGCAATATGAGTCAGCAATAGGTAAAGAAGCCTTTGTCACACTCGTTGTTGTAGTGGCCAAAGAGTGACTAGTTTCACTCATGCACATCACTTGACCAAGTAGTGAAGCATTTCTGCTACACTACTAAGGAAACCAATTAGATGGGATCACAGAGATGGGTTTCATGAGATAGCATCGACGGATGCTTATGTGATTCGAGTGATGGTTAGGAAGGCCACATGCATGGCACTAGCTCTATGATCTAGAGCATAGATCCCTTAGTTAAGAGTAGTTGGGTACCCAATACATATCACGTATGTTGGGATCTATAGAGAGGTACTCGGACTCAGTCTTGGTACCTAGGAACAAATTAGTTTGGAATAAGAAAGGGATATCCACTGTCACATATTGTCACGTGATGATTAGAACCAAATTAACTAGTTCAAGGACATGGGACTCATTTGAGTCCACCAATATGAGTTGAGGGTATGGGATTCATTGGAGTCCATTTATATATTCCATTGCATATATATGGAATTTATATTCAGTTTAGTGTAGGTATGACACCGTGAATTGGAAGAAGTTTTCACTGGTATGAGACAATGGAAATGACTTCCCTTTGAGCACTCTTCTTCTATGACCAGGGAGAAAAGGACTCATCATTCATGGCATCATGTCTCAGAGGGGAGCTCTTAGTAGACATCTCCTTAGGATTAGGAGTTATCCTTCATAGTTTAGGGAAGATTTATTCCTCCAGTAGAGAATGTGATAGGTGATTTTATCACCATTGGTATCACATACTCATTTTGAGTTTTTCAGGAAGGATAACTCCATCAGTTTGATTGGATCGTATAGATCCATGCATAGAGTATGGTTGGCATAGATAGCTCTTTAGTATGTATACACATGTTTATTGTATCATGTCATATCATTGCTGACCATTTTAATAGAGGGCTTTGACCCTTACTAAGAATTTATTTTCTCCATTCTTCACTACATACACCTTCATTAGTTACGAAAGATTTATTCTCCATCTTCTTAGGAATGTATATAATGAGGGATTATGCATTAGTTATGGAAGAGAGGACTAAATGAATTCACAAGTTTCTCTTTTAAAGAAAGAAGAAAGTGGGAATCAACTCAGAGATCGAGGAGAGATCTCACTTTAGCTTAGAGGTCTCACTTTATCTTCTGTTCTTTGAGAGAGAAAAAAGGAAAGGAAAACATGATTTCTTCATATGAGAAGAGCAGAGTATGTTTTCCCTTCCGAGAGAAGAGGTGTTTAGAAAACATCTCTTAGTTTATTTTTCAGAAGGAATTCATTTATTCTACTTTTTAGAATAATTTTCCTTCACATCAGAGTCTCTTTCTCCACTATTTTGGAAGAAAAAATATGGAGAACTTATGTGCATGTTCTCAATTATGGATGAGTAGAGCAATCGAATTCAAAAGAAACTTTTTCAAAGGGGGAGGGAAAGTGGAATAGATTCCACTACCATGGCCCTTTTCTTTGAAAGGATTATAGAGAGAGACATGGAGAGAGTTTCACTTTCTCATTTTGGTTGTCTAGATAGAAGTGGCACTCTCTATCAAAGACAAGATGAAGATCAGTTAATCATGGTGGTTAGATTGAGTCTCATGTGATGACTCTAGAGAGAACTAGTCATGTTTATTTCCAGTGATGGTCTTTGACTAGATGAGATGATCTAGTTATTGACATTAGTGAGACTAGGAGTTGAGTATGACTCTTCTCTTTAGGGTTTCTAGGAGATAGGGAAATATCTAACCTATTGGGGTACCAAATTCTTAGTTGGTGTTACATCATGAGCATGATGTGTAAACATCAATTAGGAGGATGGGTACTTAGGGATTATCTGAATCTCAAAGCAACACTTTTTGCATTCATAGGGCAAACTATGAGGAAGAGAATATTTTAGAGTTTGCACTAGTGCCAATAGATGATCTTCCAGTAGAACTTAGTCCAATGGTAAAGGATGACAAACCACAGACTTCTTGGTTGGTGAAATGTAGAGATTGCATTTTACTACCAAGAAATTCTTATGTATGAGCTAGATGATGCATTTGCACAGTTCACAAGGTAGTTTAGATTAAATTAATGCCTGTGATCGCACTCAAGGCTGAGATGACCTAGAGTGGTATGAGGGCAAATCTTTCATTTAGTCCTAGAGGGGTTTGGAGTCACTTTTTATTGGGACTTTGTTCTATATTTCATAGGATTCTATGGTTTACTATCTCCATTATGGTATGGTCAAGCCTATACACTTGGCACTTTACACTTGATTTTTATACTATCACTCCATAGAGGATACATCTTATGGACTTAGGTCATTTTGATGATGCTACATGTAATGGGAGTGATAGTTTGGAAATGTAGTGTATATGGGAGATAGTAGACACCATTTAGATGGTTTCCCACCTCGTAGCAACATTCAGTTTTTGGTAATCAACATAGATTCGTAACTGTTTATTCTTTTTAGAGACGATCACTATAGGCAAAATCCATTCCGCATGCTCCATGAGGAAAATAAAGCCAACTTTCAATAGTCTATCTAATTCCTCTTTCACATGTTGAGCATAATTAGGATTCATGCGGTAACTGTATTGTTTGACTGGTCTGGCATCTGGTTTTAAGATAACTCAGTGCTAGCACATGTCCTGATAGTCCCATGCAAAGACATCTTTAAATTCTCTGAGTAGATTGAGAAAATCTTCGTGAAATGGAGGGACCAAGCCAACTTTGATCTTAACCGGACGTGGGTTAGCGTCATCACCAAGGTGGCAAGTGACGAGCTGGTCTTCCAGCACATAGAATTGCCATGAGCTAGAGAGATCATCCATAGATTGGAATAAATGTTTAATATCCATAGGCTCTACAAGTTCCTTAGCCTCACTAACCATATCATCCACTAATGGTTGCACCGTAGAGGTTGCCAGAGACCATTGTTCCAACACCTGTTTGAGATCTATTGTACCCAGAGAAAGCAAATCTTGATTTGGAGTAAAAAAGGATTCCTCCTCATCATCAGACAAACCATCTAACATATGCACATGCTCCGTTACATATGGCCGCGCGTGAATCTCATAGGGTTTCATGTCGTCTAAAGGAACCACATATTTACGGTGGTTGTATTTAAAGATGAGTTCTTGGGAAGACTAGTCTTGCAAAACTCAAGCTTGCTTAAGCCATGGTCTACCAAAGAGTAAATTATAATCCAAGCTGGACTTTGGTAAGTCCATAACAACAAAGGTCATTTTGAATACTACACCCTGTAAGGTGATGGAGATATTATGTACTAGTCCTACCGGATGGACTCACGACGGATCAATCATATAGACAAAAAAGTCAACAGGTTTTATGTGATTCCAACTGCTGTTTATAAATTGTTGCCATAGCAATATTAACTCTTGATCCTCTATCGATGAGAACCTATGAAATTTTATGATTCTTGTACCACACCATAATGAGGGGGATTGTATGGTCCATTGTAGAGTCAATCTCTGGATTAATGGTAGCCGTGACTGGTGCCTGTGTTGAGCTTGGTTCAATCTGCTGTTAGAACTACTATCTGATGCCAGGAACTAGGGTGAGTAGCTATCCCAGTGGAATGGTAATCGGTGCTTTAGATAGAATATCCCATGCTATACTTGGATTGGGTGGCTTTGGTGTAGCTTTCCATGAGGTTACTGGCGGTATTGGTACCGATTCCGATGCTAATATTGATGATTGGACCAATGTTTGTCATGTTACGGGTGTAGGATCGGGGAAAATTGGTCGTTCCTCCGTAACTCATTTAGATGCTCTAACAAAGGTCCGCTGTTGTTCCTTTAATCTTGGCTCAAACACTTTGGCAGCCAGGTGGAGGGTTTTATCGGACCGGGTCTACACTGTCACTCTTTGCGTATGTGCTGGCATGATGTACACCATATTTGCCATTGGATTGTGCCTATCTTTTTTCATTTGTCATATTCGCGGGCTTCTTTACAATGATGACATATGTGGCCTATTTCCCCATAGAAATGGCATCTAGGTGGAGGTAAAGCCGTATTGTTACTTGTTTGCCCCTGGTTCCATCGTGCTTGCCCAAAGTTTCCTGTCTGAGTTCCCTTATAATTGTTGTAATTTGGATAGCTCGTATTTCTCAAATGAGGAGGTACATAGCTTGCGGCTGATTGTCCCTGCTCTTGAAGAACCACATTAACAGCTAGTCTATTCTGTGTGTTTGCATTGTAGGGGTAGTTATTTGTTGAATGGTTGGCATTATCACAAATAGCATATTAGACTTGAGTAAGGGTGCAGTTTGTTGCTACATGTCCAGGGTTTTTACATTTTGTGCACTAGACTTGTTTTAACGGATCATCACTTTTACTTTTGCTGGCATTCAACCACTCCAGATCTTCTGTGAAGCCTCCAACCTTATGCTCCAACTGCACTCCCATAGCTATCACTGCATCTAGGGTCATTCCTCCAATGCAGCGAATAATCATAACCTGTTTTAGTTGAGGATTTAGCCCATTGATAAATCACTGTGTAATCACATTGTTCGGTAGATTTGTGTGGGCTTGAGGCAATTGTTGTAAGTGTGTACGAAACAATGTAGCATATTCTTGTACGTTTTGATGCATTTTCTGCCGATTATTCTATAAATAGGCAAATATCTCTGTCACATTTTTCTTGAGTCTGAATCGTTGTAAGAAGGCGTTCTTGACATCATCATACGGCCTGAAATGGTTTATGTCATACTCTCAATCAACTAGCATGTTGCTTCATTTACTAGGGTTGATTGGAACATTATGGCCTTGTACATGGGGTCCTCGGGGTTGTTTAATACTACATAGTTAATTTCAAACATGCACACATGCACATTAGGGTCATCACTAGGGAAACCACCAAATTTTGCATATGTAACCCCTATAGTGGATTGCCTTCGCTGACCGCCATGTTGTTGTTGCTTCTGCTGTTGATTCTAGTTATCTGCCATGACTGCTGTTGATTCTAGTTATATGCCTTCGCTGACCACCCTATTGTTGTTGCTGTTGCTAGTTGTACAAATTCACGAGTGTACTTAAATTCTTCAGGTTGATCTATTCCACAATTATCTACCAATTCCTCTGGCTGTAAGGGTTCACTGATGTTTATGAGTTCTTCTATTTTACGGTTCAAAAATGAACTATCCGAGAATCTGAGTCTCAATATGCGTGTTGGATCCCATTCTTTCGACAAGTATTCGGCGATGGAGCTTTTCCTGTTACTCCACGAGTTTAAGGGCTCATCTTGATCAAAGTGCTAAATGGGGAGTACTTGGTTCAAGGGCACGGTCAATGGTTTTCTCAATGTTTCCGACACCTCTATTAGTATCTTCACTAGCTTGTCCCATCAATTTTGTGGGTATCGAGCACCACTGAATTCGGTACTGTCACCAAACACCAAACTGCTTCCGGAAGACACTGAAATGTCAGCGAGTTTGGTACCAATGCCGGTCACCAAACTATCATCAAATTGTGCCAAACTAAGTTTCGGTATGCTTTGCAACCCAGAACTAAAGAATTGCTTTGGTGTTACTCCACTAGTTCATGATATGCCTTCCCCTTCAAATGAATTCCTTTCAATATTACTGCATGGTGGTGACCCTAACGCACTGTTTACTCGCCAAGGACATTTATCATTCTGGTATTTAGGATAGGTTTCACCTGAATGCATTACATGCATGTAGAACCAAGGTCTCCACTCAAAAGTATATCCCAAACTTCTATCAAGAACTATATTCCAAGCCCCATGGCCGGCACTGTTAAATCTCTGTCCTAACTTACTGTATCCGATAAAGATAATAGTGATAGAAATAGCCTGTAGGATTCTTGGGTTGGACAGGGGTCTATAAAATAGAGGCCCTATAATGTTTTTTCCCTTCCCATAGTAAAATCATTAACTATTATACTCACACAAATAGCCTGCAACTTTCATACAGTAAGTTAATTATACAATACTGCATACATCATTCTTCTTCAATATCAGAGATGACCACCACAACAGATAGAAAATTTAACCAGATTATACTTAACTATCATGAACTGCTCAAATCATCACAGATTCTACAAAATGACAATGGAAGATGACATCGAATTACCCAACTTCGGTTTCCGCTCTGCGTGCTGAAGGCAAGTTCCACAAATACCTGTCACTGCCTTCACGGCCTCCGGCCGATAGCATACCTACACGAGTCTATTTGGTATATTGTTTAGTAATTACAAGGGATCCAACGGCCCTAACAGAGTATAGATTATGGTGCACGAGAGAATAATCCACTTCACCTATGATACCTCTACTCATTTTTGAGGATGAAAATGCTTTAAGGGGGGAAGAATGTTCTACAATTCATGGGTTTAGAAGGCTAAATATATGGATTCTAAAGGTTATCATAAGATGTACATTTGCTTTGGTTTAGCCCTTGATGTACCCTTGGAACATGCTTGAATCTTTGGGTTGAAACCTTGGTTTTAACCCCTCGGGTGATTTCTTCATATTGTCAAGGGAGAACTAGATTGTGCTCTCTGACTACAACAGACAAGATTTCGGAAATACACTTCTGATTACAAGAACATGCATGTAGGGAAAATGATACAAGAATATGTAACTGATACTAGACATCCCACAACCCGTGACTGATAGGTATGAATAATTGAACCAGAGATGATACAAGACATCCCACAACCCGAGACTGATGGGTATGAAGCAAGATCTTTGGGTTACAAGAACTCCCTCCAAGGAGCTGATCTAGATACAAGAAATAACTAGAGAAGATCTCGTACTATGACATTACAAGAGGACAAAGCAAGATGCCCAAGAACTAGACTTGAAAATATAAGAGCAAGGAACAAGACAAAAACTAGAACTGGAACTTGGAGGGTACTTACTTGGTGGTCAAGACTCCTTGAGCTCCCAAGACTGGTATTGGCAAGACTGAGAATGAATGTGGCCAACCCCTCCTTATATAGGTTTTCCAAGGGTGGTTCAAGGGCGTTTATGAGTTGATGATGTCATCAACTAGAAACAAGACCTCCGAGTGTCAAAATTTAGCACATAGACAATCGATCTTGAGGTTTTGGCATGTTTTTTATGCAATGAAGGCATTAGTTTCTCCAAATTTTGAACCAATCATGAGATATGTAAAGTCACATGGAATTTGAGGTTTAGGATGGTTTCCTTTGTGTCCATGACATCACCTCCTCCTCGGGTGACGAGTTCCATGAGGCGCGGTTATGTGACTCCAAGATCTTCTAGGACTTGAATCTTCATAGCTCTTGGTATTTGTAGAGTTCTTGATATGTGGTACTGGAATAGGATGATGATGGATATCCACGATGAAACTAAAAAGGGTTCTTAGTAAACCTAGGTACAAGATCAAGGCCATGATTCCCATGATGGGAAGTACTCCTCTTTTGATTTTGATGATGATCCTTTTGATGTGGGATGGTGATTGTAGAAGTCCTAATTCCAACTTGCTTCTTCTTCTTAAGACATTTGAATACCATATGATAATGATCTCCACAATAAAAGCATAATCCATTGTCTTTTCAATGTTTTCTTTCCTTTGGTGTAAGTCGTGTGACCCTAATGTTATCCAACTGCATGGGTTCTAGTTGAGATTCTTCCAACATAGGTTGTTGAGGAACAAAGGTAAACTTATATTCTTGATCATGGATAGAAATCTTCTTCTCTTTCTTTCTCTCAAACAACCTATTGTCACACTCAATTGCTTGATTCATGAATTCATTCAAAGTATTTACCTTGGGCATGGTTAACATGAGGTCTTTGACATCATCACATAAGCCCCATCGAAATTGGTCGATAAAATAATCCTCATGCTATGTGAGATCACAAATGATTTGTCTAAATTCTGATGCATAGGTAGATGCAGACCTATTTCCTTGATCTAGCTTCCTTAGCTTTGTCTCGGCAACACGTGAACAATTGGTATCTCCAAATGAAGATGTGAAATCTCGAATAAAGGCCTCGAAATCATGCAAAATATCCATATCCTTCTCAAGGATAGGTGCAAACCATGAAAGAGAAGGACCACATAATAGAGTTCCTATGAGTCCTACTTGAGAAGCATCATCCGTGTACCTGTCTGGTTGCATCCTTATGAATAGCTTCACTTGTTGCACAAATCCTCAAAACTTTGATCTTGTCCCATCAAATTTCTCAAGCATGGTCACTTTTGGACTTTTCTTCATGTTAGTTGTCATGGGGGTTCTTGAAGAAGATTGATTTATAATGATTTGCAGCTCTTGGATTTGCCTTTGAAGCTCTATGATTACATCTTGAATACTTTGTTGTTGAATCCTTTGTTGGTTTTCTCGTATCTCTTTGAATTGTTGTTGAATAACTTTAAGTGCAAAAAACATTTCTTCACGATTAATCTCCATGGTGCCTAGTCTTGATGAAGGTAGTCTTGTCAAAATGTCCGGGGAGAACTAGATTGTGCTCTCTGACTACAATAGAAAAGATTTCAAAAATACACTTCTGATTACAACAACACCCATGTAGGGAAAATGATACAAGAATATGTAACTGATACAAGACATCCTACAACCCGAGACTGATAGGTATGTATAATTAGACCAGAGTTAGTTTCTCCAAATTTTGAACCAATCATGAGATATGTAAAGTCACATGGAATTTGAGGTTTAGGATGGTTTCCTTTGTGTCCATGACACATATGATCTCCCATTTGAATGGTTGTAAAACCTATGCTTGATTTTTCCTAAGGTGTGGGAACCTTAGTCTTGGGAGAAGCTTCTCCAAGTGCCACCTTGGGGGTGCACATGAGAGAAAAATTCTCATTTGAATTAGAAGGCATCTGATAGCCTTTGGGAAATTAGAAGGCATGTGATGACCTTTGGAAAAGTTTCCATATGATGGACACTTGGACAAGATCAAGTACATGCATCCCCTTGGCCTCTATGTATATATATGGGTGGAGTTGGATGGGTGGATATGTGCTCTCTCTTAGTTGTGGTGGTCTTTGTAGTTAGCCTTGGTAATTAGATGTTTTGATTGTAGTTGTGTTGATTAACACAACAGGATCTAGGCCTACTTGATGTATCATTCGATAAACATTGAGGGTGTTAATATATGACCAATGGCTATGGCTCATGATTGTATGTTATATTTCACATTTTCTAAGGCCCCCATTATGAGGAGAAGCCAATCCTACATTACCCTATTGATGGGAATCCCAAATGGCATGTTTCATGAAGGTCAAATCGGACCATCTACTTTAGGAGTTACAAGGGTCCCCAATTGTGGGGTCTAGGGCTATTATAAGAAGCCCGTACTAGTGATGATGAAGGGAATATTTGATGGAATATTCTTTGTTGGACTAAAAAATCATTCATATTTGTTAGGTTGACCTAAGCCACATATGGGGATTATGTGGGCGATGGCCACCCACATTGTACCACCCATGTTTTTGCTGTCTATGAAAGGCCACACCTCTCCATGGGCCTATATATACATGACTTTTGTAGTATCCCGTACATTGAATTGAGCCAGCATACCTCTACCTTGTAACTGCCTACCTAGAGTTGTCTAGATCACCATTTAAGTTCTACTTTGAGAGTGCATGGATGGATAACATCATCATCTTTGTACTTGCTACTAGTAGTAATTTTTTTGAAATTCTAGTATATTTGTTCTCTTCTCTGCTATTGCTCCTTCGTTTTATTCTTGTGTAACTACTTTTTTACACCATTTCTCTTGTGTAATTGCTTTCTTATAATGCAATGAAGGGGAAATTTCCCTTGTGTGATTACTTTATTACAATGGAATGAAGGGAAAATATCTTGTTGCATCAAATTAGAATTGGAAACCTTGTTGCATTAGATTGATATATTCAAAATTTTCTACGCATTCACATGTGCATTTGAAATATTAACTTTACTTTCAACATGTCCAACCCTAATGGAACAAACTCTAGATAAATTTTAAGTTCATAAATCCTTTGTTGTATGTGGTCCCCATGATTTCCCCTAATATGCGTTCTTTCTATCACATAACTATTTCATATACCTTGGGTATGTTTTTCTAATTTATTGAGCTACATCTTGATTTTTAAAACTTTGATGATTTGATACTTTTTGACTTCAAAAAATTTAAGTAGAGATTTACTTTCAGTAGAGCTTTGTAATGGCTATTTGATTTTCAAGTTTAGCTCTCGGAGCTCAACTTTCACGTCTTTGAAGTTGAAGAAGTTGGAATATACATTCGTGGCTATCATCGTAAGGATGCTATGATGATCGATAAAAGTTTTCAATAATGTTGCACACGTGCATGGAATCCTGAAATAATATTTATGGACATAGGAGAAGTCTTGGAGGATCTCAGAAAATCCCACATTTGAGATTGACGGATTGAGTGGAGCATATAAGTTCTCATCTCCTTGTCTGTCAATGTAAGAAAGAAAAAGAAGAAGAGTGGGAGTGGCACTCATGTGTGCTTCTTGAATGCATGCACACTAAAGAAGTATATGTAGGCAAGCTAAGTGCTCACTTTTTGTTGGAAAATGGCAAGAAATTGCTTACTCCTCCCAACAATGTATTCGCTTTGACAGTAATGTTGTAATTGAAGACTTTAAAAGGCAAAAAAATTACCTTATTAGAAGTGAAATATGCACATCTCATATGTATTAATATGAATTAAGTGTACAAATTTTGAGGAATAAAAAAGAAGGCTTGCTCATTTTCTAACGTTTCATACATAACTTAAAATGAATACGAGGCTTGTATAAATCGTTGAAAAAAACATTATTTAAGTTTCAATCTACCTTCTTATGTAATTACCACCATTTCATTACGATATGACTATGTAGCTCATTGTTTTGGAAGAATTTCGAGGCTCCCAATTTTTGGACTCATTTGAATAGGAAAACATGCGAGAAATAATCAACAGTTGCATATTTAAATTTATGAATTTACCATATACTTTAATACTTTGCATATACATCTCAATGTTGGAATCTATGAGCTACTTCGTTCTTCATTGACAAAATGACTGAACTTATGATCACATGACATGTGATCATCATTCGCGTATATTTGGTAATGACATTATATTGATATTTTACTTACGGAGTTCGTTGATCCTTCATTATACAACGTAATTAAATCCACAATCACATTACATGTGATCATCATTTAGAGATAATTATTATGACATGATACTATAATTAGAAATAATTTTTATGAGCTTTCTAGCTTAAAATTTTCGGGTTCTTCCTTGTCTCATCTCGTGTCAAAGAAGCTTGATACCTTTCTTGAAGGCTCTAAATAAAAAGAGGGTGCCAGGGCTCAAAATTCAACGCTCATTTAAGAAATGACAAATCCCCTAGCAACCATTCCACAAAAGATTCAATTGAAATTTTCCAAGCTCGCGTAACCTAGTGGTTTGACGCCTTGAGTCTTTGGGAAGAAGTCCTAAGTTCAAATCTTGACTGGACACATCTTTGAGTTCCTCAAACATGGGTGCCTCTAGTCAAAACAAACAACAAACTCACGCTGATCATTGAGAGAAAATTTGGATCATTTTTTTACTTTTCATATGAAACTTTTAATGTCTTCTACTTTTACGTTGCCCTTCACGAAATTCAAGTCCCTCCACAATGTGGATTTTCATATTTCAATTGCACCTCAAGGATAACAAAAGTACAGCCGTTTGTTTATAAAAAGGAAAGCGAGGTCGGCGCAGTGGACGGATGCGACGTGTAAGCTTGGACGCTTGAGAGTATAGGTGGAGAGGGAGGTCCGCGCTGCGGGAGCGGGACATCTTGCGAAAGAAGGTTCATAAGGCAAGAATATGTCCGCGACTAGCCAGCGCGAGCTTTGCTCTGCCGAGTGCTTCTGTGAACATTGCATTCCACTGCGAGTGCAGCAATTGGAGGAGTTGAGCCTCGTTCAAAAGCGTTACTTACGTTCGGGGATTTGTTCCCCTCAATCTGGCTCTTTATCTATAGCCCCCACGTTAGAACGCCAGCAGCCCTCTCAAGGACGCCCAGGTATAACCCATGTCGCTTTTTCTCCTTGGGGAAACTTTCCCTGGCGGATTTCGGACATTTTCCATTAATTTATTCCCCGCATGGGTGTCGGCACTCGGAGAACTGGAAAATAGGCAGCCAGTTTTCAGAGAGAGAATTCAGAACAGAAAACATGTAACATGGATGCGTCTCAATCAGCTAGCGAGTGTCGAAAATGTTGCAGGTGACATCTCTTATTCAACTCAGACGCGTCTCATGTGGGACGTGCCTGAACATGTGGCAGAACTCGTGCCCAATATCATCGATGGATTCGAAACCATTCACATGAACCTTGAGGCATATGCTGGACCTCGTCGCCGAAGAGCTATGCATGAAGCCATGCAACAGGTGATTCTTTTTTGTTTGTAATCTATTCTCTTAAGTGCATTGGAAGCTAGTTTCAACGTGACATACCTCGTTTCATCTATCTATATATAATATCCAGTTCGTTCCACGTTTTTGCTTGTGTCATTTTTCAGAGAGAGAGAGGGAGGGAGGGAGGGAGGGAGGGAGGGGGGAGGGAGAGAGAGAGGGCCGGGGAGGGAGAGAGAGAGAGAGAGAGAGAGAGAGAGAGAGAGAGAGAGAGAGAGAGAGAGAGAGAGAGAGAGAGAGAGAGAGAGAGAGAGAGAGAGAGAGAGAGAGAGAGAGAGAGAGAGAGAGAGAGTATACCTACCCGGCATATGCCCCTTGTGTCATGTTAGGAGGGGATTGTTAGAAATAGCAACCTTTCACAAGGGAGGTGCACTCATTGCAAGAAAAATTCAGAAAATTGCATTGTCAACTATGGTCAAAATTGGTAAAAAAAAAAGATCAAATTTGGAAGGTCAAAATAATTACTTATTTGGAAAGTATTCTTCGAGAGCAATCTATTGACATATGGCACATGGCATTTGGACAAGTTTTTGAGGGTCAAATTCCAAACCCTTATTTATTTTCAAAAGATCAGAATAGCTCATCAAGTCGAAATTTGAGTTGAGACTTGCCAGAATCCAATTCAGTCAATCCAATGGTCATTAATTGAGTTGAGACTTGCCAGAATCCGATTCAGTCAATCCAATGGTCATTAATAAATCATATGACACTCAAATTATAAAGAACTATGTGAAAAGAACACTCTTATTTTCCTTGCCTATATTTTCGACGGAATTCACTAGTTTTTTGGAGCTTTTTTAAACAACTTTTCAACTTGGAACATCAAATATATATAGATGAGGTCCCTAGCCTATTATTCATTACTTCTGCAATGCTTTCCGAGAGCTTGTGGATAAGGAAGAGGTCCTTGGAGAGGTGGACTTGTGTTTTCTTCATCATCTACCAAGTGTGGAGAAGCTTGGAGCTTATCTGTTTGGAGGAGATCATCTCCTGCTTTGGAGATTAGGGAATTACGGGCAGCTCGTATTTGTTTGAGGTCTTGTTTGGAGGAGATCATCTCCTGCTTTGGAGATTAGGGAGTTACGGACAGCTCGTATTTGTTTGAGGAGATCATCTCCTCCCTTTGGAGATTAGGGAGTTACGGACAGCTCGTATTTGTTTGCTTTGGAGATTAGGGAGTTATGGACAGCTCGTATTTGTTTGAGGTGGAGTTGTGTTTTCGTCATCATCTACCAAGTGTGGAGCAGCTTGGTGCTTATCTGTTTGGAGGAGATCATCTCTTGCTTTGGAGATAGGGAGTTACGGACAGCTCGTATTTGTTTGGAGATTAGGGAGTTACGGACAGCTCGTATGTGTTGCATGGCTCCTTTTCTCTTTCTCTCTTGTCTTATGTACTCTCCATCTTATCCCTACTTTACTTATGTTTCAATATTAATTGTGAGCCTAAAACCAACAAGATTTATGGTTAGAAAAATTGTGAGCTAGAAAATTAAAAGAGATAAGATATTAAAGGGCTAAGGAATCATGTTTTTTAAGGATTTGAAACTTAAGAGTTTTTGAACCATAAAAGTTTTGTCTTGGAAAAATCGTGTTTCATGAAGCCAACAAAAAGTTGTGTCTTGGAAAAGTCGTGTTTCATGTTTTCCAAACCTTGAGTGTTTTGTAGATAGTTTCAGATGTTTTTGTTTGAAATAAAATTCTAATACCATGAGAGACATCACAAGGATTTATGGCTGAAAAAAATTGAGAATATTTTGAAGAAATCATGTTTTGTAACAAATGGCTAAAAATATAGTTGAAGGGTGCACATTAGGAGATTCAAGGGCATAAATTGAACTTAGTAGAGGGGTTAAGACCAAGTTTAGACTACTTGAAGAAAGAGTGATGGTGAATAGGTGCGATAAGGAATTGTAATTAGACCTTCACATATTGGAAGGCTTAGAGGAAAACAAGCACATATTATCGACCATTAATATTGGGACAACTTTAGAAGAGTCATCTCTATTAAAGAGGCCTCATAAGAAGGAGTTCATGATAGAAACTCAAACTTAGATCAAGTTGGAAGTTCATACAATGGAGCATAGAAATGTCTTTACATTTGAGTTCACAAATAGATTTGGAGTGCATACCTATCAAGATGGTATGTAGCAAGAATGAGGAACTAAAAGGCACGATGTAATATAATCTTAATCACACAATTTAAATAGGGAAAGTGTGAAGTTAGAGAAGGGATCTTCTATGTGTTGATTGAGGACATTGAGAATGTAAACGACGAAGGAGAGAGCAAATAAGAAACCTATGAGGAATGAACATCCATTCAATGTGCTACTCACTTCAACAAAGGAAGTCAATGTTTATTCATTGAGAGTAGTGAAGGAATTGTGTGATCAACAAGATTCTCTCTTATATGTAAGCATCTACATTGGAAATATTTATTGGGCATTCTCTCAATTGATTGATGGAACATATGATCAAATTCTAGAAGAGTCCTAGGGTTATGAAAAATCGTATTGAGTCTTTGGAATCTTCATGAGAATGGTAAGAGGTTTTGTGAATTGGTGAATAAACTGAAAAGGCATACACCTTTAAAAACGTATCATTATTCCTAGATCAATTAAAGTACTTAATCTCCAAGAGAGTGAGATATCATGATTAGAGTTTGAATCCCATACATAAGGATAATACAAGGTATGTGAGAAGTAGGAATGAGGAATCAAGAGCATAGGAAGCCACAACCACCCCCCATTTGTGTTCCTCGAAAATATTGTACTTAATGATAAGGACGAGGTCATCCTGTAAGGAGGAACAAAACGGAAAGATACCAACGAGAAGAAAGGAGACTTTAGACCTACTTGAGTAACAAAGCGCATAAGAGCCAATATGATGGTTCTAGAGATCCACATGATCATTTGACTAAATTCAATCAGATATTGAGAGATGGAGAGGTTGAAGGCTTTTTTA
The DNA here is from genome assembly GCA_020310875.1 of Ceratopteris richardii. NCBI lineage: Eukaryota > Viridiplantae > Streptophyta > Polypodiopsida > Polypodiales > Pteridaceae > Ceratopteris > Ceratopteris richardii. The sequence goes on along the minus strand of CM035437.1, from coordinate 20,019,842 downwards.
ACTCAATGTGAGTCATTTGGACTTTAATTGTATGAACCTTGATGTGGTGCCAATCATTGACTGGAGAAATATTTGCCAACGTAGACTCTTTGCTTGAAGAGTTTATAGGGGAGTTCTTCAAAGGAGGAATCAAACATGATACTTCGAGCTTGATTCACACATTTAAATAGATCAACTACATACTACGAATTGGGAGCAACACTTGTATAACTTTCTTGGAGAGAGTGGATTGTGTACTAGAGTGTGTCTAAGGCGGTCTTTAAACGACCTCAAGAATCACATCTGAAAAAGTAGGTGTTAATCTCAATAAAGTACATGCGTAATTTTTTTTTAGCTTTATTTTTCTTTAACACTAGCATGATAGCTTTCTTGCTTTATTCTAATTCAATTTCAGCCTTTGGATGTGCTTTATTACCTTTTAAAAAGATTCTGACTAGTGGCACATTGAAAAGCACATTAAAGAGTTTGCCCGCGATAGCTCAACCTATTGGGTCCTTCACCTCTCAAGGTTGGGGGCATGGGTTCAACCCTTGCTGGTTGTAGTGGGACATGTCACATCCTTCATCATTATCTTATCGTTGGGCCTTTGTGCTATCCAGTTCTCGTCTTGCCTTAGGGTCGTAACTTAGCGGGCTTCTGGGCTCTGTATCCTAGTAGTTGCTACCTGTTCAACGCCTCCTTTGTGGGATTCAAGAAGTCCCATGAGTGCGATGCATGCCGTTCACTCTACTTTCTAATTAATTCAAGCTATCTGGAAGAGTAGATCTCATTGATCGAACTTACTTATTTAAAGCACAATAAAAGCAAAAAATTTAGGGTTTGTAAATTGAGAGGCTTATAGATATCACATGATGGCAAAGAGTTCTATAACATCATATAGCTCTTAGTGAGTACTTAAAGAATATGGAATAAAAATATTGACCAACACCATTTCTGAAATGGTGATAAGAAATTAGGGTTTTCGCTCACAATGTGACATTGTTTCCAACATTCTCTTGAAGAGTCTACTCTCTTCCTACAATATGATTGTTACTATTCTACAAAAGAAGACTTAACCCTAATCTTGATAGACTAATAAGAACCATACAAAAGGAGGAGAAAATGCTTAAAGTTGAAGAAGATATTCCTTTTGAATGAATTCAATGCCAAGATAATAATATAAATAGCAAAGCTCATTAACATCAACAAGTTTCTTAAATTTTGATTTAAGAAATTGTAAATCTGACTCTCTGGAACTTGTCTTGTCATGATTATATCATCAACATAAATGATGATTATAATCAAAACATCCTCCTCTGACTTAACATAAAGAGAAAGAGAAGCTTGTGAGTTTTTAGAATCTTCTCTTATGAAGCTCTTAGTGCTTGCTTCTAACCATAAAGAACTTTTATTGGCTTGCAAACAAGGTGTTCTTTACTTTCTCTTCAAAACCCCTTGGTTGTTGAATGTAGGCGTCCTTATGTAGATCACCATTAAGAAATATTTTTTTAATATCTGAGCAAGAGTTTCATCATAGTCAAAACCTTGCTTTCGGTTCTTTGTAGCTTTCAAATATTTCATTATTCTTTTTAATGCTTTCCAATGAATTTTGAGAGGATTATGCATGAACCTTGATACTTGAGAAATGATATATTGTATATTTGGATGTGTATTACAACAATTTTTCAAGCAACTTGCTCCATGACTATAGATAGTAGCTACTAGCATCAAAAGGTTATGAATTTGCTTTTGTTTGTAAAGAAACATGAATATCCACAGGAGTTTGCATAGGCTTTGAATTTTGCATTCCAAACCTTTCAAATTAGTTTCTAAATGTATTTCTGCTCTCTCATGAAAATACAATTATCCCTGTGAATGAATTCAATGCAAAGATAATAATGTTGAGAACCAAGATCATTATCATAAGAGACTTTCTTAAGCTTTGATTTGAAAAATTGAGATTTAAATCTTTGGGACTTATCATGATCATATCATCAACATAAATGATAATTATAATCAAAATATCTTCCTTTGACTTAATATAAAGTGTGGAAGCTTTTGAGTCTTTAAAACCAATGGAAATAAAATACAAATGTATCTTCTCATACCATGCTTTTGGTGCTTGCTTCAAACCATAAAGTACTTTGATCAATTTGCAAACAAGATGTGCTTTAACTTTAACTTAAAAGACTTGGAGTTATTATATGTGGACATTCTCTTGTAGATCACTAATGAGAAGTGCTATATTGTTATCTAATTGATAAATACTCAATCAAATAATGAAGCTGAAGAAAGAGTAACTTTGACTATGTTCATTCTAGATATAGGTGCAAAAGTTTCATCATAGTTAATATCTTTCTTTGTGCATATCTTTTGACTAATAACTTTGCTTTGTTTTCGTCAATAGTATCATTTGCTTTTCTTTTGATCTTGAATATCCACTCAATACTAATAGCTCTCTTCCTTTTGGGTGGTTCAAAAAACTTCCAAGCTCGATACCTTGTGAATGTCATGGACAAAGGAAACCATCCTGAACCTTAGATTCCATGTGAATCCTATATCTCATGAGTGGTTCAGAATTAGGAGAAACCAATGCTTCCATTGCGTTCAGAACATGCCAAAACCCTAAGATCGACTGTCTATTTGCTAAATTCTGACATTCTGAGATCCCGATCGATTTGCTGACATCATTGATGACATCATCAACTCGCAACCGCTCTTGGGAACCGCCCTTGAAAACCTATATAAGGAGGGGTTGGCCACATTCATAATCAGTCTTGCCAATACCAGTCTTAGGAGCTCAAGGAGTCGTGACCGCCAAGTAAGTACTCTCCAAGTTCAAGTTCGAGTTCTTTTCTTGTTCCTTGTTCTAGTTTTGTCTAGTCTAGTTCTTGGACATCTTGTATTGTCCTCTTGTAATCTCGTAGTATGAGATCCTGTCGAGTTCTTTCTTGTATCTAGTTCATCTTCGAGAAGGGATTTCTTGTAATCCAGATGTCTTGTTTCATACTTACGATCTCGGGTTGTGGGATCTCCCGTATCATCTCTAGTCGAGTTATTCATACGTGTCAGTCCCGGGTTGTGGGACATCTTGTATCGGTCACGTAATCTTGTATTGTTTTCCCTTCGTGGGTGTTCTTGTAATCAGAAGTGTATTTTCGAAATCTTGTCCATTGTAGTTAGAGAGCACAATCTAGTGCTCCCTTGACATTTTGGCAAGACTAGCTTCTATCCAAGACCAAGCATCATGGAGAACGCTTATGAACAAATTGTAGCATCACTTCAGAGTCTCCGACAACAAGTTGAGGATCTAACTCATTGACAGACACAAGTCGAGATGGGACATCGAGTGCATGTAGGTGCACTCCTCCAAGAATTACAAGAATGAATCGGGAGTCTTCAAGCAAATCAAGGGGGTATTCAAGTGAATCAATGACCTAGTACATCATTTATGAAGGAACCCAAGATTTGCATGCCTGAAAAGTTCAATGGGGATCGCACAAAGTTTCGTGGATTTCTCCGGAAAGTTAAATTGTACATCCGTATGCAACCTGATAGATACCCTGATGAGGCATTCAAGGTCGGGTTTATTGGAACCTTGCTCTGTGCCAAGCATTATCATGGTTTGCCCTAATCTTGGAGAAGAACATGACAGTACTTTAGGACTATGAGGGGTTTCTTCGACAACTCTCCGCCACATTTGGAGATGCAGACACAAGTCGAGTAGCAGAAACAAAACTTCGGAAGTTACATCAAGGTAACCGCCTTGCCTCTACCTATGCATCTGAATTTAGGCGGTTGATATGTGATCTCACTTGGTATGAAGATTATTTCATAAGCCAATTTAGATGGGGTTTAAGAGATGATGTGAAGGACCATTTGCTCACGATGCCAAAGGTTAAAACATTGAATGAATATATCATGCAAGCTATTCAATGTGATAACCGACTTTTTGAAAGGAAACAAGAAAAATAAGTAGAAGGAAGACCTCGCCAACCTTTCCAGCCCACTACTAAAGATGAGTCTATGCCTGAACCTATGTAAATAGATGTAACTAGGTTTCAGCCTCGAACACTAGAAGAGAAACAGAGAAGGAGAGTAAATAAGTTATGTCTCTATTGTGGAAACCCTGGACATATTGCAATTAATTATCTGAACAAGAGAACAAACTCGAGAGTCGCAGCCACCCTTGTAAAGCAGGGAAACGAGGAAGTCGAGTTGTAAATGAGACCTTGCAGCTGGACCATGATATAAGAAAGGGTCTCATAATTCGAGGTACACCCATAGAAACATGTCTTGCACCTGTTAAGTTAATCATGCCCAAGAAGACCCTTTCCCTTACAACCCTACTAGATTCAAGAGAGTCCTCATGTTTCATCGATGAAGGATTGGTTAAGAAACATGGAATTCGTGTATTTCGAAAGAACAAACCAATAGTAGCTGAAGTAGTAGATGGACGACCTCTAGCATATGGGAATATAACCATGGAAACCCCACCATTAAGAGTACACCTTGGTGACCATGAATCCCACATATGTTTCAATGTAATATCGAGCCCAGTACATCTAGTTATCATTGGAATGCCCTGGTTAAAGAAGCATAATCCAGACATTAATTGGGAAAAGAATAAAATCACCCGTCAAGATATCTAAAAGAACCCAACATATGTCGGAGCCAAAGCCTTCATACATGCAGTAAGGAAGGAACCTACATATATGATCTATGCCATACGAGCTCAAGAATCCAAGAAAGATGATGAAAGATGATCCAATACAACTACCCAATCGGTACAAAGGCTTTGAAGATGTTTTTGAAAAGAAGAATGCAGATATCCTCCGAGAGCATAGACCTTACGATTGCCCCATAGATCTTCAAGAGGGAGCACAACCACCCTTTGGACCAATCTACATACTATCCCCAGAGGAACTTACAGAACTACGCAAGAACATTGATGAGAATCTAGCAAAGGGGTTTATCAAACACTCGAAGTCTCGAGCAGGAGCTCCTATTTTATTTGTAAAGAAGAAGGAAGGGACTCTCCGGATGTGTGTAGACTATTGTGGATTGAATAAAGTCACTATAAAGAACAGATACCCGCTACCACTTATATCAGAGCTCTTGGAACGCCTTGGAAAAGCAAAATTCCTCACGAAGATTGATCTTCAAGGAGCTTACAACCTTGTCAGGATCAGAGAAGGAGACGAATGGAAGACAACATTTCGAACAAGGTATGGCCATTTTGAATATGTTGTTATGCCATTCGGTCTTATAAATGCTCGAGCTGTCTTCCAACATATGATGAATGATATCTTTCGAGAATATTTAGATGATTTTGTTGTAATATACCTCGACGATATCTTGATATTCTCCAAAAATCTAGAGGATCATGAATGTCATGTAAAGATAGTCCTAGAGAAACTAAGAGAAAAAGGATTATATGCGAAATTGGAGAAGTGCTCTTTCCATAAGACAGAAGTGGAATTTTTAGGGTACATTGTCTTAGATAAAGGAATTTTTATGTACCCTAAGAAGATTCAGACAATCCTTGATTGGCAACCACCTTCATGTGGTCGAGATGTACAATGTTTTCTGGGGATAGTGACACCTCTTACCAAACTTACAGGGAACTCCAAATTCTCATGGTCCGAAGAAGCAGAAAAAGCATTTCAGACCTTGAAACCAGCATTCACTACTGCTCCAATTCTAGTTCATCCTGATTCTAGTAAGCCCTTCTTCCTAGAGACAGATGCATCAGACTTTGCCCTAGGAGCCATTCTTTCTCAATATGGAGATGATGGATACGTACATCCAGTTGCATATCATTCAAGGAAATTTTCTCCTCCAGAAATTAAGTATGAAATTCATGATAAAGAACTTCTTGCCATAGTGGACGTGTTTGATACCTGGCATCATCATCTAGAAGGAGCAGCTCATAAAGTTATCGTGTATACAGATCACAAGAACCTAGAGTATTTTATGACCACCCGCATCCTCAACAGAAGGCGATCTCGATGGAGTAACTTTTTATCCAGGTTCGACTTTGTCATCACATATCGTCTAGGACGGCAACAGGTCAGTCACATGCCTTGTCAAGAAGATCTTACCTTGCACCAAAGAAGGGTAAAGAGGCCTTTGATCAACAGGAGAGCGTATTACTCAAGCCTGAGCATCTCCAATTAGAAGGTATCTCTTCAAGCCATCATGAAGATTCAGCCTTGGATCATTTGATCCGTGAGACTCTACGACGAGATGAATTGTTTTGTAACGTTAAGCAAAAAACTCAAGAAGGAAGAATTCAAGTAGTAAATGAATTCCAAGAAAGGGATGGGTTATAATTCTATAAGAACCTATTGTATGTCCCTCTAGGAACTCCCAGGATCCAAGTACTTCAACAACGTCATGACAACCTTGCAGCAAGACATTTTCGAGTGAATAAAACAATAGAACTTATATCAAGGGATTTTTGGTGGCCTCAAATGTGGAAGGAAGTCAAAGAATATATCCGAACCTGTGACACTTGCAATAGATCTAAAGTACCACGACATAAATCTCATGGCCTTTTGCAGCCTTTACCTATTCCAGAAAGGCCATGGGATTCATTATCTATGGACTTCATCACAAACCTTCCAAAGTCAGATGATGCCATTCTTGTTAGAGTGGATAGATTTACAAAGATGGCACACTTCATTCCAACTACCAAGGCAATCACAGGTGAAGCCACTGCTAGGCTTTTCCTCAGATACATCTTTTGGCTTCATGGATTACTTGATGATATTGTCAGTGATCGAGGTCTGCAGTTCATATCCAGCTTTTGGAATAGTCTTTGTAAGGTCCTTGGTGTTCAAGTTAAACTATCTACAACCAATCATCTACAGACTGATGGACAAACAAAACGGGTGAATCAAGTCCTAGAACAATATCTCCGTTGCACCATCAACTATCATCAAAATGATTGGTTTGAGCTTTTATCCTTTGCAGAGTTTGCCTATAACAATAGTGTTCATACATCTACCAAGCAGACTACCTTCTTTGCAAATTATGGACAAAATCCAAGGATGGACATACAACTCACAAATCATGTCAAGAACCGAGCTGCTAGAGACAAGGCTCAATACCTCATGGAAATTCACAAAGAACTCAAGGAAGAGATCCATAAAGCTCAAGAACATTATAAGTACCATGAAGATCAACATCGTGTTCAAAATCCATTGTATCAAATTGGGGATAAAGTATGGTTACTCAGAAATAATTTGCAAACTTCAAGGCCCTGTGCAAAGTTAGTGCAAAGTTAGATCATCAAAGATTTAGTGCAAAGTTAGATCATCAAAGATTTGGTCCATTCACCATCTTGGCCAAGATAAATCCAGTCACCTTCAAGCTCCAGCTACCAAGCACCATGAGAATACATCCAGTTTTCCATGTATCCATGTTGAACCATATCAGATTTCACCATTGAGGGGGGAGAGACCTAGTCCTTCACCACCTATTGAGATTGATGATCATGAAGAATTTGAAATCGAGCATGTCCTAGATTCTAGAATATCCCGAGGAAGATTGCAATACCTTATTCATTGGAAAGGGTATGACATCAGTGACCATACTTGGAACCTGCAGAAAACCTTCAGAGAGCACCAATCAAGGTTCGAGAATTCCATAAGAGAAATCTAATGAAGCTGAGACCAGATAACATGACCGCTCCTCGTGGAACTCGTCGCTTGAGGGGCAGGTGATGTCATGGACGAAGGAAACCATCCTGAACCTTAGATTCCATGTGAATCCTATATCTCATGATTCATCTATCCTCACTTGTTCATTCACTAGTTTCTAATTTACGTTAATCAGAAATCGGGTTTGTTGTAAAAGAGCTCTACACTGTTCATATTCTCCATATTCTCTCTCTCACACACACACTCTTCATACCTCTTAGACACACAATTTCTTGTATCTAGTTCCTATTTTTTCCTATTATGATTTGACATTCAAATATAAGATAGTGGGGGTGATCATTTTAGCTTACCGTTATACTTGGAAAATCTTATATACTCTCTCTCTATCTTTCACTCATCAGCTTTTTGAGTATTAAGGTGTGTATGCTAAGGTTCATGTGTTGGAAGATCCTGTAAATCTGTGATTATTGTTATTGTGGCCCACCGCACTTCCAACATTTGGTATCAGAGCTCATTTGATATACACCCTTAACAAGATGAGTGACCATAGACTTGATATTGAAGACAAGCTTGAAGGGATGTCTAATTATCCAATGTGGTGTTTTATGCTGATGAATCAATTAGTATCAAAAGACTTGTGGAATATTGTCAATTGCACTTATCCAAGGTCAAGTCAAGTCGGAGAAGAGGCTACTTCATCTTCTAGAAGAACCCCTGTTTCTATTTTTGCTCAAACAAGAGGTTAGTGAAGAAGAAGGAACCACTTTATCATCAGGAGTCAATAGTACTACTATTAGGTTACTTCCTACAGAAGAGTAATCGAGATGGGATTCAAGGGATGCACTAGCACTTTCATATATTGCTATAGGAGCAAGAGGCAATTATACCTCAAATCAGGTCTAGAACGTCTCGTCATGGTTCTACTTCTTCTTTTCATGTGTTCAAATTAATCAGTAGTAAATTCAATAGAAAAGGGGAACTTTATATTAGTTAATGATAATTTATTTTGTGGGGGTTCTTTCACTCTTTATTTATAGCTTTATTTTAGTCTTTGGTTCCTTTATTTTAATTATTATTATTATTATTTTAGCTATTTCTTTATTTTTATTATTATTTTATTTTATTTTTTAATATATATATATATATATATATATATATATATTAATTTTATTATTATTATCTTTAAATTTATTTTAATTATTCAATATTTAATATATGTATATATTTATTTAATTATTTATCTATATATTTTTTAATTTTAATTTTTATTATTCTTATTTTAATTCCTTTCTTCTTATTATTTGTTTGTTCTTTGTGCAAGACTTTATCATGGCTGAGTTTGCCCTTCACTTTTGGAAGTTATAGAAATTGAGTTCGTTGACTTTGTTAGAGATCTTGATTTCGAAAGACTCATAAAAAGTCTGCACCTACTCTAAGGCACTGATGATGTGAGTAGGGATGTCATAGCTATTTGTCCAAGCTGTGCGTAATAAAGTTTAATTCTGATACTTCTTGTTTAGGATAGACATAGAAGTTGACGATGCACTTTTTGTTTTGTTTTGTTTTGTTTTGTTTAGTTTGCATTATATATATATATATATATATATATATATATATATATATATATATATATATATATATATATATATATATATATATATATATATATATATATATATATATATATATATATAATGTAATTATTATTATTTTTATTTATTTTCTTTTATAATTTGATTTTTATTTATTTTTTATTTATATTTAATTTCTATTTTTTTTAAATTATTATTATTATTATTTAATTATTATTTTTTCATTTTTATTTTTATTTATTATTATTATTTTTTTGTGTGTGTGTGTGTGTCTCATTTTGTGTTGGTTTTCTTTGTTGTTTGTATTTTTCATGTCTTATATTGATCTCAAGTCTCTTGCTTTTGTTTGTTGTTTTTTCCGATGTGTATGTGTTTGTGTTCTCTATCTTGAGTACGCAAGTTTGGATAACTCTGGAGTCTGAACTTATGAAGGTATATATATTATACCTCAAATCAAGTCTTGCAGAACGTCGCGTTAGGCTTGGTTGGAGTTAGAGAATCTCTATCAAAGCAAAACCCCTGCTAGGAAAGCTAATCTAAGGAGACAACTAGCCAATACAAGGATGATGAAAGTTGGTGAATCAATTCAGTCACACATTTTCAAGCTCAAAGATTTACGAGATCAATTACGCAATGTTGGAGTAAATATTTCATATGAAGAGATGGAAAACACACTTCTAAACTCACTTCCATCTACATATCGTGCTTTTGTTTCTTCTTTATCTCTCTCTATAAGAGATAGAGAACTTTCATTTGAAGAGCTACAGTTCTTGTTACTTTAAGATGAAGATCAACAAAAGGGTATGGAAGAGAATGATGAAGCCATGTTATCATGGTCAAAGGGAAAGAAGAAGAAGGAGACAAAGGAGGAGGAGCAGAGTAAGCAATCTTGGAAGGAAAGTAAGTCCTCTATTCCTAAGTCTTCCAGTCCTTTCCCTAATGCGTCCTCTACACCTAAAGAAAAGTCTTCGACTATATCTGATTCAAAGAAAGGAGAATGCCACTACTGTAAGAAACTAGGTCATTATATAGCAGAATGCGAAACAAGGATTTCTAATGAGAAGAAGAAAGCATCATGTGATAATGTTGAAGATGATGCAAAACCTAAATCTTCAAAGTTAGAATCTTATGCATGTATTACTATTGAAGATATAGCTTTTGATTAGGCATCATTAAATACAATCTCAAATAATCCTTGGATTTTTTATTTTGGAGCTACTAAGCATATGACATGTTGCAAAATGGTATTTTTTTCCCTTTCTAACTCTTGAGGTAGAAGAGTGACCATCGCAGATGGTCATGATTTGGATGTAGATGTTGGAAAAGTGAACCTTAAGTCCAGAGCAAGTGGAAATTTTACAATTTCCAATGTTCTTTATGTACCAGACATCATGAAGAATTTGCTCTCTATTTCTACTTTCTTGTTAGATGGTTATAAAATTATTTTTAAGGAAGATTTATATCAGATCCTCTCACCTAATGAGAAGCTTTGTCTACTTCATGGTGAAAACATAAGTGGCATGTTTGTATTGTCCAAAATAAATCATGCTAATGTTGCTAGGTCTTCTACACCTAAGGAGAACATGAAGTTATGGCATGCTAGATTTGGTCATATCAGTTACACAACTCTCAAGCATATCAAAGATCAAGGTATGGTGGAGAGTTTCTCTACTTTTTCTTTAGCAGATGATGGAGAGTCATGTGAAGAATGTCTTGAAGGAAAGCTTCACAGACTACCTTTTAGGAAGCATAGATACATCATAGCCACAAGAAAGTTACAGAGCATACATTCAGATGTGAATGGTCTGATGAGAACAAATTCTATTCAAGGTTTTAGGTATTTTGTTACTTTTATTGATGATTTCTCAAGATATTCATGGATTTACGGTCTTAAAGTGAAGTTAGAGTTTTTTCCTACTTTTAAGAAATTCTTAGCTATGGTTGAAAATGAAAATCACTCAAAGATCCAGATTCCGAGAAGTGATAGAGGAGTTTGCCCATCACTTCTAGGAGTGATGAAAACTTAGTTCGCAGAGCTTCTTGTGAGTTCATGCTCGTTGTGTGTGCATTGTGGGATTTGTGTCTGGGCATGTATTCACTCTGAGTTCTATATCCACGATTGGACATTGATAATGTTAGTGGGGATGTCATAGTATTGAGTTCATACTGTGCATAATGGAGCTGATATGCTATATAGTATTGTGGGTGACTACCATGACCTTATAGTTGCACTTTCATTTGAGGGTGAATTCGGGGTTTGCCAGGATTCATTCCGATATATATAGTGATAGAGGAGGAGAGTACATGTCAAAAGATTCTAAGTATTTTCTTGAAGACAAAGGTATCTCTCATCGACTCACTATTGCTTACACTCCAGAATAGAATGGTGTTGCAGAGAGAAAGAATAGGGTACTTGTTGAGATGATGCGTAGTATGATGTCATCCAAATAGCTTTCTCCTAAGTTTTGGTTTGGTGTAGTACATACAACTAATCACATTTTG
>CM035437.1:19960602-20000602 GCA_020310875.1 Ceratopteris richardii | reverse complement strand
AATGATAAACTTTTGTCATAGATTATATACTATATAGTACATCATACATGCATGATGCATCATTGCAATTTGCATCTGTAGACTTAGGGATTATCAATGTATAACAGTCCACCATCTGTAGACAAAAACGCATTAAAGTTTAGGATACATACCGTTAGAACTTAGAGCTTAGCAAAGTCGGCTGACTCAGGCGCTGAGCAAGAATGGCTGACTTTTGATTCCAGGTATCGAGGAAGACTGAATGGCCTATGGCACTGAGGCTCGCCACTATAGAGCACTCAGCAAGGTTATGTACACAGTACCACCATGGGCGAGGACATCAACTCAAGCTTCTACGCGCGTGCACAGATGAAGTTTATCATTACAGAATTCCCGTTAGTCTACAGAGTTGGTCGCTACAGAAAATAAGACCCGAACCCGATTGCACACATACATATATACACACACGTGTGTGTGTGTCTCTCTCTCTCTCTATATATATATCTATATACACGCACACACACACGCGCACGCGCACGCGCACACACACACACATACACACATACACACATATACACACATATACACGCACATACACACACATACACACACATACACACACATACACACACACACATATTTGGCAAAGACTTACATGTTTCATGCTCACATGAAGCATATTGATGTGATATAACACTTCATCATAGAGATGTTAGAGGATGGCCGGATCACTTTGATCAAGGCAAGGTTGTTAGCAACGGTTTCGCAACGTCCAAGGCAACGTGTTGCTAACGCGTTAGCAACATCGCAACGTTTGGGCCGTTGCGAAAACGTTGCGAACCATTTCTTCTTTTTTTTTTTTTCATTTTTTTTTGCAAATATAGTAACCTAGATGTATATTATAGTATATACATATATAATATGTATTATGTAGTATGTATTATGTTAATTTATGTAATGTGTATTGAATATTTATGATTCATTCCAAATTCCCGAATGCCTGTTCAATGCAGTGATGGAAGATGCACAATGCACATTGCACATGTATGATGTCAGAATTTACAAATAATCATTATCATGACTCAATGAATCATTCTAAATTCAAATTCACAATGCACATTCAAGCAACTTACTAGTAACTACTTAGTACTTACTACTCACTACTTAGTACTTAGTACTTAACAATGTTCATGTTGGAACTTGGCACCAGGCAATTGCATTATTTTCAAGAATCAAACTTCAAAGCATCTCATATGACATCAGAGTAAAGACAAATACATTAATATATATATATATATATATATATATATATATATATATATATTATATACAACTTACAACTTACAAGTTACAAGTAACATTGAAAAACAAACTTCAAAGAATTATAATTTATGACAAACACATGTGAAAAAGTCAACCTCATCTCAAAATTATGACACTGGTGACTGTCATAACTCATATGTGATATCAGAATCCAATGTTCATAATACATATATATCAATAATCATACCAGTAACCATCACCCATGATACCACTAAGTAGTCAAACAATAAAATGTCAATAATACAATGATCAATCAATATCAAGTAAATCATAAGTCATAATATCATAATACATATGACATGTCACATGATCGGTCATCAATCCTCAAAATCCTCTGAGTCACTAATAACTATCGCCATCATCACTATCATCATCACTATCATCATCACTATCATCATCATCATCATCATCATCATCATCATCATCATCATCATCATGTGGTGCTCGACTAGTAGATACCTCCATCCTACTAGTAGATGGACGTGGTACACTGTGTGCTCTATGACTAGAACGAGTCCGAGATGCCCTCGTATCATGCTGTGGCACTGTCAACTCCTGATAGAGCATGTCATATAGATCAAGGTCCTCTGCCGAAATGCTAGGTATATCATGGAACCTCTCTATATCAAGCTCATCGACGTTCACCTGCGCACCTCTGCTCAGTGGCCACCACGCTCCAGTAAGCGCAAGTTGCAGTGGCAATAGACAAGTCGCTCCAACTGCAATGTAGATAGTCTATTCCTCTTCTTTGTATGGAAGAGGGCCCATGTACTCCAATTCCTTTCACATGGACTGGCACTATAGTCTTGTGAAAGTATGCGGATGGCTAACTTTCTCTGCAAGATAAAAAAGAAAGAGTTCATTAAAAATTAAAGACTCAAGAGGAATGACTCATGAGACTAAGTTATAATATCATCAAGGTCTACTTTATAGAATCCTGCAGATGCTCTCAATAAGTGTCTACTTAAGGCACAACATCAGCTATTTGTGTGCATAGATGATGAGAGTTATTCAGCTTAAAAGAGCCTCCTTGGTTCTTTAAGTGGGAGGGGATAAAGATCCAAGGACTCTCCATTCATATATTTTGACTTTCCAAAGTGATAGCTCTCATTGACAACGTTCTAGACATATTTTTATTATTTGGGTTGGGGAGTTATAGGCACTCATGTTATTTTTAGGACTTTTGGTCATTGGCTTGTGAACATGCCTAAATGACCTAAAAGTCACTTATCAATAAAACTTGGTCTCAAAACTTTTATAACTTGAATAGGACTTTTTCTCCTTCAACGTCTCCATCTTATTCTCCAAATTTCTATGTATGTTTCTCTCTCTCTCTCTCTCTCATGCAACATTTCACTCTCTTGGTGCTTGGTGCAACCAAGCACACCATCTCCTCGGCCTCTTTCATTATGTAATATTTATGCATTTATTGGTACTATAAACCATTCACAAAGGGTATGCTCAAGACATACAATGTGCGTGTTTGGTATTTTTGTTTTAAGTACCATTGTGGTTGGAAGGAGCACTAATCCAACCATGTACTATCGTGAGCTTCATTGATTGAGATATGTATGCTATCGATTTAGTGGTATGTCATGTTTATGCACATAGATGTCTTGGTTGTTGTGTTAATAGTATTGTGTTTGGCTTGCATGATCTCTTTCGCGTTCAGGCAGTCATCAAGGAGTATTGTGTTTCGTCTTTAGGGAGACATCTATATATAGTATGATATGCAAAGAGTTGAGGGAGTGAGAGATGGCGGGAGGCGAATAGGAGGTGGAGCATCCAACACTATCATGAGGTCTTGGACTTTTGCATGATAATCCTAGAGTTGTGGATATCATATTAAGCATGTAGTGGGTTCTCCATAAGATTAGATTTATCTTGATGGTGCTTCATATAGGATAATTTTGTCATTGATGGTTCAAGGACCTTGTTTCCTTCGATAACATTGACTCATCTGACGTAAATCTGATTACTTATTAGGAATTCAAAGGGTTTTCTATGACTCCATTTGTCTATGTTTATTTTTGTGATGTGCAATACTACATGTTTGATTTCTCTTTTTGTTGTCATATTAAGTGTATGACAGGTACTTATGTGTTTGATATGCATGGTATACATGACATGATTGTGCATGATGTAGAGATCAAGGAAGCTTTGGATTCATTACTAAGTGAGTTTGTGGACATATTTCTACGAGATTCACGTGATGGGCTTCCACGGACTTCTAGTCCACATTAGATCACAAGGTAGAGCTTGTGCTTACTAGTTTGATCTCCCATTAGTCTCATAGATACAGACAGAGGGAGGAGAGATAGTAGGGAAGATTCAAGCCTACCTTGTGAAAGGATTTTGAGCCCAACAATTCAATGTGAGCTCTCTTCTTCTTGGGAAGAAGAAGGATGAAAAAGATCCACTTTGACATGGACTACACGGGTCTCAATAAGGTTGCCATCAAGCACAAATATTTGTACTTTAGAATGGATGACCTTATAGATTGACTCTCGGGTTTGCATTACTTTACTAAGATCTTCTTAGGTGGATACCATCAGACATGGATACATCCCGATCATGTCCCAAAAACCATGTTACGTACATAGTATGACACTACCATTTTTGAGCATGATGAACGATTTGTCTCATCTATATCTAGGGAAGTGTTTTCTTGTGTTCCTTGACACTATCTTGGGGCCTCCATCCCGGACTCATAAAATCAAACAATTTCTTGTGATCCTCAACAATATCCTTGTGCATACTAGGTCACTAGAGGACCATCTTTAGCATTTTACACGTTCTATGGGGAGAGGAATTATGCATTTTCCGTTGAGATAGACTCTAGAGTCCTTTACACCATTAAATGTTAAGTTTGGGCTATTTGTCAATGAGACTTTCAAGGTCTCCCATCCATTAGGCAAAGTGATTGAAAGAGATAGCTTTTAGCTTGTCATCAAAGTTGGCAAATCTAAAGTAATGGAACTGATTCGTAACTCTGTAAAAGTTGCGATGTGCTTATAACACTTTTGGAAACATCTAGTTGCATATGAATCAATAAGTGCACCATATTAACTAACATGATGTTCTTGTATGTGGCTTTGAGTTTTTCTCAAACTTGCTGAAAGTAATCATATCACTAAAATTAATGAAGTTTTGCTTTGAGATTTTTACTTTTAGGTATGCCATTGCTGCCATCTTTATTTTCATCCCATTTTTGTTAAATATACTTGCATGCTTATTTATTTGAAGTGTAACATCACACTCACGAAAAAGAAATATTCATGGCTTGTCAATGTTTTACTAGTAAAAAAATGGTTCCTCCTTTGAACCTCTTGATCTCAATTGAACCTTTAAAGTCTCTTGATATGCCCAAGTAAGGAAAATAAATTAAATGAGGAATTCTTGCACAAAGATTTTAGCAAGATGTTTGATAAAAGAGAATTTTGTTTTGGTCATGAAGGGACTCGCAGGCGGCTTACATAAGAGGGTGTAGACAGGTAGGCAAGCCCACGAACCCACTGGTCCCGATTCACAAAGTGCATACCTTGTGGAATTTGAACTCATGACCTACCGGCTAGGAGTATGATGGGCTAACCACTTGCCCCAAAAGCCATGATTGAGGATTACTTCCTAATCCTCTCTCTTTGGGTGTGGTTCAACCATCTCATGCCAGTCATTTCTTGAGTCTAACACTCTCTTCCCCTTCTAGAGATCATTATTTAATGATCAATCCTTGATCTCGCCTTGAATTGATGTCCTCATCCTTGCACAGTCTCTTGAACCTTCTTGTTCTCAACCTTGGTCTCTTGAACCTTGCCTTTCTGCTTCTTGGCCAGCCTTGATCTAAACTTTGGTGTCTTGAGCCTTGCTTTTGTGCTTCTTGGCCACTTGCCTACAGACTTGCCTTTCTCTCAACCTTGGTATCTTGAATCTTCTTCTTGACCGCTAGCCTACGGAACTGCCTTGCTCTCAACCTTGGTCTCTTGAAGCTAGTTCTCACCCATGCAAGGTATCTTGGATCCTCAATCTAGTGCTTCCATTGGAACCTTGGTCTCTTGAAGCTAGTTCTCACCCATGCAAGGTATCTTGGATCCTCAATCTTTGATGGCTCATCTTGGATCCTCAATCTAGTGTATCCATTGGAACCTTGGTCTCTTGAAGCTAGTTCTCACCCATGCAAGGTATGTTGGATCCTCAATCTAATTTTTGATGGGCTCATCTTGAAAGCGACACGTGCACCTTTCATTCACCTTGCCCAAGCCTACTTCCTAGGCTCTGATACCAATTGTGGGATTTAAACTCATGACCTACTGACTAGGACTCAGGAGTATGATGGGCTAACCACTTGCCCCAAAAGCCATGGTTGAGGATTATTCCCTAATCCTCCCTCTTAGGGTGTGGTTCAATCATCTCTTGTCAATCATTTCTCGAGTCTAACATACCCTTTCTTGAGGCTAACATACCTTGCCCTCGAATTCCTCGCGGGTAGCATGACAATTCACTTCCAAATGACTCTGGGCATGCTGGTGCAAGAGTAAAAGATCGGGACCTTATTTTGTCCAAATAATTTTTGGGCCTCAAGGTGCTCACTACCCTAGCCTGTGCAATTAGTAGAACACGATTAGTTTGCCTTTTTGCTTTCATATGTTAGCTTAGCTTGAGAGAGACTCAAACAAAAGATATGACAATATTTGCATAAGGATAGGTCTTACGATTGGAAAGTGGGTTGAGCGCATGTTTATGTTTCGCCATATGGAAGCTTAATTGTTTTAGCACTATACCTTGCTAGCCCGCCCATGGTGGAGCGTTGAGGGATTGCCTTGTGTTTCTCCCCATTTTAAGTTCCATGGATAGGGGCCTCCACCTCGAAGGGATGTGACTTACGGCGTGCCGAAGCTACTTATTGTGCACCCTCGGCCTGGAGAACAAGGTCCCCTTACCTGTATGTGGAGTACGTTAACTCCCTCCCCACGGTGGTTGCAGCAGAATTGTCTACGCCGGTCCAACCAATGAGGGAATATTCGAATGGATGTGGGCTGACAAGCAGGTCGAGCCCATAAACACGTTGACTAGCTATCATTGTGCCTTTTTAAAGGATTAGAAAAGATTGGGGTAGCTTGGCACATCGACTCCTAGACCTGTGCCATGCGGCCCAGAAGCTCTAATATGCTTCCATTTGGCGATGGCCGAAGCGAGGGCTGACGGTGGACATTACGAGTCGTGATGCCCATAAATCCCCCCCCCCCCCCGAACTTTGTGCCAAAAACGAGCCGACGTCGAAGCAGGGACCAACGACGATGTATCTCATGAAAAAAAAGTGCTCTTTACTGACGCACCGATGACTGATGGGCAAACCGATTGAGATCCCAAGTTTTGATACCCAATGTGATGGTTTGCTGCAAGGGGAGGCCTTCTTTGCCTAGCTTGCAAGGAAATGGGTGACCATGGAGTTAAAGGAGCAAATACCCTCGAGCTACCCAAGAGCAAGCGAGACTTAGATTGAGTTGCCGTCAAGTCCATGTTGCCATTGGGAGGAAGAGTGGCTCTCCATTGCCACACACATCCATAGCCCCTTTGAGTGAGCGGGCAAGATGAAGACGGATTGGCCCGGCCATCAAGGTACAAGACCTTCCAAACCATTGACAAGGGTGCTCCCATTGCGTGGCATCTACCTACGATGCACACAATTTGGAGGAGCATGGCAAACCACCCAAGCACTAGGTTGGGCTGGATATAATACTAGGGACGAGGCAAGGGGGCATGACACGACACACACACACACACACACACACACACACGCGCGCATGGCAAACCACCCAAAAACGAGCCGACGTCGAAGCAGGGACCAACGACGATGTATCTCATGAAAAAAAAAGTGCCCTTTACCGACGCACCGATAACTGATGTGCAAACCGATTGAGATCCCAAGTTTTGATACCCAATGTGATGGTTTGCTGCAAGGGGAGGCCTTCTTTGCCTAGCGTGCAAGGAAATGGGTGACCATGGAGTTAAAGGAGCAAATACCCTCGAGCTACCCAAGAGCAAGCGAGACTTAGATTGAGTTGCCGTCAAGTCCATGTTGCCGTTGGGAGGAAGAGTGGCTCTCCATTGCCACACACATCCATAGCCCCTTTGAGTGAGCGGGCAAGATGAAGACGGATTGGCCCGGCCATCAAGGTACAAGACCTTCCAAACCATTGACAAGGGTGCTCCCATTGCTTGGCATCTACCGACGATGCACACAATTTGGAGGAGCATGGCAAACCACCCAAGCACTAGGTTGGGCTGGATATAATACTAGGGAGGAGGCAAGGGGGCATGACACAACACACACACACACACACACACACACACACACACACACACACACACACACCCACACCCACCCACCCACCCACACCCCCCCCCCCCCCCCCCCCCCGGGCCGCCCGCGGCCCCCCGGGTGGGGCGAAAAAACAGAAAAACAAGCCTCCACCACCACACCCCTTTTTTTTTGGTTGAAGGTGAGCTGTTATGTGCTGATTTTAAACCCTCCACTAGTCGTGTTTCTCAATTTATATGAGAATGGGTTGAGCGTGGACACATGATCATATCTCTTTGGCTGCCGCATTTTTGTTGCCATGAGTGATTGTTAGGTTGTGTTTTCTCTTTCTCGTGCCTCCTAAATTGTACAACCAGGTTTCAACAAGTGAGCATTCTTCCTCCTCGTTTTTCATTATGGCATGCATATAACATGATTTCTTTAGGTTCATGAACTTTGATGGAACTGGATTTTATCTGTGGAAAATAAGGATGGAAAATGCACTAAATCTGTGTGCAATCGCTGTAGAGAAAGATGCATTGAATGGGGTGAATGAAGTTGCATAGAATGTGCTCAATTTCAAGGCCATGGCCCGATATGTACATGATTGTATCAGATGTAGTTTTGGGATATATTGAAGGGCTGACATGTCTATGAAGTATGAAGCGGAAGACAATGTGTGAGTCTGACTTTGATGAACAAGTTTTACGTGGTGAGAAGATTGATGGTTTTTTGATTCGAAGAGGATAAGTCACTAGTACTTATTGACATTTAGTGGGATATTTGATCAATTTTAGGATGTGGTTCTACAAGCCTTCAATGAGGTGATGTAGACAATATTCCTTTTCATGACATTAGGATAGTTGTGGGATGCTATGGTTGTTATTTGTGAGTGCACATCTTACATATTATGGAGGTAGATAAGCGATTTTCAACGAGGAGATAAAAAGAGAGGCTATTGGAGAGGCCATGTTTATGATCAACATAGCCAGAGGAAAATGACTTGAAGAACACAAAGAACAAGAACAAAGTGCAATGATCAATCAATGATCACTCGCTTCTAGCCGGGTTGAAGAGGATACAAG
The DNA here is from genome assembly GCA_020310875.1 of Ceratopteris richardii. Lineage (NCBI taxonomy): Eukaryota > Viridiplantae > Streptophyta > Polypodiopsida > Polypodiales > Pteridaceae > Ceratopteris > Ceratopteris richardii. The sequence goes on along the minus strand of CM035437.1, from coordinate 19,991,917 downwards.
AAGGTTCTTGCATCTATTACAAACAAGAGCTACAACATGAGGAGAAAGATGATGGTGAAGATGAGGAGAGGAGGCTGATGTAGGCAACTCAAAGGATATAGTTGACAAGATTTGTTTGGTTGTCACCCTGGTTGCATGAAATGCTGTTTCTGTTATTGAAAAGGGTTCCCAAAATGACCATTTAAAAACATGTTAAAAATTGTACTTATTGGATGCAAAAGTTATGCAGCACTATTTTTCCACAAAACTTGCATCCCCATCCCCCCCTCCCCACCCAACAAAAAAAAAGGGGGGGGGAAAAAGTATTTGTTGTGTACATTTTGTTTTGTGTGCATGCCACAGTTTTTGACAGCTTACTTTTGGATCACTTGGCTACCAAGCATATGAGGGATACATAGTACAAACAAGGGATTCAACTCATGAGATCTAAATCAAGATTTAAGTGTCTAAATGGTTTAAATGTTTCAAATGGTTTAAACCATTCTGGTAAAATAAAACCGATGTTTTGATCTTGATGAGAGATTTTAATTTATCTCATAAAGTGAATACATCGCACATGTATGAAGATTGTATAACTTAACCAAAAACTTGCATAAGACATCACAATGCTAATGAAATCAAAACATACATCATACCACACATTGTATTGAGTGGTCATCAATGATCAATAATAACAACAGGGTAAGCACATTTGTAATTCATACATGAAACATCATTCAACATCATACTCTCAGGAGTCATGAACGAATCATGGTTATGAGCATGCATAATCCATCATCCATGAATCCATGGTGGAATGGTCCTTATATACAATAATACATACAACATCATAAATCTTGATGCCAAACTATACATAGTACAAAAAGCAAATGATTAATGATTATCATTCATCCTAGTGGAAAATGTGGAATCTAGAATAATAAATTGAACATGTATTGAAGTCGATATTACTCACAGATATATAGATAAAGAAAACATAAAAAGCATATATAACATACATCAAAAGTATATATAAATTAAAAGACAAATTGTCGTAAGTTTTTTTTTTTTTAGTTAAAACCAAACAGAAAGTAAGATAAAACATGTATCACATAGAATAAAAAAACCTTTAAATAAGTTGATTCCTCATGATTGTCCTTGCCACAATGCTTACATTTCTTTTTCTTTTTTATATTTTCTTGAAGTTATTGCGAATACACCTTCATATTGTCCATTTCTTGAAAATCCCCTCAATTCCTTTTTGCAAAGTGCGTTCATAACTCCATCAAGTATAGGATCTGGTGGAGTTTGTGACATAATAATTAGTATATCAAAAGATTATGGTAAGCTTTTTAAAAAGTACTGCCATCTTAATATCATGTGTAACATGCAATTCAAATAGAAGCCAATTGAGAAAAAGACTTTTAAAAGTATAGAGTGCTCAGAAATTGTTTGATTTTCAGACACTTGAAGCTCAAAAAAATTGATCAGAAGTGTTCAACTTAGATTACTTAGATCTTACTCCAAAGTATGTTTCCAATTTAATCCAAGCTTCTGCTGCAGAATAAGAGGAACATGGTGAATATAGTCATATAGTAAACTCAATCCAATGATGGGAAGAGCTCTCTTGATTTGCTTATTGGTTGTGACCTGTTGGTTTTGTCTACTAATTCCAGGAGTTTGAGGTTCATTACAAGTAGAAAATGTTACCGATGATGACTCAGTAGATTCAATTCTATTTATGTTTATTTTCATAGAATCCCACAATTTTTGATTCATAAGTAGATATTTTAACTCGGTGTGCCAAGTATGGAACCCATATCCTTGAAACTTTAAAGTTGAAACAACTCTTGCTCCTGACATGATTGTGAACCCAGGTCCCGTCCTGATGTTATGATGTTAAAGTCTCTCTTCTCTAAATATGATCTCCAAAGATGCACAGGAAAAAATATCCTCTAAATCTGCAGAGGCAAATAATACCTTCAAGTTTAGTTGAATACAACTTAATCGATCACCAAAGCTCCTATAGAGAGTTGCAGCAGATATGCAAACGTGTTACCTTTAACAGCGTGAAAACTTCCATCAAGTTTAGCATTCAGAATTCGTTACAAGTTAGAATTTCCACAATAAATAAAGTACAATCTGGAATAACCATCACTACAAACGATCCCTGAGAGCAAATAAGCCTGTTGCCTGCCTGCTAATGGAGGGAACACTAAATTTGCTGAGAGTTTACAGAGCCACTTGCTCTCAATCTTGTTTGTCTGCAAAAGTTGATCGTAAGTAGGACATGAGTGCAGAACTTTACAAATAAGCCTGTCCGATAGGGGACATAACAGAAACTAACGTGGCATGGGTGTAATTATCCACTCTGATACCAAATTGCTGTGCATATATATGTACAAGCAAAATACACTATGCAGATAGAGGAATAAAATTTTATTATAATGTAGATATACAATGGTGTATGAAGATCTGAGTTAAACACTCACATTCATACAAATACACACACTAACAACAAACACTCACACACACATATACACAAACAGATGTGCAGATTATCAAAAAGAAATCGATAATATATACATACACATAGATAAAGAAGACATAAAAGCTTACATAACATAAATCGAAGGCATATGCTAATTAAAAAGCAAATCATCTTATGTAATTTTTTTTTTTTAATAACAAATAAAAAGTAAATAAAATTTAAAAACATCTAAAAAAAGAGTGGGTAAACCAAAAGAACATGAATGAAGATTGTTCAAGTGATTCAAATTGAGATTGACCTAAGGTGAGGATGAACTAAAAAATCACTCTTTCTTTTCACTATGGTCTGGCAGCCCACATGAAAATCTTCAGCACAAAGAAAGAAATCGTGCCAAAACATAGTACAGGCAGTGATTCTCAAATAAATTCAAAGGGAAGAATTCCAGAAAATGGAACAAATTTGTAGGAACAGCTCTAGGTATTTAGTAGAGGCGCCATGTGGTATGAAGCAGGTTCATAATCAACACCCAATCATGACTGTAGGAATGCTTTATTTGATAAGTTTTCAGCATTGATGTATGTTTATGGTCTAGGAATTCCATTATCTTTCTGTGGCTCTTTTCCACCTGGCTACATCTCCTGTCATTCCATTTCTGTATGCATGAAACTGTGCTTCATATCATGGAACTCAATGATATGTCTGATATTGTTTGTGCAGAGTGGTTAAAAATTGTGATCTATAGAAAGTTATAAATGATTCAGCTTGCCGGTGTTACGACTTGTAATTCGAGTATTATAATTATTACAAAAAAGTTTAATTGTGTTTTAAAAGTTTGTAGGTACTTCATAGGCTCTCTGGATTTGGGCGATCTGTGATAAGAAATCCCCCACCCACTCAAAAGATTGTCATTGTGGTTATTGATGATGCTAAAATTTGTACATTCAATCGTGCTGCTGTTGCTGACACTGATCCTGAGATGTAAGCTCTTGTCTTGAAGCAATTTTTGGTTAAGTTTGTTTCTCAGCTCTTTAAATATTTATGCTAATAAAGTTGAAAAGAAATTGTATTGCTAGGATCTTCTTTGCTAGATGATCCCAATGAACCGAAACATAGTTCATATCATAGATTCACTTCATTCCTGAAGACAAGTGCACCCGTGTGCATTGGCTATCTAAGACTATGTCATAATATTGAGTCGATAGTAGATACTATGCATTATGAAGCTGATCTGCTATGTAGTCTTGTGGTTGACTACCATGAGCTTATAGTTGCACTTTTATTTGAGGTTAAATTTGGGGTTTGTCTGGATTGATTCTGGTATATATGATTGTCGTATTAGCGGACATGCAGTTTTCACTTGTGGATTGTTCTTCTGAGTTGCAACCAGTTGATAGGTGTGTATATCCTATCAACTATGCATTTTCTGTATTTTTTTTTCTATCTTTTATTTGCATTTTGTGCTAGGCTTCATTATGCCTGAGTTTGCCCTTCACTTCTGGAAGTGATAGAAACTCAGTTCGCAGAGCTTTCTCTGAGTTCATGCTCTCGGGGTGTGTGTGTGTGTGTGTGTGTGTGTGTGTGTGTGTGTGTTGTGGGGTGAGTGTGTGAGCATGCAGTCATTCTTAGTTCTATACCCACTGTTGGGCACTGATGAGGTAGAAGGGATGTCATGGTATTGAGTCAATACTATGCATAATAGCCTGATCTGTACAGTCTTGTGGTTGGCCACCATGAGCTTATAGTTGCAATCTGAGGGTGAATTTGGGCTTTGCCTGGATTCATTCTGGTATATATCTAAGACTTTGGTCTAATGTATAGGTGCACGGTTTGTTCTGACGATTATCAGAATGGAGAGGAGCTTGCCATCTTATCCTGCTTACATACTTTCCACAAAAAGTGTATCGAAGAATGGATTTGCAGCAAGTATGTTTCTTATGTCCTTGATTACTTGTATTTTCATTGTTCCAGCAAGATGAGATAAGCAGCATTCAAAGAATTATTGCCTTAACTCCCTAGATTTTACCATAGTTTATGGTGTTTCTAAACAAAAAGTCGGATTTGATGTAAATGCCTAGCTTCACCCTCAAAGAATTATTGCCGTCTCACTAGATGTTACATTTTTTTTATTTTGTTTCTAAACAAAAGCCGCGCATTTGCTCAAATGCCTAACTTTTTTTTTCTTTTCTTTTTTTGCCAACTTTTTAATGCGGCCCAATATTTTGTGCTTTCCTTGATTTTGGAAATTTTCTGAGTTTGGAGACACAATTTCTGAAAGTTATTCTGAGAACACTTGATGCAGCTATGGCAATCCAAAATCAAATACCGATTTTCCAAATGTCATGGAGGTCACCTGTGCCAATTGTCGAAGTCTGATTCGAGCGAGATTCCGTAAGGATGGTGAGTAAAATTGATTTTGAAATGCTAATAGGCAAGGTATCATTCCTTATCTGAATCTCTTTTAAGCTGATTTTAAGCCTCTTCATAAGTGTTCTAGTTCAGGGTGATCTAATATTCTTCTACTGTTAATAGCTTTATTTAAGATGTCATGGTGGAAACCAGTCTACTGTCTTCACTTTTCCAGTCCGTTACATTCTTAGTTATTGAATAGTATCTTGTACTGCTTTCTGATTTGTACATACATTAGTGCTATGTTGAATAGTATTTATCTGTTCAACATAGCACTAATCGATGAAATCTATTCATTGGAACACCTAGAAATGAAATTTACAGAGCTTCGAGGCTCGAGGGTCATTTGAAATGAAATGGCTGCTCACTTGAAGGAATAGACCTTGACTAAAAATATATTTTGAAGGATTGAAAACAAAACAATATGTTAAAACTTACGTGGCTGACCATCTAAAAAGATGATGGGTTTATTGACTGGGAATATTTACCTTTGAAAAATATGATGAAAATTTGCACATGCACTTTTTTACATGCTTAATTTTGTAGTAGTACTGCTGACTTGATATGCATTAGCTTTTGTCAAAGATATCCTTGTGTGTTCATTGTTACCCTTGTACCATTGGTTTACATGCTATTACCATTTAATTGGCCAATGAATTTTTGCTATGTCTATTCATTGTCACCATTGCTGAACTATCATTGACTTGATAAGGCCAGAGTATCGGTTTGACTTTCAAAATGTAATGGTGGATGGAGAAAGGGTATGAGGCCTGCTGAGGCGGGGTATCGAGGGTTTCTTTGTTCACATGCACATGTAATATATGCCTGCATTCATGCAATCATGCAGTCTGGCAAGTGGGCGTGCATTCATGCATCCATGTAAATATGTATGCATGTATGTACATACGCACACACACACACACACACATATATACATACGTACGTACATACATACATACGTACGTACATACGTACGTACATACATACGTACGTACATACATACGTACGTACATACATACGTACGTACATACATACGTACGTACATACATACGTACATACATACATACATACATACATACATACATACATACATACATACATACATACATACCCACCCACCCACCCACCCACCCACCCACCCACCCACACACACACACACACACACACACACACACACACACACACACACACACATACATACATACATACATACATACATAAATGCATGCATATATTTACACATACATGCGTTTGTGTATGCATGCATCTATGTGTCTGTGTGTGTATGTATGTATGTATGTTTATGTATGCATGCATGTATTTATGTATGCATGCACGTATATGCATGCATGCATATATGTACGCAAGTGTGTATTTATATATGCATGTATGTAATGTATGTGTGTGTGTGTATGTGTGTGTGTGTGTGTATGTATGTATGTATGTATGTATGTATGTATGTATGTATGTATGTATGTATGTATGTATGTGGATACATACACACACATGCGCATAGGTTCATTCATTCATACGTACGTACAACCGTACGTACGTACAACCGTACGTACGTACAACCGTACGTACGTACAACCGTACGTACGTACAACCGTACGTACGTACATACCTACGTACATACAACCGTACGTACGTACATACATACGTACATACATACATACATACATACATACATACATACATACATACATACATACATACGTACATACATACACACACATACATACGTACATACATACATACGTACATACATACACACACATACATACATTCATACACACATAATACATGCATACACACACATACACACATACATACATACATACATACATAACGTACATACATAACATACATACATGCATACATACATATGTACGTATGTACATGCATGTATGCATGCATGCCTGCGTGCGTGCGTACGTGCGTGCATGCATACGTGCATGCGTGCGTGTGTGCGTGCGTGCATGCATGCGTGCGTGTGTACATGCGTGCGTGCGTGCGTGCGTACATACGTGCATGCGTGCGTGCGTGCGCGCATGCGTATGTGCGTGCGTGCATGCATGCGTGTGTACATGCATGCATGCGTGCGTACATCCATACATACATACATCCATACATACATACATACATCCATACATACATACATACATACATACATCCATGCATCCATACATACATCCATGCATCCATGCATCCATACATACATACATACATACATGCATCCATACATCCATACATGCATCCATACATACATACATACATGCATCCATACATGTGTGCATACATACATCCATACATGTGTGCATACATGCATACATACATACATACATACATACATACATACATACATATATTCATACATACATACATACATCCGCTGTACATACATATCTACATACACACCTACATACATACAGATACATAGATACATACATGTACATACGTACGTACGTACATACATACATACATATATACGTATATACATACGTACATACATACATACATACATACATACATACATATATACATACATACATACCTACGTACATACGTACCTACCTACCTATCTACCTACCTACCTATCAACCTATCAACCTGCCTGCCTGCTTGCCTGCTTGCCTGCCTACCTAGGTATGTAGGTACATACGTATGTACCTACGTACATACATACGTACATACATACATACATACATACATACATACATGCATGCATACATATATACACACCTATGTACATACATATAGACTGCATGTACGTACATACATGTGTACATACATACATATGCATATACATACATACATATATACATATAGAAGTATGCATGCACATACATACACATACATGCCCATGTACATACATACATACATACATATATACATATGTTCATAGGTACATCGATACATAGACACATACATATGTAGATACCTAAATATGTATATAGCATATGCATGGATGCATACATATATACATACTGTGTGTGTATGTTAATATGTATATATGTATGTATGTTAATATGTATGTATGTATGTATGTATGTATGTATGTATGTATGTATGTATGTCTATCTATCTATCTATCTATCTATCTTTCTATCTGTCATGGACAAAGGAATGACAAAGGAAACCGTCTTGAACCTTAGTTTCCATGTGAAATCTATATCTCACGATTGGTTCGAAATTAGGAGAAACCAATGCTTCCATTGCATCTGGAATGTGCCAAAACCCTAAGATCGACTATCTATTTGCTAAATTCTGACATTTTGAGCTCGTGATCGATTTGTTGACATCATTGATGATATCATCAATCCGCAACCGCCCTTGGGAACCGCCCTTGAAAACCTGTATAAGGAGGGGTTGGCCACATTCATAATCAGTCTTTCCAATGCGAGTCTTGGGAGCTCAAGGAGTCGTGACCGCGAAGTAAGTACTCTCCAAGTTCCAGTTCTAGTTCTTGTCTTGTTCCTTGTTCTAATCTTGTCTAGTGTAGTTCTTGGACATCCTATCTTGTCCTCTTGTAATCTCGTAGTATGAGATCCTGTTGAGTTCTTTCTTGTATCTAGTTCATCTCCCAAAAGAGTTCTTGTAATTGAGATATCTTTTTCCATACTTACGATCCCGGGCTGTGGGATCTCCTGTATCATCTCTAGTCGAGTTATTCATACCTAACAGTCCTGGGTTGTGGGACATCTTGTATGAGTAACGTATTCTTGTATTGTTTCCCTTCGAGGGTGTTCTTGTAATCAGAAGTGTATTTCTGAAATCTTGCCTACTGTAGTCAGAGAGCTGAAGCTTTAGGAAGACTAGCTTCTATCGAAGACCAATCATCATGGAGAATGCTTATGAACAAATTATAGTATCACTTCAGAGTCTCCAACAACAAGATGAAGACCTAACTCATCGACAAACACAAGTTGAGATGGGACATCTTAGCATGTAGGGGCACTCGTACATCAATGAACCGGGAGTGTTCAAACAAATCAAGAACGAACCGGGAGTGTTCAAACAAATCAAGGGAGTATGCAAGTAAATCAATGACCTAGTACATCGTTCATAAGGGAACCCGAGATCTGCATGCCAACAAAGTTCGATGGGGATCGCACGAAGTTTCACAGATTTCTCCAACAAGTTAAATTGTACATCTGTATGCAACCTGATAGATACCGTGACGAGGCATGCAAGGTCGGCTTTATTGGAACCTTGCTTTGTGGACAAGCATTATCATGGTTTGCCCCAATCTTGGAGAAGAACATGATAGTACTTCAGGACTATGAGGGGTTTCTTCGAGAACTCACCGCCACATTTGGAGATGCAGACACAAGTTGAGTGGTAGAAACAAAACTTCGGAATCTACGTCAAGGTAATCGCCCTGCTTCTACCTATGCATCTGAATTTATGTAGTTGGTATGTGATCTCACTTGGCATGAAGATTATTTCATAAGCCAATTTAGATGGGGTTTAAGAGATGATGTGAAGGATCCTTTGCTCACGATGCTAGAGGTTAAAACAGTGAATGAATATATCATGCAAGCTATTCAATGTGATAATCGACTTTTTGAAAGGAAACAAGAAAAACAAGTAAAAGGAACACCTTGGAAGTGGAAACCCTTCCAGCCCACCTTGCCTGAACCTATGCAAATAGATGTAACTAGGTTTCAACCTCTAACACGAGAAGAGAAACAAAGAAGGAGAGCTAATAAGTTATGTCTCTATTGTGGAAACCTTGGACATATGCAGTTAATTGTTCGAACAAGAGAACAAACTCCAGAGTCGCAGCCACCCTTGTAGAGCAGGGAAATGACAAAGTCTAGTTGTAAAAGAGACCGTGCAGTCGAACCATGATATAAGAAAGGGTCTCATAATTCCAGCTACACCCCTAGAAACATGTCTTGCACCTATCAAGTTAATTATGCCCAAGAAGACCCTTTCCCTTATAGCCCTAGTAGATTTAGGAGAATCCTCATGTTTCATTGATAAAGGATTGGTTAAGAAACATGGAATTCTTGTACTTCAGAAGAACAAACCAATAATAACTGAAGTAGTAGATGGACGACCTCTAGCATCTGGGAATATAACCATGGAAACCACACCATTAAGAGTACACCTTGGTGACCATGAATCCTACATATGTTTCAATGTAATATCGAGCCTAGTACATCTAGTTATCATGGAATGCCCTTGTTAAAGAAGCATAATCCAGATATTAATTGGGAAAATAATAAAATCATCCATCGAGATATCCAAAGCCCAACATATGTCGGAGCCGAAGCCTTCATACATGTAGCAAGGAAGGAACTTACATATATGATCTATGCTATACAGCTCAAGAATCCAAGAAAGATGATCTAGTACAACTACCCAATCAGTACAAAGGCTTTGCATATGTTTTTGAAAAGAAGAATGCATATATCCTTCGAGAGCATAGACCTTACGATTGCCCCATAGATCTTCAAGAGGGAGCACAACCATCTTTTGGACCAATCTACAGACTATCCCCAGAGAAACTTACAATCTACAGAACATTGATGACAATCTAGCAAAGGGGTTTATCGAACACTCGAAGTCTCGAGCAGGAGCTCCTATTTTATTTGTAAAGAAGAAGGATGGGACTCTTCGGATGTGTATAGACTATCGTGGATTGAATAAAGTCACTATAAAGAACAAATACCCACTACCACTTATATCAGAGCTCTTGGAATGCCTTGGAAAAGCAAAATTATTCATGAAGATTGATCTTCGAGGAGCTTACAGCCTTGTCAGGATGAGAGAAGGAGACGAATGGAAGACAACATTTCGAACAAGGTATGACCATTTTGAATATGTAGTTATGCCATTCGATCTTACAAATGCTCGAGCTGTCTTCCAACATATGATGAATGATATCTTTCTAGAATATTTAGATGATATTGTCGTAATATACCTTGACGATATCTTGATATTCTCCAAAAAACTAGAGGATTATGAATGACATGTAAAGATAGTCCTAGAGAAACTAATAGAAAAAGGATTATATGCGAAATTGGAGAAGTGCTCTCTCCATAGGACAGAAGTGGAATTTTTAAGGTACATTGTATCAGATAAAGGAATTTTTATGGATCCTAAGAACATTGAGACAATCCTTGATTGGCAACCCCCTTCATGTGTTCGACATGTACAATGTTTTCTCGAGTTTGCCAACTTCTATGGGATATTCATCAGAGATTACTCCTAGATAGTGACACCTCTTATCGAGCTTACATGGAACTCCGAATTCTCAGGCACCGAAGAAGCAGAAAAAGCATTTCAGATCTTGAAATCAGCATCCACTATTGCTCCAATTTTAATTCATCCTGATTATAGTAAACCCTTCTTCCTAGAGATAGATGCATCAGATTTTGCCCTAAGAGCCATTCTCTCCCAATAGGGAGATGATGGACACCTACATCCAGTTGCATATCATTCAAGGAAATTTTCTCCTCGAGAAATTAATTATGAAATTCATGACAAAGAACTTCTTGCCATAGTGGACACGTTTGATACCTGGCGTCACCATCTAGAATGAGCAGCTTATAAAGTTATCGTGTATACAGATCACAAGAACCTAGAGTATTTTATGACCATCTGCATCCTCAATAGAAAGCAATCTTGGTGGAGTAACTTTTTATCCAGGTTCGACTTTGTCATCACATATCGTCAAGGACGGCAACAATGTCAGTTAGATGCCTTGTCAAGAACTTACCTTGCACCAAAGAAGGATGGAGGCCTTTGATCAACAGGAGAGCATATTACTCAAGCCTGAGCATCTCCAGTTAGCAACTATCTCTTCAAGCAATCATGAAGATTCAACCTTGAATCATTTGATCTGTGAGACTCTACCACGAGATGAATTGTTTTGTAACGTTAAGCAAAAAAATCAAGAAGGAAGAAATGAAGAAGTAAATGAATTCCAAGAAAAGGATGGGCTACTATTCTATAAGAACGTATTGTATGTCCCTCCAGGAACTCCAAGGATCCAAGTAGTTCAAACCTATTCTAGAAAGGCCATGGGTTCATTATCTATGGACTTCATCACGGACCTGCCAAAGTCAGACAAGTATGATGCCATTTTTGTTATAGTGGATAGATTTACAAAGATGGCATACTTCATTCCAACTACCAAGGCAATCACAGGTGAAGCCACTGCTAGGCTTTTCCTCAGATACATCTTTAGGCTTCATGGATTGCCTGATGATATTGTCAATGATTGAGGTTCGTAGTTCATATCCAGCTTTTGGAGTAGTCTTTGCAAGCTCCTTGGTGTTCAAGTTAAATGATCTACAACCAATTATCTATAGACTGATGGACAAGCAGAACGGGTGAATCAAGTCCTAGAACAATATCTCCGTTGCACCATCAACTATCATCAAAATGATTGGTTTGAGCTTTTACCCTTTGTAGGGTTTGCCTATAACAATAGTGTTCATACATCTGCCAAGCAGACTCCCTTCCTTGCATATTATGGACAACATCCAAGGGTGGACATACAACTCGCAAATCATGTCAAGAACCGAGCTGCCAGAGACAAGACTCAGTAGCTCATGGAAATTCACAAAGAACTCAAGGAAGAGATCCATAAATCTCAAGAACATCAAAAGTACTATGCAGATCAACATCATGTTCAAAATCCATCGTATCAAATTGGGGATAAAGTATGATTACTCAGAAACAATTTGCAAACTTCAAGGCCCTGTGCAAAGTTAGATCATCAAAGATTTGGTCCATTCATCATCTTGGCAAAGATCAATCCACTCACCTTCAAGCTCTGGCTACCAAGCACCATGAGAATACATCCAGTTTTCCATGTATCCATGTTGGAACCATATCATATTTCACCATTGAGGGGGGAGAGACGTAGTCATTCACCACCTATTGAGATTGATGATCATGAAGAATTTGAAGTCGAGCATGTCATAGATTCCAGAATATCCCGAGGAAGATTGGAGTACCCTTTCATTGGAAAGGGTATGACATTTGTGATCGCACTTGGGAACCTGCAGAAAACCTTCAAAGAGCACCAATCAAGGTTCGAGAATTCCATAAGAGAAATCCAATGAAGCTGAGACCAGATAACATGATTGCTCCTCGTAGAACTCGTTGCTTGAGAGGGAGGTGATATCATGGACAAAGGAAACCATCTTGAACCTTAGATTCCATGTGAATTCTATATCTCATGATTGGTTCAGAATTAGGAGAAACCAATGCTTTCATTGCGTCCAGAACGTGCCAAAATCGTAAGATCGACTGTCTATTTTGCTAAATTTTGACATTCTGAGATCTTGATTGATTTGCTGACATCATTGATGATATCATCAATCCGCAACAGCCCTTGGGAACCACCCCTGAAAACTCATATAAGGAGGGGTTGGATACATTCATAATCAGTCTTGCCAATACGAGTCTTGGGAGCTCAAGGAGTCGTGACCGCCAAGTAAGTACTCTCCAAGTTTCAGTTCTAGTTCTTGTCTTGTTCCTTGTTCTAGTCTTGTCTAGTCTAGTTCTTGGACATCCTATCTTGTCCTCTTGTAATCTCGTAGTACAAGATCTTGTTGAGTTCTTTCTTGTATCTAGTTCACCTCCCAAAAGGGAGTTCTTGTAATCGAGATATCTTTTTCCATACTTACGATCTTGGGTTGTGGGATCTCCTGTATCATCTCTAGTTGAGTTATTCATACCTAACAGGCCCGAGTTATGGGAGATATTGTATCAGTCATGTATTCTTGTATCGTTTCCCTTGGTGGGTGTTCGTGTAATCAGAAGCTCTGTGTATCCATCTATGTATCTATGTATCTATCCATCTGTCTTTCTATCTGTTTATCTATCTATCTATTTATCTATCTATCTATCTATCTATCTATCTATCTATTTTTCTGTCTGTCTGTCTATCTATTGGTATGTCTGTTTGTGTTTCTGTTTGTCTGTCTATCTGTCTATCTATCTATCTATTTGTAGGTAGTGAAGTAGTGTATGTGGGTACAAGGAATGCAAAATGCACTACTTCTGGAACAGACTAAGATACAATGCACTTACCATACTAAAATATTATGCACTTGTTGCCACTTCACTCTATTGCAACAGAAATACTTAGAAGGCAAACATAAAAATAGTATAAATAATAAGTGACAAATGAGGATAGGAACTTTAGCATGAGAGAGAAAAATCCATCAATTATCCATACAACTCATCATATAAGCACAAGGACAGTGGCAACCCCATGCAATCTATCTTCTCAACCTTCAAGGTACCCTCACACTAGCACCGACTAGGTGTGCTAGTCCAAGAATAAGCAAGATAGACCTCTCAACTATTACCACCATCTCTAGGCTTGCAATGTTCTCTCAAATCTCTATCTTCAACTATAGGTGTCTCCTATCTCATTTGTAGTTCATCATCTGTGTTCTTGTCTTGAGGCTCTTTCTTTTTATAGGTGAGGAATAGGTTACAAGAGGAAAGTCTCTTACATAAGTGTAATGGACAATTAATGCACTAGGCAACTTTAATTGTCAGTATTTCCAGTACTAGACTTTGTCTTGTAGTGTTGAGTGATTAGGGTCCGCTTGGTCGCCTTGTCAGTTTTGCACCTGTCCTCTTGCTAGGGCTTGACCTACCTGTCCCTTGATGAATTTGGGTGTCTTGGTGCCCTTTTCCAACAACTTGGCTCCTTGGCGCCCAACTTCAGCACTTGGGCTCCTTGGCGCCCGATTCCATCACTTGGGCTCCTTGGCGCCCAATTCCATCACTTGGGCTCCTTGGCGCCCAATTCCATCACTTCGGCTCCTTGGTGCCCAATTCCATCTCCTTGACGTCTAATTTTGGTACCTGGGCTCCTTGGCTCTCAATTCTAGCACTTGCGCTTTTTGGTTCCCAACTTAGGCACTTGGGCTCCTTGGCGCTCAACTTCGGTACTTTGGCTCGTTGGCACCCAATTCCAACACTTAGGCTCCTTGGTGCCCAACTTGATACTTGGGCTCCTTGGCGCCCAACTTTGGTACTTTGGCTCATTGGCGCCCAATTCCAACACTTAGGCTCCTTGGTGCCCAACTTTGATACTTGGGCTCCTTGGCGTCCATCTTCGGCACGTGGGCGCCTTGACGCCCAATTGGGGTATCTACTACCTTTTGCACTACTCTTCAAAGAATGTTGAGCTTCGAGTCAAGAATTGATGGATGGTCGCCTTAATATAAAGGGTTGAGTAAATGAATGCCTGATTAATGTGTCCCCTTAGTGTCGAGATGATTTGGAATAGATGCTTAGGAGGAGTTGGTAGTCGCTAGAAGCTCATGATTGGTAGCATCCTAAGGTGTTAAAAGGAGGGGGTGATTTGGTAGAGGCCCAAGTGAGGAAGGATGGAGCTTGTAGTCGCGTATGATGCTAGAACAGGGAGGTACATTGGTAGAGGCCCAAGGGAAGAAGGTTGAAAATGGTAGTTGCCAAGGTGCATAGGTAGAGGCCCAAATGAGATGGATGGAGGTGGTGGTCGCCAAGATTCTATTAGAGAGGTAGATAGGTAGAGGTCGAAGGGCAAAAGGTTGAAAATGTTAGTCGTTCAGGTGTATAGGTAGAGACCCAAGTGAGAGGGATAGATGATAGTCACCAAGAATCCAAGGGAGGACAGTATGGAAATTGTCAAAGTGTGAAGGATTATCCATGTTTAGGAGAAAGGGTGGGTCTCTACACGATGGCTGAATGAGGTTGGTGGTCGCCCAGGTACATGAGGGAAGGTGGAGGTATGGTCGCCCAAATGCATAAAGGAAGGTGGAGGAATGGTAGTTCAAATGCATGAGGGAAGGTGGAGGGGTGGTCACACAAGGGAAGGTGGAGGGGTGGTCGCCCAAGTGCATGAGGGAAGGTGGAGGGGTGGTCGCTCAGGTGCATGAGGGAAGGTGGAGGGGTGGTCGCCCAGGTGCATGAGGGAAGGTGGAGGGGTGGTCGCCAAAGGGAAGGTGGAGGGTTGGTTGCCAAGGTGGAGGGTTGGTCTCCATGTATTTGGAAATTGTAAGCATGTTTTCCTTAATAGTAGCATGAGAATCTTATTTATACTCTCTGCCTGACCATTGACCCTTGGGCCGTATGCACAAGACTTCCTATGAAATATATGATACTTCTCGAAAATTAAGGTCAATATCTGGTCAACGAGATGGGATCCTTGGTCTGTGGTTACCTCAATGGGACATCCAAATTTTCAGAAAATGTGGTTATACAAAAATGAAGCTATAGTTTCCTTAGTACACTCTTTACTTGCTATCACTTCAGCCCATTTAGTGGCATAATCGGTCATCACTAAGAGATATTTGGCATTGGAATCGCGTGCAACGGGATAAATTGAGCTGATAGTGGAGCCTCCAATGCTCAAAGGGTTGCCAAGCTATGGAGATGTTGGGTGGCTGGTTACTTTGTCGGGTCGGCTTAGGTGCACATCTTTGACAAATATTGCCTGCCTTTGCAAATTTGGTGGCATCTTGGAACAAGTATGACCACCAGAGCCCAATTTGGAGTATTCTAAGTGTGGTGATATGCCTAGGAAAATGTCCCCTAGATTTACGTTCATGTGCCAATTGAAGAACAATCTCTGTTTCATGTGATTGAAGGCACTTCTTGTACATTCCATCATGCCCAATCTTATGGAGAGTATTCTTTACCATTATGAAGTTTTTACTTTTTAAGAGTAATCTACGCCTTTCCAATGGTAGACCCAACGCGAAATTGATCCTTAGATAGGAGTTGAGTCAAGTCATCATACCATACGAGGGCTAAATTTACCTTGTATATTTGACTATTTGGGAAGTCATCTTCTACTCCGTTAGTTATCACGGGAGGGTGTCTGATGCGAGAGAAGTGGTCTGCAATGACATGTCTGCAGCTTCTTTGTATAATTTCAAAATCAAATTCTTGGAAGAAAAGCAACCATCTCCATACTCTTCTTGCGACTTGTGGTTTGTTTAACAAATATTTCAAGGCTTGATGACCAATGATCATTGTAAATGTAGTGCCTAGTAGACAGTGTCTAAATTTCTTGAGGACGAAGATAATGGCTAATGCTTCCCTTTAAGTGGTGCTATAGTTTTTCTGAGCCTTTGAGAGGAGCCTATTGACATAATGAATAGGTTGGTCTAGTTTGTGTGCTTCGCTAGGTTGAGTGAGTACGGCACCTACTCCGTATAAAGTTGCATCTACATGCACATGAAATGTCTTAGACCAATTTGGTGAGATGAGTAAATGTGCAAATGCCAACCTTAGTTTCAAATAAGTGAATGCAACATCATTGAAAAGGAGAACTCTTGCTAGTGAGTCGTGAGAGTGGTCATGGTGCCTGTGCATACATGCATATAAACTTTCGATGATATCATGTGTGCCCCAGGAAGCTCTGGACGAATTCTACATTTATTGGTCTTGGGAGCTTGAGAATTGACACTACCTTATCTGGATCAAGAGTCATCCCTTGGGCAGAAACCACATGTCCGAACAGTGTGCCTTGAGTTACTAGAAAGTGACATTTGTTAGGGTTAAGCTTCAAACCTATTTCCCTACAATGCTAGAATACTTTCTCTAATTGATTTAAATGTTCAGTGCATGCTCCCTAGAGAATGTTGAAAAGTCATCCATAAAAATCTCAAGAATTTTAGAAGCAATTTGTTGAAAATAAGATTTACTGTTCTGCTGAAAGTGGCCGGTGCATTCCTAAGATCGAAAGCCTTTTTTGTGTAAAATGTAAGTCAAGGAGTAACAAAGGCTATTTTGGGTTGATCTTGAGGATGGATTTTAAGTTGGTTGTATCCACTGAAAACATCCATGAAGTTGTATAGCGCGTGCCCTACCACATCGTCAATCACTTGTTCAAAAAAGGGCATGGGAAATCCAACAGGAATAGTTACCTTATTTAATGCTGAAGTCCACACAAACCCTGACTTTATTGGGTTGCTTCTTAGGAGCAATGACCATGGAAGACAACCATTTTGAATGTTCTACCGGAATTATGATAGCTACTTCTTCCATTTTTTGGATTTCCTTCTTGACTGCATATGCATATTTTGGATTTAATCGATAGATTTTACCTCTAATTGATCGAGCCTACACCACAAGAGGAATAGTATGCATGCCCAACTCTTTTGGTATTTGTATCAAATCTTTATAGCTCCATGCAAATACATCCTTTAAATTGTTCATGAATGTTGTCACCTCTGTGAGGAGTAGAGGATGGTTCCACAACCAGCTTGCGAGTGGAAGATTTTGTGGATCATCCTCTCCTCCTAAGTTGATTTCCTTGACAAGCTCCATTCCCCTTCTTCTTTCTTGAAGAATATTTCTTTGGTGAAGGCAAGACTATCGTTAATGGTGATTTCTTGCTTCTCCTCCGTCCATTCCACTAGGACCTTGACCAATGGAAATATGTTCTCCGTTAGTTTTTCTTTTGTTCGGATATCTTCAGTCTCTTTTGAGACTTTACCTCTTTTGGAGTCCTTAGTTGGCTCTCCTAATACCATAGACTCCACCGTAGGTTCTTAGTTCTTTTGCCATATCGATTTCCTCCTTAATGTCAAGTGTTTTACCTTTAGATGACTCCAATTTTGTATGAAGCATACCTCATGCCCATTGGGCCACCCAACTGTAGGGGTAGCTCAAGGAGGAGGATAAGCTGTCCGATCAGGTGCCCAACTTGGAGGCCCTTGAGCCGAGAATGGAGCCCAGGCCTTTGGAGTCACCGAACTTTGTGGTGCCCAAGGTGGTGGCAAATTCCTCTTCCATGTGTCAGGAGGTGACAACACTCGATGTTTGCATGAATCAGGAGGTGAAGGTGCCCAAGTGGAATTAGGAGGTCATACGAGGACGTGGAGATGCCCAGCTGGCCCAAGTGGTACTAGGACGTGGTGATGCCCAATCTTCATTTTTGATGTGGAGACATCCAATCTTCATTTCTAGAAGGTGGAGATGCCCAATCTTTATTTTTGGGAGGTGAAGGTGTCCCTTCTTGTCCTGATGTTTCTTCATTCTCCAGAACCCATGGTGGGGGTGGTATGTCCCAAGTGCTTGCTCCTACTTGTTCAGTTAGCTCTTCCTCTTCTCTAATATTATCCTTGTTGCCTTCTTTTGAAGTTTGATCTGGGTGGAGAACAACTTGAGAAGTTCCTAGGGCTTCATCCATTCCTCCTTCCATGTGGAGCTGCACCATCACTTTATCTAGCCCGACCATCCATAAGGTGTCGGTACCCCAGTCATGTATTGACTTTATTGTGGCGTAGCCATGGCCTCCCTATAAGGAGGGGAAATCCTTCTTTTACCCTTGGAAGTGTTATTACCACAAAATCCAACACAAATTTTAAATTATGAATGATGAATTCTACCTTTTCCACTATGCCCAGTGGGCTTACCTTGCTTTGATCCACCAACGATACTGTAAAATGTGCAGCTTTAGTTGGTCTTAAGTTTAGCAATGTTATTGTGTATTCATACATAAGATTACTACCAGATCCCCCATCTACTATTCCTCCTATCAAGGAAGTTTCCCTAATTTTTATAGTTAATCTGGGACCCTTGTAGTCTGTAAGAGGTGCCATTCTAGATAGATCCGAGCTATAAGTTGAGCGCATGAGCATGTGTTGAGATATTAGTGTGGTGGAGCCTTGCTCACCACTTACTATGGTGCCAGGCTCTAGTCCATTTATGGAATCTGTTACCTGCCGCCTGAATCCAGGACTCTTGCCAACAAGTTATAAAGAAATACCCATCGGTAAGTGTTTTGCAAGACTTGAATTGCAGTTAGAAGGCCTTCTTGGTTGTTCCCTAAAGTAGCTCCATTGTGTAACCGCCTCAAGTCCCCCTTAGATACCGCATAAGCCTATTCAATAACAAGTTTGAGAGTCTTCATTTCTTTTCATTTCTTTCGATGAAATTGTCTCCTTGTCCTTGTTGCACTTCTGTTTCTCAAGAGGTTCATGCTCTATTGCCTTTTTCCCTTTGTCCTTATTTTGAGCAGGTAGGCCCGTTGTTTCCCTGGTGGCATCCTTCAAAACTACCTTTTGCTTTTATGCCCTAGTCATAACTCCGAGAATTTCCTCAAGCTCGACTACTTGAGCAGCTGGAGATTCTATGTTGCTCTCATTATTAGTTACCGTGATCAAATGTAGGGGATAAGTGTTTCCTTGTGTGCTTGTGGACGGAATTGACTTCGGGCAGTCCTTTGTGTAATGATCCCTAGTCTATGGACAATTTTTACATGGCGGGGCATCTTCCGAAAGAGAACAGTTACTTTGGAAGTGTCCATACTCCCCACATCGGTAACACAATATAGGCCTAGGTGGTCAGTTCTAACGAGGCCTACCTTCTTGCCTTTGGTGTCCTTGATTGGTGTAAAAAGTTGTCACAGAAGGTGTTCTTGTGGATGGTATGGGTGGTTGCCCTAACAAGGAGGATTGAGTTGCACCTACCCATTGAGTTATTGGTGGTTGTTGTGGTACCATATTTTGGTTTCCAAGACTCTTCAAAAAATAACAGTCCTTGACCTCGTGGCCATCCTTCCCACCAAACTGGCGTGTTAGTCTCCTTGGATACTCTTGGGTTGTGTGTCCTTGAGTAGTACAAAGAGAGCACCATAGTCGAGCTCTTACCTCCCTTTTTGTTTTCAGCTCTTCGAGCTCTTGTCATATTTGAGGGAGACCCTCCGATTCCTTTGAAATTTTAATGCTTCTAGTTCCCTTGTTAAGGCTGACACGACATCTTCATCTTGGGAAGGAGTCTTACCTAGTTGAGTTCCAAAGTGAACCTTGGCGGCCTCAATCCTAGTAGGTGTTGCTTCGAACTCTCTTAAGGTGGCATCTGGCCACAAAAGCTTTCTGAACCTTGGTACTATCAAATCTCTTCAGATTCATTTTGGTTTCCGTTCACACTTTCCAATAATCATCTCCTTGCATAGTTAATCATTCAGTTTTCCTTCCACCACTTTGGGAAACTTGAAGTCTATTACAACTAGTGGAAATCTCCATGGAGTGATTTTGTTCAACTTTTGTTTCAAATAGTGCATTCGAGCTCATCAACGTATCATCACTACCATGTGTAATAACAATGGCATATTTCATGTCCATTACGGAGGATACATTGGATGGATCGGACTACCCAGTATGGGCACGAATGGTGCACCATGTAGGGATAGCAATGGGTTTATGGAACAATGTTCAGTGTGTTGAAATGTGGAAAAAAAAGTAGAGATTTAAGTAAATTATTTTACGATGGAACATATCAATAAAATATAAAATATGTGGTTCACTAGGACATTATATGCTATATGAAAGCATACATATAAAAAATTGTTTCCAGTATGTATTTGGTTTTTTGGAGTACATGTATATGTAGATTTCACGTCGTAGAGTCTCAACAAAACATATAGTTCAGCACACCATTATTTATTGTTAAACCTGATATATGCAGATGTTTGCAAACATGTGGTCGTTATAATTTTATCAAAATATACACATGAAAATGTTTTGTCCTTTCACGTTGACACCAACAATAAGAATATCCAACTAAATGCCAACATAAACCGTATTAACAAAGAGAGAAAGTAAGGGATGAAAATCAACTAAAATCACGTGGACACCAACAATAAGAATATCCAACTAAATGCCAACATAAACCCTATTTAAGTATATGAATTATACTTCGTATTTGATTGTCATGTTACACGGTGCATAAGTGTGCAAAATTAGGATGCAAGTGAATCCCATCAACTGACAATATTGTTCAAAAGCTATGTTATGTACAACCTTACCCAAGGCATTTGCTATTTCTTCTTGCTTATTAATCTTTTCGTTTAAAATATTCATGGGCAAAAAAATTGGATAAACAGAGAATATGCCTCAATATGATTGTTAGCACTCTAATTGTTTGACGGTCGACCATCAATAATACAAATATCCAGAGCCGAAGTTGTCAAAACCCAAGTAGAACTTAGGAAAACATGCCTATTTGGCACA
Source organism: Ceratopteris richardii (assembly GCA_020310875.1). Lineage (NCBI taxonomy): Eukaryota > Viridiplantae > Streptophyta > Polypodiopsida > Polypodiales > Pteridaceae > Ceratopteris > Ceratopteris richardii. The sequence continues at coordinate 19,970,050 of CM035437.1, read as the reverse complement.
CATCCTTCCATAGAAGTTAAACAAGGGTTCCCAAGAGGAATTGTGGTCAACAACTGCCAACTTTTAACTGTAAACCATATTCTTCTTGTTTATAAGAATAGACTTGGGAACTTGTTGGCAAGTATGTTAGGAATAAGAGTTGGAGTAAGAGAGAATTAGAGTCATGAAGAAGAGAATTATAGTGAAAATAATTCTGAGATTAGTGCTCTATTTTGAAACCAGTCATCACGTGGAAGATCAATAACTAGAAGTATTAATGATTTTTGTGTTGTCAATCATAATACTATTGAAACGTATGCATGAAGATGAGGGGAGGATCATTTAGGGACTTTAGTATTGCCTTTGTGTTTGTGTTCTAATAAGGTTGATGGAGGAAAGTTTGAATCGATAGCAAATAGTTCATCGTAGAATTTCAAGAAGTGGTGGAAGCGTTGAAATTTGAGTGCGAAAAGGATTAACTAGCCATAACATGGGGATACCTCTTGGACACAATCAAATTACAGGAGGTTTTGAGGGAATAGACAAGCAAGGAGAAAAAAATAAATCAGTTAAAAATAGAAGAAAAGAAAGGAAAAAAGACTCATTAGGATTATGCACCCATGAATCCATTAAGCCAACAATGAGGGAGCAAGGCCAAGATTAAGTGATTATGAGTCCAATTAGCATGATGGAGTATGATCATTTTCACACGTGAAAGGATTATTGTAACTTATTGGGTGAGTTCCTACAACTCAAGGTAGTTAGCAAAAAGCAATCATAATTAGAAGAGGTTAAGCAAGAAAGGTGCAAACAAACTTGGGGCAAAAGATGACAATGGTTAGAGAGATAAGAAGTGCATTGGAGGCAGAGATAAGAAGTGCATTGGAGGCAAGTGTATGATGAGAATCAGAATTGGTAGTAGTCGCTAACATAACTTGTCTATTATGTTCAGGTGGGGGTTTAACAACCCACAATTGGTTGGCCATAGATTTAGCGATGAGCATTGGAGTCTTAGAAAACTATGATTGAATTAAATGCACAAGCATAAGACGATAGTGTGAAAATGGAGATTGTGATGTGCGAGTATTTTAAAACTCCATTAAGTGTTGGGTATCAAGGTTATAGACATAAAATTAGGCCGCTTCATGATTGCAATCCATTTTATATTTTTAAAGTCATCTAACTTAGGGGGGCACCGAGGGGGGGGGGCGATTTGATCTAGCACCAAGAGGAAATAGCATTAAGATTTTATTAATGTGTTGACAAGCTGGAGGTCTAATAGAATTGCAAGGAGAGGATGGAGTTCAGAGTTTGTGAGGATAAAATGGGAAGGAATTGAGATATCAATTTCTTTGCCTTCTTTATAGGTTTTTATTAGCATTATGTGTTGCATGGTTTTAATTGGAAAGAGGCAACTAATAGAAAGCGTTGATTGTAGGTAGGCATAGCTTGACAAACGCTTAAAACAAGGTAACTAGTTGGAAACCCAGTATTGATTGGTTGCAATTATTGGTGCCAGGCACATAACAATAATGTCAAGTTGTTCATATATACTTATTAGTACATGCATTGTGGAGGTTCATCGTTTTCAAAATAAGTAGGGGAAGTTAGCTTGGTCTTGGAATAGGTTGCAATCTGGTATGGGTGGTTAAATCATTAACAATAGTTGAGTTTCTGGTTGGAGTTTATGCATGTATCTCTGATTTGCACTTTGAGAATTTTGTGCGAAATTGCTTAAGGGACTTAAGCAGGGTTAAAAGATAATCAAAGCTGAATTTTTAAAGCAAGTGCGTATGATAGCTAGAAAAAACAAACTTGAACTATTTTTTTCATTGGAACCCTATAATTTCTTCTTGATTTTAAGTAGTAAATGAGTATGCGTGCAATTTTCAAAAAAACGAGAAAAGTAAAAGTGTTTAAATGCAAATTTGGAGGTGACCATTCAATTTTGTTTTGTAAAAAAACAATGTTTGTGTTTGAAATAAGCCAACCACAAAGCTTTTGCCTCAACATGGGTGGAGACAGCTATTGCTTGGTTCTACCACTAAAAAATAAAATCATTTAAAAATTAGATGCCTGGATGAAAGAGTTTATAGGAGAGTTCTACAAAAAGAGGTGTCCAAACTCATTCATATTCTTTTATACATTCTCAACGAAATTGTTCATGAATTCTTTAAGAGCAATTGCAAGAAGATATAAGCACTATGTTGAAAAGGTGTCACACTCAAGAAAGAACATCAAGAAAAAAAAACTAATTTTGTTATGATTAGATAGGTTAACCAATGGGAAACTATGATCCTTAGTCTACATCCATTGATAGTTCACAACCATTGAATGCATCAAGGAATTTGAAGACTTAGAAAATAACATATCCGTAGATTTTGAAATTCTAGATTTTAATTGCAATAAGTGAAGCTTAAACTTCGAAAAATTGTTTGAGATCCTAGATTGATGATATGAGGATAGTCACTACATAGAAGAGTAACTTGAAACAATCTTAGAATAGAAATGACATAAAAAACTATTGGGGCCAATGTTTGAGTATATATCACAATATCATGGTCCTAGAAGCTCAAACTTGGTGTGCAATGCTAATGGCCAATCATCACAAAGATCCAAATCAAAATTGGTACTACCTAGAGGAGAATGTAATAGGTATCATGAAGATAAGTTTATAAAAGATTTTCATGAGTCGTCGAGACCATTACCAAAGATCCCATAAAGGTTTTTCTCAAGATTGTGGTTGGGAACAATTCTTTAGAAATTTTCTACTCAATCCTAATTATGCTTGTAACATGAATCCATTGAATGTAGTAGAGATAATAGAAACATTAGGAAGGTATGGGGATGAACAAGCTCTAGTTAATGTAGTCGTAAGGGTTGGATCCAAGGTAAGGGAGAAGGAAACAAAATCATTGACCTAAAGATGAACTAGAAATTATAGACAATTCTACTAAAACTAGAGTGCATCAAAGATAGAAAAAAGAAAATATTTGGAAAAATAGAGGCAAGAGTGATTGAAATGTAAGTGAAACAAAAAGATGGAAATTTTAGAGAAGTTATTCATAATAGATGAGAACTTGAAAGAATGATTTTCATTAAGGTATTCTTAAACATAACTACCAATACATCATAGCTATCCATATAGAAGAAGTAGAGAGTTAAAAAATAGAGAGGTTAGATCAATCTTATGAGGCGTATGAAAGAATACGTAGGCATATTACGAAAGGCTTATCAAGCTAGGATCAATGTAGATGTGAGCCTAGTTGAACATGAATTTTGCTATCCACATGTTGAAGTAGAAAAATAAAGATTAAAGATTTGTAGAAAAATGATAGAGGTAGCACAATATTTGTTAGAAAAGGTCAATTACATGCTAGTAGATATGAGATAGACTAAACCTCACTACCAAAGATTCATGCAAGAGTTGTGCCCAAAAGAATTATAGAGTAGAGTACAAGAAACTTAGTGGTCAGAGAATTCATAGAATAAACTCCCCATTACTATGAGATACTTGGAAAAAAATTCACTACTTATGGAGATACAAACATGGGGAAATCCCTTTAGACTATGAACTAAGTAAAGTGGTATCCATTCAAAAGCATTACCGAATTACATAGGTCCTTATGAGATTATATTAACATTAACAACCCCATCAATCAGATGGAGAAGTAATTCACAAGATCAAAACCTAGGGTAGTGCATATGACCATATGAAAGCTAAGGTCCAATACTCTTATTGTGAAATAGTGGATAAAATTAAAACCACATTTATAATAGAAAATGGCAAGTAAATTGGGAAACCCTAATATCATCCAAGTAGGAAACCATAAAATAAACTCAATAAAATTAGGCCTAGAAATGAGAAAAGTGCATATAGACAAGGTAGGCGAGTATAATAAAGGATACAAAGAGAATACATGCTTTCCTATCGATTTTTAAGGAAAATGGATGACATTTGTATTAGAAACATGTGCGAGAGTGGCCATTATGAGGAAAGCTTTATCAAAGAAACGGAAAAAGTTTGCTTGAGGCCCACTCTACCAAAACCAAAAGAAAGCATAAATTTAGAAAAGCGAATCCAATTGTTAGAGAATGTCAAATTAATAACATGTGGCATCAAAATCGAACATATTCTAGCAATCTATGGTTTTAGTAAAGCCAATAACTATGAAATGCTCATAATTAGACCATTTACCTAACAAATGTTGTGCAAGATTGGGTGGTGATTTCATATATTTATGACTTCAAGAAATTAAAACTAGGATCGATTTATTTGAGCATGATCATAGGGGCATTCCTTGAGTTCAATGATATGTGATGCACTGGGATGAAGTTGACTATGAAGAAGAAAAAAAGAAGGTGGACATTCTTGTAAGGTGAAATACATAAATTGATAGGTGTTTAGAGCAACAAACAAAGAAAAAAATAGGGTTTTATAAAACTAATTCAATATTGAATGAAAATACACATAGAATAATATAGGACCTTGCATATATAATAATTCTATTTGACAAGGAAGAATTTAGTATATCTGTTGTTCTCAAATTGGATCCACGTCAGATGTGGTATTCAATGCACAAACTATGAATTAGTGTTGTGATGTTGAAAACCATGATTTAGCAAATATGTCCTAGATGAGGTATAGGGATCCTTGAAAGAACCTGTAAGATTTTAGCTTCAATCCAATACTTATGAATAATCCATAATTATGTATCTTGAATTTTCTACAAAACATGAATTTTTGCAAAAGAAGTCGTAAATCATACATAGACATAAGTAAAGGGAGCCCTATATAAAAAAGCCATCTTTTGAAGGGCAAGAGAAGTATGAAACTAAGAAACAAAGTAGAAGTAGAGACAGGTTGTCAGAATGAAGACTTTGAAACTACAGAAGTCTCCAAAAAATACAAAATTGAAGATAAAAGTATTATGAATATAATTCATGGAGACAAAGAGATCGTATCTCAAAATAAGCATATGCTAATCAAAAGAACAGTAAGGAAGTTATTCTTGCAATAGAAAACAAAGAACATTGACATACGTAATGATGTCTCATATGAAGAAGAAGAAGAACTTATTTACCTTTGTAACCAAAGATATGTATTTTCATGGATATACATAGAATTAAAAAGGTTCAATCATATCATTTTTGTGCATATTATTCTAATGTTTCTTGATGCTAATGGGAGAAAAAAAAAACTACACATATAATGGCACATGTTTGTCTATATTAAAGATGAGATTGATAAGTTTCTTTTCGTTGGAATAATTTTTGAAATATAGCATTTTGAATAGATATCTCCCATATTCATATTGTCTAAGAAGAATGAGAAGTTATGAGTGTGCATAAAGTTACATAAAGTAATTGAAACCACACTAAGAGATATTAATCAACTGCCAACTACTAACCACTTATTGAAAAGAGTGTCTAAAAAGGACGTTTATAGCCTCCTTGGTGGCTTTTCAAGTCATATAGCTCCTAAAAATCAGAACAAGATGTCTTCTTAAATAGAGGGGAAAATATTTTCTTTTTTATTAATGCCATTTGGACTAACCAATACCCCCTTGAAATGAAATAGAGACATTCTTTGAAATGCACAAGGGTTGAATACACGAATGGTTAGCCATATGAAAGGAAAATATAGTAGGCTCTAAGGTAATCCACCTTAACTTTGTACAAAGAACATAAATAGAAATACTTTCACCTAAACTCCTTTTGATTTGATCAATGGGGAAAACACAATGCCTTAGCTTATAATGCAATCTCAACCCCTATGTCATGTAGGCTTCTATTTTCCTAGTAGATCATATTATAACTACAAGCAAGTGATTACTCCTCCTTGGGCTTGACCTTTGAGTATCATTACCTGGGGTGTCATGGACACAAAGAAAACCATCCTGAACCTTAGATTTCATGTGACTTTCTATGTCTCATGATTGGTTCATAATTTGGAGAAACTAATGCTTCCACCACGTTCAGAGTGTGGCAAAACCCTAAGTTCGATTGTCTACTTGCTTGAATCTGATATCCAGAGGTTATGTTTCAAATTGCTGACATCATCAATTTGTAACTGCCTTGAACACCTATATAAGGAGGGATTAGCCATGTACATCCTCACTCTTGTCTATGTCAATCTTGGGAGCTTAAGGAGTCGAGAACACCAAGTAAGTACTCTCAAAGTTCTAGTTCCAATTCTTGTCATATTTCTTGTTTCTCTCTTGATTAATCTTGTTCTTGGACATCTAGTCTTGTCCTCTTGTAATCTCGTAGTACGAGATCTTGTCAATTTATTTCTTGTATCTAGTTCATCTCCCTCAAGGGAGTTCTTGTAATCCAAATATCGTGTTTCATACATATGGTCTCGAGTTGTGGGATCTCTTGTATTCCTCCTAGTCCAATTATCCATATCTATGAGTCTCCTGTTGTGGGACTTCTTGTATTAGCTACATATTCTTACATTATTTTTCCTATATGGTTGATATTGTAATCAAAAGTATAATTTTGAAATCTTGCTTAGTCTAGTTAGAGGGCACAATCTAGTGCTTCCTTGATAATTTGGGAAGACTACCTTCATCAAGACCTCAGGGACTCCCTATGCAAGGATATTCAATCTACCATAAAGGACTTGATATGACATGTTCAAGTGTTGAAAAGATTGTTACTACAAGGTGATCAATTAGTTTCAAGCTACACCTCGTATTTGAAGATATTGTTTTGTGGATCTACTTATCAAGAAGAATTCCTAATTAATCAATTTCAAGGTGGCCACAAAGATGAAGAGAAATATCTCTTGCTATGCATGCCTCAAGAAGATACCTTGGAGGATGCTATCAATTAGGCAGTTCAATGTGAGAATCATTGATTCAAAGGAAGCAAAGTCCAAGAGCCAGCAACGTTGATTAATCAAGAAATTCTTCATCAAGAATATGAATCAACCACTTTTGAAGATCGACAAATTACTACAAATGATATGGAGCATGCACATTATGAAGATAAGCAAAAGGCAAAGGACAAGAATAAGTTCATGTTCAATCAAGGAGGTACACTTACTCAAGCCTCTCCATCAAAGATCTTGGAAACACCACAATATACCACTAGAAGTTTAAAGGATATTTGTTGTGAAGAACCCATGCAATTGGATAATATCCAGGTCAATAGACTTATACCAAAGGAGAGAAAACATTCGAAGGATAATGGATTATGCTTTTATTGTGGATATCATGACCACATGGTATTCAAATGTCTTAAGAAGCATAAACAAGTAGGGTTCAATACTTCCATAATTACCATCCCACATCAAAACGATCATCGTAAGAGTCAAAAGAGTAATATAATCCATCATGAGGATCATGCCCTTGATTATGTACCTAGACATATTATAAACCCTTTAGAGTTTAATCATGGATATCCATCATTGTCATGATTGAGTACCACATGTCAAGAACTCTACAAAGACCAAGGGCTATGAAGATTCAAGTCTTAGAAGATCTCATAGTCATATAGGAGTTCCTTGTCAAACTTGTCGCTCGAGAGGGAGGTGATATCATGGACACGAAGTAAACCATCATGAACCTTGGATTCTATGTGACTCTCTATATCTCATTATTGATCTAGAATTTTGAGAAATTAATGCTTCCATCGCATCCAAAATGTGCTAAAATTCTAAGTTCGATTGTCTACTTGCTTGATTCCGATATCCAAAAGGTCATGTTTAGGATTGCTAACATCATCGATGATATCATCAATTCGTAATTTCCTTGAGCATCACCCTTGAACATGTATACAAGGAGGGCTTGGTCACATACATCCTCAGTCTTGCCAATTCCATACTCGGGAGCTCAAGGAGTCATGATCACCAAGTACTCTTGTCCTCTTGTAATCTTGTAATATGAGATCTTGTCAAGTTATTTCTTGTATCTAGTTCATCTACCTCAAGGGAGTTCTTGTAATTCAAATATCGTGCTTCATACCTACAATCCCAAGTTGTGGGATCTCTTGTATTCCGTCTAATCCAATAATCCATACGTATCAGTCCCAAGTTGTGGGAATATTTGTATCAGTTACATATTCTTGTATTATTTTTTCTACATGGGTGACATTGTAATCATAAGTATGATTATGAAATCTTGTCTACTCTAATAAGAGGGCAAAATCTAGTGCTCCTTTGACATGCAATCTTGAGGCTTTACCTCATAAACCTATCCCCATACTTTTTAGAATACCTAAAGGTAGGAATCTTACAAGCAAAAATATTGCAAATGTATCAACTTCCCCCTCTAGCTCAAGATAAAACACTACTAACACCTTCAAACATGTCGAGAGACACGTGTGCATTCAACTGATTGCTCTAAGCTTTTGACCATTAAAATAAGTCTGTTGGACAAGTCTTTGGCAAAACAAGACTCCACATGGTTTGATGTTGTTCTCATGAACACTTTTGGGGTTTGAGTGATAGGAGACAAGAATCTTAACAACACACTTGAAGACGAATCTCCTAAACATATGGTCAACATTCTCTAAAACATAGAAAAAAACCATTTGTCCCTCATTATAACTTGCAAATCTATTGAAAAGTAGATGAATAAAGAAGCATCTAAGATTATTCTATAGAAAAAGTCAAAAAAAGGAGGAGAAGATTCTACTCTACAAGGCAAGATCTTGAATGCGCTATCATCTTCTTCAAGAGACCACACTAGTGGGTCTCTATCAAGGACCCGTACCCCCATGGATGTCATAAGGGGTTGACTATCGAACTAGTTCTCCCCCTTGGACTCCCCTTCCCCATGATCTCAAAACCAATAAAATGAGTTTTCCTTTCTTTCAATATATTTTTCAAGTTGATGCAATTTCGCAACACAAGACCAAATAATAAGGGACGCATCCATAATCTTCTTTAAATTGTACTCTTCTTTTAGTCCCCTCATGGATAAACTAAAATGCTTACCCATCTCAACATAATTTCTTAATTTCCCATTAAGATGGTTACATTGTCTAGAAGGAAATATTGAATCTATTGATAAGGTAATCTCAATTAAAGAACCTCCTTGAATTAATATGTGAGCAAACTTGAAGTGCTCATAGGATTTGACATCAACAAGCATATGGACCATGAGATAAAATCAATAGATGAGATTGGCTTTATAGATCATGTTCAAGAACTAATTCACAAAATATGCCCAAGTCATGCTTTTGATTCCGTAAGCAAGGTCACTTCGTGAGGGAATGCCCTAGCAAGAAGCAAAGAAATATCCCCACTAAGAGATAAAGACTCAAAAGGATTTATTATGGTGTCAAGGAAGGAAGTTCTAAATGCATAGCTACCAAAGAAAACAATTGGGTTGCTCCCCCCTTCCCCCCAATCATACTTACACTATCCCAACTATGTCCTCTATCCCATAGTAAAATGTTTACTAGCATATTATAGCAAACATTATAGAGCCTCAAATTGTTAAGAATGCTCCTCAAC